>OZ005649.1:83939125-84342572 GCA_963930645.1 Salticus scenicus
ACTATATTACGATTTGATTCCGACCTATGTAATAAAATAAAATAAAATAAAAAGTAGATTAAATATATATATATATATAAACAAATAAATTGTAATCAATTTAATCCTTTTTACTATGTATATACTACCATTTTTCCCGATAAATACAGTAAATTAAAAAAAAATGAATAAATAAAAGTTTTTTCTTGTAAAGGGATTAACTAAAAAATGAAAAATAAGAAGTTGTTCTACTATAAAAAATTAAACATAAATGTTATAAATATGTTTTTAAATTTAAAACTAATTATACTTAATTTTTTCTATTGCATTACGATTTTAATTTCAATAAATATAACAAAAAAAAAAAAATCGCCTTCAAATGAATGAATTAAATAAAAATAAGTTACGTAATAGCCGTTGCTAAGATACGCAGACGATTGAAGCAAAAGAATTAAATTCAAGAAAAATGAAACATTAAAGCCAATATTTAAAATCGAAAAAGCATTAATTAAAAAAATTCAAATTCGAAATTCGAAAAAATCTCGATGAGGTGACACCTGCAGAGGCCCAGGTACCTTTATGCCAAATTTGGAAGCTCTGCGATCAGTAGTGTGAGCACCAGAGCGCAGACAGACACACAGACACACAGATACACAGACACTTCTCTTTATTTATATAGATTATTGACATGAACAAGTGAATCATGTTAATGACAGCTGACAAACCAAAAATATTTTAGAAATTTAACAAAGCGTTTACACATATCGATTATTTTATTTCCATTAATGATGATTCTATTATTATTATTCGTATAAGGAGTCAGAATTAAACCGTGCAGTGTTTAAAATTTAAAATGCCTATATATATAAATAATTTCCAAATGAAAATAAAGACAGTAAAATAAAATATTTCGTTTCTAACATGGGGTATTAAGCTGGATTTAAATATAACATAAACATTAACTTTGTAATGCCTTATAACATCTGTAAAATTGTATTACAAAAAAAAAAAAAAAAAAAAAAAAAAAAAAAATTATTATAATAAAAAATGCTGAGCAGGACTTTTTAGATTGTTGCAAAATTTACAAATGACTTATGTACAAAAATTTGTGAAATTTACAAATAAAAATATACAAACAAATATTCCATTGCTGTATGACTGTAGTACTATATAAATAATGGCTACTTGATCATGATTAATTATCATAAATTGTAATATATATATATATATATATAATAAAATAAACAAAATAAAAATAAATAAATAAAATAAAATCTAAATAAATAAAATCAAACTGTTTTTTATCTTCATCAAAAATTTTTGCCTCTTTAATACTACTTTCACATAAAGATGATAAATTAATAATATCTCAGGGATAAACTTTTAGTTTAAAATTAATACATCTTTCTTATGCATAAGCTAAGTGTACCTTAAATTCTACTTTTATCTAAACACCATTTTGTAATAACAAAATTTAAATGTTAGGGCAGAATAAAAATAGTTTTAATAATTTTCCCAAACAAAAAATAGCTCGTTTTAAAAATTCGTACAGTTTATGCGCAATTAAATTCTGTTTTATATTCACCTGTGTTTATTATCATTAATAACGAACGTATTTATCTCGAATACATCTATGTATGTATAAATATTTAAAATAAAAACTTTAAATTATTTTTCTTTACTGTGAAAACTGCGTGCTTACGAGTATAAATAGAAAATGTTAAAATATCCAAAATCGTACTTTATATCCTAAAGGAATCGTTTTAAATGATATGGTTTATCTTCTCATTTTAGTTGTAAACATCTAACAAATGCCCTCTAGCTTCTGAAACCTACATGTAATATACATTCTTTGTATTGTTAAATGCCTATCAATTTAAAATGTTTACTCTATTGGTTCATGCAAATGACATGCATTTACATGGCTACTTTGCTGCAGCTTCGTATTTCTTCAGTGTATTCTAGAAAATTAATGTTTTAAAGTATTTTATTTGGATTTTATATAAAAAATAAAATAAAATAAATCTCATTCTGAACAATCAGAAATTTCTAAAATTTTAATAGACTATTTTCATCTTATCACGCTGAATTAAAAGAAACACTTTAATTTTAAATAAAAAAATATATAAAATTAAAGTATTTATTTTAATTCAGCGTGATAAGATCCCTTATAAATTATAATGTTAATGAATTTTGAAACAGAATGTCGCTTTTATTTAAGCATTGAAATTTATAAAATAGAAACCGAGATAAAAACACTTTTTTCTAATGCATGCACATGTTGTTTGCTTATAGATGTTTCAAACAGTTCAAAATTATGTTTTTGCTAACACAATTAAATACAATATTAGGTTAACTGGACTAGTCATTCAAAATTAGAACAAATTAATTTTTATTTACACCTGAAACACACGCACTCATAAAAATAAATATATTTTCCTTTTTAACCGACTTCAAAAAAAGAGGAAGGTTCTCAATTCAAACCGTATTTTTTTTTTTTTTTTTTTTTTTAGCTCATAACTTCTGAACGGATGCTCCGATTTTGATACTTTTTATTTTGTTGAAAAGGTCTTGGTTTGAAATAGGTCCCATTGTAATATTTTTACGATCTAAAGAAAATACAGGGTGCCCCAAAAAATTAGTCCCAACTCTTTTAACTGCTAAACGGCTACAGCTATAGTGATAAAAAATGTTATGTAAGTATAGCAAAGTGGCCATGCAGTACAAGGTTAAACCACTTGCAGCGCCATGTGGTGGAAAATAGCGGAGTTAGTGTTCCTATTTCGAAAACGGTTCTAGAGAAAAAAATGAATTACAAACTTGAAGAGTATCACCGATTTAGTACAAAAAGATAGGTTAGACATTCATGCTAGCGTTCCTATCTCGGAAACGATTCAAGACAGGGGAAAAAGTGAATTATAAAATGACAGAGCATCATCAATTTAGTACAAAAAGATAGTTTAGACATTGATGCTAAAAATACAATGTTAAAAACGTGCATTTGTTTGTTTGCAATTTTTCTTATACTATGCACAATTGAGCTACATTGCACACGTTGTAGCGTAGCTGGTGAGTCATACGCTATATTTCAAAATACGGTTACTTGATACTTTTTGTTTTATTGTAAAGATCTTGGTCGGATGTAGGTCCCAGTGTAATACCTTTACAATCTAAAGAAAATAAAGCACCATCTGGTGAAAAACAGCGGAATTAGCGCTCCTATCTCAAAAACGGTTCAAGATGGGAAAAAAGTTAATTACGAAGTTGTAGAGCATCATCGATATACTACGAAAAGACAGTTTTTAGATGTTACTGCTAAAAATGGAAAGCTTAAAACGTGCAGTTGTTTGTTCTCAATTTCCTACACTGTGCACACTTGAACAAACGTTGCACATTTTGCAGCGTAGTGGATGACACATGTACTTAGTGGTTCAAAGTATTGTATCAAAAGAAAATACAGGGTGCCCAAAAAAGTCAGTCCCGACACTTTTAACTGCTGAACAGCTGCAGCTATAGTAATAAAAGTGGTATGTAGGTATAGTAAAGTGTACATGTGCTACGCGATTAAACCGCCTACAGCGACCCCTGGTGGAAAACAGTGGACATAGCGTTTCTATCGGAAACGGTTCAAGACATGGAAAAAAAATGAATTATAAAATTGCAGAGCATCATCGATTTAGTACGAAAAGATAGTTTAGACATTAATGCTAAAAACACGATGCTTAAAACGTGCATTTGTTTGTTCATAATTTCCTATTTTGTGCACACTTGAATGACATTGCATATGTTGTAGCGTTGCGGATGACATGTATGCTATGTAAAATTCAAAGTATGGTTACTGTAAGCGGTCACATCGATTAATGCATAGACGTTTTAAACCGACTTCATAAAGGAAGAGGTTCTCAATACAAACCATGTTTTTCCTTGTTGTTGTTGAAATTTGTTAGCTCATAACTTCGTAAGAGATGATTTAATTTTAATACTTTGTTGTCGTAATGATCTTGGCCTGAAATAGATTTCATTAAGATATAAACAAATTACAGGTTACTCACAAAAGTCTGTTCTCACTCTAAATGCTGAACGCATGCAGCTACACTGGTAAAATCAGTACACAAGTATCGACGTTGAAACTTCTGTCCGTCAGTTGCAATGCATATTTTGCCCTTTGTTTTAACTTTATGGTGCGCAATTTCCAGCGCAGCGGATGACACGTATTCACTGTAAAGTTCACACTATATGCCTAACAGAATTTTTGGTTACGAATACAGCGTATCCGTTCTTTACATTTCTAAAGAATTTTTAATTTAACGTATGATCATTCAATAGATAGTTCTTTGCTCATATCCGATAAAGGCAAGAAAAGTGACACAACCTAAAAATGTAGCATTTGAGAAAAATCAACTTAAAAATAACTTCACTAGAATAAAACTGGCAAAACTGTCTCTCGAGTGGATAACTTTCTAGATGGAGATGGAACTTTTTGTTCACATTGGGTGCATTTCATGTATTTTTCAGTGACATAAACCATTTTTTGAGTTACTTTTCAAACAGTTACTTTACAGTCACTTTTCTTGGAAGTTGTGATTTGGGAAATTGCCGTCTAATGTTTCTGATGTTCTGCTATATGAATAAGTTTTCACTGAAAAGAGAAAAAAAAAAATCTTTTTGTAAAAAAAAAAAGACTCCAAAAAGCAACTACTATTCAAACAACTAAAAAAAAAAAAAAAAGTATGAAATGAAACTGTAAATTGCGCCTAAAAGTATTAAATAATTTTCTTCGACAAACACTACAATTAATCTTAACTTTTGAAGTCGGCGCAAAATTAAATAAAAATTGATACCTTTATTCAATACAAAAATCAAATCCTATTCAAAATACACATCTCACATTGTCACCTGCAAAACGCAGCCTAAAACTACTTTGATTCAAGAAAACAAATAAGATTTCGTAAGCAGCAAAAGCTGTCGAAGATGCTGGTATCTGACGTCCTTGGTGAAAGAAAAATCGCAAAATTATCTGGCAAACATATTTAATTTCTTTGGTATATCATAATTATTTTGATAACGTATATTAAGAGAGTAATCAAGAATATGAAACAATACTTCTTACAATATATATTATGAAAATATACATCTTGCGTGTATATTTTTGCATTACGTTTTGGTCGCCAAATCCAGAGACCACCAAGGATGGTAGTTACCAAAGTTACACCAAATTTACAAAGGAAACTCTAACTTCGTAGAAACATAAACACCGCATTGCGAAGAATGTTCACTGTTCTATGTAGATGCTACTAATGGACAAATTGTATACAGTGATAAAATAATAAAGGAAACATGAAAATGGATCATTCGAGACAACAGCATTTGTTGCTACCGATCTAAAAACAAAGCTTTAAAAACTAATTAAATTTTATTTATTTTTGCGCCGACTTCAAAAGTTATAATTTATTATAGTGTTATAGGTTGTTTGGCGAAATAAATTATTTTATGCGGAATTTACAGTTTCTTTTTTAGTTGTTTGAATAGTAGATGCTTTTTCGAGTTGGTTCTATTTTTTTGCAAAAAAATTTTATTATAATTTAGGCCAAGGTTGTTTCAGTTTAGAGATTTGCAATCGGTACACTAACATATAATTTTTTAATTGAATTTGCATAGATATTAATAAAGATTTACACCAAAATCTCCTAATTTTAATTATTACGAAAAATTAATATATGCAAAAAGCATTGTTTTAATCATGGTGAGAGATAATGTAATGAAAATTTAGGAAATTTTCTAAGATTCAAAATCGAAAATAAGATTTTAATATATTTTAAATTGAATTTTTGTCTTATACTTGACTACTGGGTTTTTGACTTTATTAAAATGTTCAAAGCATTTAAAACAGATTTTTGAGAGTCATTTATTTATACATTGCGGAAAATTTTTGAGATTTCAGAATCAATTTTCTTTCTTCAGTTGATTAAAAAAAAAAAAAAAAAAAAAAAAGAAAAACTTTTTTATATGTAAATAAAATTTTAACTTTTACATAAAACGTAAGAGATTTACAAAAAAAAAAAAAAAAAAAAAAAAGAAAATAAAAATAAAAATAAATAAATAAATAAAAGGGTTTAGAGTTTTAAATAAATCTATAAGAAATTTAAGGGAAAATGCAATGTAATGAAATGAGAATAAAACTTAGGTATGAATTTATTTGCTTTTTGAAAGAAAGACCGATTTAAGTCGTTTTGTGCGGGATAGTTGTAACAACTTGTAGAAAGATTACATGAAGATTTGTCAGACAATTTAAACAATTGGGAATGTAGAGTGCTGAATGTTATCGACTGTTATTGAAATATGAAAAATCTTGGTATTTTGCTTAAGTGGAATGAGTGAAAGACCAATTGATGGAAAAATAACCAGAATAAATGAATGAATAAACAGATCAAAAACAGTCTTTCATGATGTTTGCAATACTTTACACAGATATGGTGCAAATAATAGAGACGGATGGCCACCAGAACTGTCATCCGCAACGAAAGGAAAAATTATAAGGCTAGCTGTTAAAAATCATGTAAATTCTACAGCAATACAATACGCCTTTAAATTTTAAGCTACTTCTTGAACTGTTCAAAACGTCCTAAGTTGTCCTGAGAAATATATATATATATAATTCCTTCATCTAGAATGAATAAGTGGTTATTTTCTAAATCCCTCAACTAGAAATATAGATTTTCGATCTATGCGCTTAAGGCACGTCAATAAACTGAATAGACGAAATGATCGAGAATTTTCAGTCTACACTTTTCTAGATGGCGAAACAATATTCTAAATATTCTGAATATTCTGAGTCTTTTGTATTGGGAGAAATTCTCGCTTTTGTAGAATAGGGTCATAAACGAAGATTATAGTTGCTGAAACCCGCCTCTTATGTTCACATTTATTTGCAAAGATTTTTAAATAATTTTTCCCTCGATAATATAGGCAAACGCTCTTGAATTCTAATAGAGGTTTCTAGAACTCGCTTTCAAAGGGGACTAGAATTTATAAGGATGACATGGAACTATTTTTTCTAGAGCTTCAATTTAGATTCTAGATGTCACTTATAGAATTTTTTTTTCAGTGCGATCGGAAAATATCAAACATGCAAAACTCCAAAGCAAACCTAATCATGAAAAATGATATATCGATGCAAGGCTGAAATTTGCATTCTCTAATGTTTAAAAAACACACTTGTGGCAAAATATAGTATTAACAGATGACAGAAAGGACCTGTCGATTTAAGAAAGTACTGCATGATTCAATTCAAGATTTTGGGTATTTTTGAAAACATGCGCAGGTTGAGGCAACAGTTGTAATTTGGAAAACGATTCAATGATAGAGGTAAAACTAATGTTATATTAACTAAAGGTAATGTGATTTGTATTATCAAGATATACTGAGTAACAGTTATATCCTAATAAGAGATCCACTTATTGAAAAATATTAATAATTTGCTACACGATAATGCATCAGCATACAAATCAGCTTCAACCATATCTTGTCTATTTGGAAAAAATATCAGTTTTATGAAGTTTCATGCCAATATAATGGACTTGAATCTCATAGAGATCATGAGGGTAGTTACCGTAAATAAAATATATGGAATCGAAATGAATATCATATTTATTTCAAGCTTAGGAGCGTAATGTTTCGTACACTCTAAAAAATGCTGCAGTAAATTTACGGGCAAAGCCGGGCAGCAGAGATTCCAGTCAAGGCCCGTAAAAATACATTTAGACGATGAATGATGTATCTCCAGTAATTTTACGTTGTGATGAAACATACAACCTACCTGCAAAAAAAGTAGCATTGACCGAAAAATTAAAAGTTAAAGTTTGAGTTTCTCGAATGCTTTAAAAAAGTTTCTTGCAATTATTACACATGCGTGCAGGGAGAAATGCACAACACTAAAAAAATTATTTATTTTTTTAGAAGGAAAACCTAATTTTCATGCGAAGCAAACTGCCTTGGGCAGCCCGAGATTCGAACTCACAATCACCTGTGTCAGAGGGCAGCGCTTTGCCAACCGCGCCGTTGGGATCACAAAAAACTTTTCTTTACAAAAACAGATAAAGTCAACATCAGAACTGACTAGTTGATAAATCTTGTCATATGCACCAAAAGACTTCTGGAAATTTTTTTAAACCGATTTACAGCACAATGTGAAGTAACAAATCTTCAATTATTTTTACAGAACTAGCTATACAAATTTACAGCAACCTATGCTGTATTTATGTTTAAAAAAGTGCTTTATTTTTACAGAATTTTTTTACAGTCATTAAATTGTTAACGTTCAAACTATGCATAAAAATTATTTTATTTTAAGACTATTTTAAAATCTAAATTTGCTATTTTTGACAAAATTAAGAAGTCAGTCAATTCTCATATTAAAAAACAAACAACGATACTGAATTTTGTGAAAGAAAATCTAATTATTTTTCGAAATAATTTTTATTTGTAAACAGACTGGATTGGATTTGTGAATAAGGCCGACTGACTGCTGTAGGTCTTAGGTCTCAGGGGAGTGCCCTCCGAGGGGTCTTTCTGAGGGGTCCTAGCCCGTATTTACACAAGTTTCGGAGGAAACCACGGAAAACTCCGAATTGCTATGGGGCAGCTGTAGCCCAGTCGGCAGAGCGCCGGCCTCGTAATTGTAATATTGCGAATTCGGTACTGGAGCAGGCCAAAGACCGTCGTGTACATTAATGGTGGCTGGTGCACGTAAAATCTGTCGTGGCCGCAATGTCCTCCATGTTCCCATTAAAAATTATACCTCTGGGGGTCACCGAAGCGAGAGAGCCATCTCTTCCGTGGAGGATCAAAATTGTGATGGCATGTCTCCGGACCACCCCTAGGGGTGTGTCCCAGACCGTCGCCAATTGCCCATATGCGCAGCACTTATGCGACGTAAAACCTAACCATCCATCTGAACGGCTAGGGCGACGAGCGCGACCTGTGATTGAGCCCGGCACCTCACGTCTACCAGCTTTAAGCGCAGAGCCGCTCGGCCGCTGGTGGACGTTTTTTATTCGTAAACACTAGCACTAAAGAGGTAGTCTTATTTCAAGGTTCTCATTAGAGGTAAATAATGGGTGAGAATTTCTCACCCTTTTTCAAAAACAAAATGAAACTTTTGAAAACTATGTGAGGTCTCTGAAAATAAACCGAGACGCAGAAAAAACTTTGAATAATAATAACAAATCTTTTACATAAATACAGAGAATTTGTATCTCCAATTAATACGATTTTTTTCATGTTTTTCGATTTTTATGGCTTCAGTAGTGTTTGCAAAGGAGAAATAACTAGAGCCTAATTCTTTTTCATCCAAACAGGTTTTCATTATAAGGCCGATTTCAAAATGTGTTTATGAAGTGTTAGGCGTATTTGCACTTTTTAGAATAGCAGAAGAGTTCTTTTTTTCTTTTTTAAAGTTGTATTCCATTGAAGGGAGCCCACCAGCGGCCGAGCGGTTCTGCGCTCAAAGCTGGTAGACATAAGGTGCCGGGTTCGATCCCAGGTCACGCTTGTCGGCCTAGCCGTTCGGAGTTTTCCGTGGTTTTCTTCGAAACTTGAGTAAATACGGTCTAGGACCCTTTAGAAAGGCCCCCACGGAGGGCACTCCCCCTCTGGTCTAGGACCTATTGCAGTCAATCGGCCTTATTCCCAAAATCCAAATCCATTGAATGAAGAAAGGACTGAAGTATTTCGAGAGCAGAACCTGCTATATATGGTGTAATGTACATATCTGATGGTCATACTCAGATAAAACAGCTTTGTTTTTTAACAGTAAAGATCATACATAATAATCATAAGACTTACCTTCAAATGGTTAATTACATATACATTTCATTTGAAGTAAACTTTATTTTAGCATATTGTAAAAAATGCATTGTGGCAACAACATTAAAATATTCCATTTTCTAAGACTTAACTAAAGGGTTAAGAGCAATTAGAATGCTGTATGCTTTAAAAAAAAAAAAAAAAAAAAAAAATGCGTTTAGTGGATAGAAAAATTATTAAGTTGTAGTTTGCGTTTTAAAAATCTGGCTTCAAATCAAGAAACCATTTTAGCTTTCTTTTTTAATGTTTTCGTGTTAATAGACAAAGAAAATTAATTTCATTAATATTAATTACTCAGTTTCAGTCAGATGGATATTATTTGAATTAAATTAAGAACTAGCTTATTAAATCCAATGGATGTTTCTATGCGTCATGCGTGCATAATTAAACACATTCAATTCGTATAAATAACAATCATAGTTTCAGTTTTAAAATGGAAGAAAATGGAATTTTCTCTTGATATCACTGAAATGATAGCATTTGAAGAAATTTTCTCATAAGAAAATGGTTTGGTGAAAGATAACAGTAATTTGCGTAGATTAACGGCTTTTTCTCGTAAAAATTCAAAAAATTATACTTTTGAAACATCAATTTACGGGCTGCGACCGTTTAGCTAGCAAAACGTAAAATTATACGGTTATGTCCTAAATTATGCTTCCAAAACATTAATTTACGGATTATGACCGTTTAGATAGCAAAACGGCCATTTTTCCCTAAAATTATACGGTCAAATACCGTGATTTTACAATTTTTTTTACAGTGTAAGTTATTGTAGTAATGTATTGTTAGTTATCGTAATGTTGCCGAGTTTTTAGTTCTTATTTCAATAACATGAAAAGAGGTATAAATTCTGACATGAATGATTTAATTAAAATACTTTCCGAAAGAATTAGAAGTAATTCGGGTAAAAGAAAGAACATGAAGTACTAAATAAGATAATAAAACAAACAATGTTTCTTGGTATGTAACTTTATTGTGTCAAAGAATTTTCCATACTATATTTAAAAACAGTATCACTTATAATTACAAACGTTCAGTTATAAAATTGTATAAAAATTTACAGCAAATTATTCTGTTATTATTATAAATTTATTTGTTTTTAATATACCTGAAGTTATGAAAGTTGTACATGTGTCTGAAAGGTTTTTCCATGTTTGTATTACAAGCATATACAATGCGAGATAAAAAGCGAAATCTTCACAAACTTTTAAAGCTGCACTCCTACCCTGTATCAATATCAAAATACACTCTAGGCCCCCCCACCCCCCCCCCCCAAAAAAAAGACACACCAAGAAGGAATAATTCAAATTTGACACAAATTGATATGCATACAGGTTTCGACAGAAAATGCAAAATTTTAAAGTTTGGCGGCCGATGAATGAATGTGTGACGCTTTAGCTCATCTTAACTGCGCAACTGGCAGAATATTAAAAAGGAGAAATTCCGTTTCCAAATTGGGAGTTTCATTCCATGTATTCAGATAGATGCTACATATGCCTCGTATACATGTGCGTGAACAGTATGCACAGATGTCAGCATTCGATAAAAGACGTGTAGTTGGACTTAAAAAGCCGGGTGTTTTATCGGCGACTCGCTTAACATTTGAATAGGAATGATAACATTATTAAACGATGTTGACATGAATGGGGGAACCATAGCTGAGCATAGCGTCAAGAAGTAAGATGTTAGCTTAGAGAGATGACAGAACATGAGGACCAATCAATCATCAGAGCTGAACTCAGAGCCCCATAATCATCATCATTATTATCGACCCTACGTGAACTGTTGCTTCAGTGACCGCAAAGACCATTTAGAGGGGGCTCAGAGAAAGGAGCCTTAGCTCACAACGCACTTTGCACTGACTACCAATTACCTCTGTACACCAACAAGCTCGTTTGCAGTAGTGATGGGCACATTCGACTTGGAATGAAACTGACTGGAGTAGAATTTTCTTTACTGATAAGTTCCGATCCGATTTGAGCCCACATGGCCAGAGAAAGCGTGTCTGTAGACGCCCCAGAAAAAAAAGGTGGGGAGATCTCAACCTGACTCTTACCAACCATATGGCCTGAAAACTAGTAGGAGTGATGGTCTGGGATACCATTTTATTTCAGAACAGGATCCTTTTGGTTATCATTCGAGGCACCTTTACAGCCCAGTGGTACATCGACAAATCTCTACGCTCCGTTGCGTTGCCCTTCATATCAAGCCTTCTTCAGCGTATATCACAGCATGATAATAGCCGCCTGCTTACGGAGATAGTTTCTACTGCTTGTTTGCTTGCTTGTCCAACATTACCTTGTCCACAAAGTCGCTAGATCTCTCCCCCACTAAGAACGTTTGGTGCACTGCAAATAAAAGGGTCTTAAAGTAAGACATAAAAACAACTGAAACGGCATTTAAGACACGTAAATGTCTTAAAATATACCTTAGACGTTATAGATATTTTAATTTAAGATAGAAATATGTCTGAAATATCAATTCAGACACAAAAATGTCTGAAACACGTAAATACGCTAATTTTCAGACAGCAAAACGCGTTTGAATTTTCAGACACTTTAGAAAATCAGACACTTGCATTACTTAGAAATTTTTTCATAAGAAATCTACTTTAAGAAAATATGCTTATCCTACTTCTTTCCACATTCAATAAATATATTATTATTTTATATAATAAGCAGTTAAACTACTTAAATTATGGTAGCTTTATGAAATTATATTTTTATGGAATAATACTCTGGGGATGTGAAGGATATTTGCATGCTATTATCTTTAACACAATTCATAAACAACGTATTTAGACACAAAAAGCTTATTTTGTTCCAAAAAAAATCTTTGTCTTTAAAGCTTTCTTATATTAAAAGAAAAAGTGTGAAGACGATGTAGCAAGTAATTTGTAGAGAAGAAAGCGAATTTATAAGTGAACAATCATGAATAATTTGTGCATATTTTTTTCTTTTTTTTTCTTATTATTATTCATTTAAAAACTTTTTTCTTTCACAAATTCACCTACATCTAAATGTAAAACTACAAATTTTCCTGTATTCACGATTATAGTTCGTTATATCACTTTAGGGAAAGAAATCTTTATCATCGAGGGATGAAACCTTCACATACTTGTTATGCATTATTAAAAAATTCTGGTCCTCTAAATATGAAATTTAAGATAATAATATTTATTAAGTTTAAGATACTATACTATCAATAGTTTTATGGCAAAAAATTAGAAATAAAACATAACAGTGCGATTAGTTCCACGAATACTGCAGTATATTACATCATAAAAACACGTATGTCTGTATATGACGATAGCGTGATTGGTAAATGCTTCACTGCGACGGTGCTTGGCTTTAGGTTTCGGTTTCCCTAGACAGTGTGAGTTCGAATTCCAACGTCGGAAAATGGGACTTATATATATATATATATATATTTCATTGATGCTCTAAACAATTCTAAAATATATTTTTAACAGAAAAACATAATCACACACCATTTTTATTTACTTATATATTTATTAACAAGCCTTAAAAACTGTAGTATTTTTAAGCCTAACATGGCGGTGTTTTTAAGCCTAAAACATGGCGGCGTTTTAAGACACTTGCAATATCTTAATTTCTGATGCAAAAAGGTGTCTTAAAAAGTAAGACATTTTTTTTTTCGCTTAAAAAATGACCATCCATTTAAGACACCTTTTAAACTGAATTTAAGACATTTACGTTTACGGTTTGTATTATGAAAAAGGCCATGCAACCAGCTCGCCAATCTAACGCACCAATTGGACAGAATTTAACAAGATATCTTGCAGGAGGACATCTGCCAACTCTGTCAATACATACCAAGCCGAGTAACTGCTTACATAAGGACCAGAGATGAACTAATGCGTTATTAACGTGTTCACTTTGTGAAGCCCTTTATTTTAATGAAATAATCCAATTTTTCTGAAACTGTAAATTATTTATTTTTTCTACATGTATATAACATCTAACAATTTTCGTCCCGTTCGGATACTACCTTCTTGCTGCGACCATATTTTTTTGTCTTACAATCTATAAATAATTGAAAAATTCATTTTAACGATATAAATGATTTGTTATGCGAATATTTTCCATTTTCATCTTGTATTTCATAAAGTTTTAACTATAATAAATGTCTTAATATTTTAATTAAATAAATTTTATTCCTAAAACTAGTAAGTATATATTTAAAATACTTTTTTTTAAACTTCTCACATAAAATAAAGTCCTGATGAACTTAAAAAAAAAAATCTTTTTTAGAGAAAAAAGATTCTTTCGCAAAGATTATGGTAGAAGTGAGTTAAATAACGATTTCAAACAAATAGTTATAATTAAAATAAATAAACAAATTTTTCATAAGAATAATAATGTCTATAAAGTTGTAATGAAGACAGATGTTTGTCACATTTTATAAATTTATACAAATTTTCTATATTTTTCGTAGGGTTAAAGAAATGGAAAATTCTTTAAGAATTAGATATATAAAATCATAGTTTTCTGTAAAATAAACAATATTTTCCTATATTTTCTAGGTATTTTTAACGAATTTATTTGTTTCTCATAGCTTTGCGCATAATGTTTTTCAAATATAAATCACCGACAATGTATAAACTTTTAGTTACATAATCAAAAATTCAAATATTTATGGCACACATTTACGTAGCGACAAACTTCTTTATGTAAAAATGGTAAACAAATAAAATACATTTATTGTAGCTACGTATCCTTGGAGATTCTAATCTGAAACTTTCACATAATAAAAAGTTCAATATCGTGTATTATGCTATCGCAAGATGAAATGAAGATCTGAGTTACTAAAAGAATAAATATGACGAAGGAATTTTTGAAGAGATAAATAAAACTTTTCTAAAACTTTTGAATTTTTGATATTGTTGAACAGAGGAATAGAATTATATACATGCATTTTTTCTTATTTCGAAAATTGGCATGTCGAATAGAAAAGGAATCTGATATATTTGATTACGAAAAATATAAACTGAGTTTTTTTTTTTTTTTTTTTTTTTAAACGATTTTTGAGAAATGTAAAATTGATTAGCTTATCAAAAGATAACAAAAGGTAGATAAATATGTTTAAGAAAATCTTAATAAAAGTACAAGTTAGAAGATTTCAATTTGTTAGCATTAACTAAGATACACTTTCTTTTACTTTTCTAAATACTTATTACTTATTTAAAATCTAAGTATCTATGGTAAATTATTTAATTTACCATGCATCTAACAAATTCATGTAAATGTGTTTCATATCTACATAAAATAAACAAGAACGAAAAGTCATCCGTTAAGCATTGATTATTAACATTTTCCAACTGTACGTAATTGTTGCATTGTATAATTTTCAATGTTCTTAGGCGACGTTATCACACAACGGTCAGACTTAAAACACACAAATTAAAATCATAACCATTCTTAAACATTTCTAGTAAGTATTATAAATGCTTAACAAAAAAGAAAACGTAGTCCTTAGATTCTAATTGCAACCCTTAATGTACCTGAATATTTTAGTGTAGTCCTGTAAATCTGAAGGTTAACAATACCATATTCTCTACAAAACATTATTTTAGCATATTAACAATAAATGTCAATTTCTTTGGGATTTTTACAGTAGAAGATTATTTAAATGTAATTTATAAAAAATGTGTCCTAAAATGCAATGCATTGACATTTTTTTGGGTGTGTCTGTATACAAAATGTTTCACAGGACATATTAATGCCATTTTAAATAGGGAACATTCCATATTGAATTTGTATAATATATATATATATATATATATATATATATATATATATATATATATAAATTTCTGAAAATATTTACGGATGATGGGGGTGGGCAGACGGACAGATAGACAGTCGGACAGATAAATACACAGATTGAAATGATATTCACATTTAAAAGTTGTTAAAAAATTTTAAATCGCTTATTGTAAACAGAAATGCAATTCCACCAAATTTCTAATAAAATCCTTCAATGTACATGAATATTTTTGTGTGGCCCTGTAAATCTAATGCAAATCACACTACATTCTGTAGAAAGCTTTATTTTGTACTTTAAATAAGTCGATTCTTTTTCCATATGAGTGCTTCAATTTTATTAAGAATTGTGCAAATTAAAGTTATTAAAATTTTGTTTCTAGAAATACCTCTCATTGAATGCAACGCTTTGGAATACTTTCGGGTGTCCATGTACACAAACCAGTGGTGGTAATTACTCCATTTTCTATAGCAAACATCCGATAGTGAACATGAATAACGTATTTCAATTCCATTAAAATTTACGCAAAATAAAGGAATTAAAATATAATTCATAGAAATACCTCTCATAGAACATAATTCTTTGAAATGCTTTCGGATGTCCCTGTACACAAACCAATAGAGGTATGCACTCCATTTTCAATAGTGAACTTCCGATTGTGAACTTGAATAACATATATCAGTTTCAAGAAATTCTATGAATATTTACGGGAGGTAAAGTGCGAACAGACGGACGGACGGACAAAGACAAACTGAAGTCATTTCCACTTTTCTACCTTGTTTGAAAGTGTTAGAAAAGATGTATGTGTGTCCATCGTATTGTAGGAAAACTGCTGATCGCAGAGCGACAGACTTTTGCATGGAGGTCAGTTTTTCTTAGGACCTTAGTACCCTTCCTTTACTTCCCAGGAACCCAATTTTCGATTTTTTGATGCTTTAATTAAAGTTTTTGCATCTGAGGAGATTGTCTAGTACTTCAGATTTCCGAATTTTTAATTAACTTTTTAAATTTATTTAAAATTAATGAATTTGTGGCATAAATGTTTCTGGAGATAGAAATGCAAATGTAAACAGTCGTTCCGTGGGCCAGTATCTCAGTTTGTTAGAAACATGTTAGTAACATGAAAGTTGTGGACTCCATCTTCCCTCCAAGGGCCAATATTGTGCGACCACGTTTTCTACGACTAGCAGTGCGGCCGAGTCCAAAAGTTTCAAAGGATGTAAAAATGGCCGAGAGATAGTTATTTGGCAAACATCCAGTAATTCCGTGTTCCCTTATCGCTTGTTTTCTCTCAGTCACCCCTATTTTAACACTGGACTCGTTCAATCCGCACTTGCGCAGAGGCTTCCATGGTCGCAAGAAATGTGGCTAAAGAACACGTTACTTTTACAAATAGTTAACAGAAAAGGTGTCAATAGATAAAAGAAAAATTTTCGTTGTCTTCAGAGTATCCCAAATCATATCGATGACGAGAAAGTCACAAAGAATGAAGTTAAACTTATAGGTGTGTAGGTCGTTTTTTTGCAAACTGCTGATCGCAGAGCTACAGAATTTTGCATGGAGGTCCGTTTTGACGTATCCGGATGCATCTCCAATCCTGGTTTCCGAATTTTTGATAATTATTTTTAGTTAATTGAAATTTTTGCATCTAGAGAGATGTCTTGTGCTGCCCTCTGTAGTCATAGAGGGAAGATAATAATCTGTCTGGAATATCTGGTCGAAAAACGTATTTCTTGAATAACAATAGTGCACATATTGTCTAGTTGGCACCTAAGTTGAAATATCCAGTTAAAGCGCAAAAAGAAGCCGTTTGTTCCAGGAACTGAAACATCGCAGGCGGGGAAGTCACCAACGAAGGCTTCGGAAACCTAAAGCGAGATTTAAAGTGACTTCAATTACATTTTGTTTTAGCTTTTATTTGTAAAAAACTTTTAAAGTATAGTGATTAAAGTTTTTTGAAAATTCCTTTAAGTATAGTGACTGGTAAAGTCTGCTTGTTTTAAGTAAATAAGTTTAAAAATGTACATTTTGGTTATTTCTCTCTTTAAATAATAAAGAAAACTAGCTGAAACCCGTCGAATTCGACGATCACTTTATAGACAAATGTTTCAAAAATCATCGCATCATTATTAATGTATTTCACGTTAAAATATGTAATATAATTTACGACATTTCACTTAAAAAAAAGAAATTCGGAAAAATACTTAGAAATACTATATATGACATCACTTTCTAGAAAGTACTGTCAATGTGACGTCAAACTGACTCCAAATAAACAGTTGCTATCTTTTATTTTCTATTCCGTTAAATACTACATGTTAGCTGACCTGACCGGCGTTGTTCGGGCCTATGGTAATAATCTTAAATGAACCTTAAATTTGTATGGTTTTACATCTTTAACTCGATTTCGTTTGAATTTCTATTTTTAAATAAAAGCATCGCAAAAAAATAATCAGCTATAACAAAAAAATTACCTCGAACCGAACGAAAATTTGCCTTGTAACCCCGGAGCCTTCGGCAGCGCATACGCCGGTCACTAATAACATAAAAATATCCCCAAAAATTAATCTGGAACCAAACGAACACGCTCGCTGTTGCCCGGGCCCATAATACCTTAAATGAATCTTCCCATACAGCACAGAATGTTTCAGTTATGTTGCAAAAACCTTACAATCTTTCAAAAACGTAACACGTTTTAGTATGTTCTCTGATACCTTTCTGAAACATTCGCCCTTTTTGATTTTCTATCTGTTAAGTGATTGTAACGTTTCAGTTACGTATCTGATTTTTTGTTACGATCGCGGACATTTCTACGTTTTTGAAACTAATCGGAAAGTAATCAAAACGGTTTTAAACGTTTCGGAAGGTTTCATAATGTTTCAGTGTTATATGATTGTTACGTTTCTGGAATATTTTGTGCTGTTAGGGTTAAATTTGTATGATTTTATACCTTTAACTCGATTTTGTTTGAATTTCTATTTTTAAATAATAGCATCACGAAAAAAATGATTAGATGTAACAAAAAAAAAAAAATTACCTCGAACCGAACGAAACTCTGCCTTGTGACCCCGATTCCTGCCGCAGCGCATACGCGGGCCGCTAATAACATAAAAAAATTCCAAAAAATTAACCTGGAACCGAACGAACCCGCCCGTCAATGCCCGGACCCAGGATAATAACCTTAAATGAATCTTAAATGTGTATGGTTTTATATCTAACTCGATTTTGTTTGAATTTCTATTTTTAAATGAAAGCATCATAAAAAAATAATCATATGTAACAAAAATATTACCTCAAACAGAAAGGAACTCGGGCTCGTGACCCGGTTCCTACGGCAGCGTATATGCAGCCCGCTAGTATCATGAACAAATTCTCAAAAATTAATCTTGAACCGAACGAACCTCTGACTCGTGTTACCGCTGCCTGTGGCTGCGGCACCGTATAGCAGACATGCTACGCACGCGCTGCAAAATCCACTTTCCTCCACCAAGGGGCGCAGTATGTTGTATACGAACATCACCAATTGCCTTGAATTTCCAAGACCTTTCATATAAGGTGTCACATGGTTGTGTCAACTGCAAAATCCTTTAGTTGCAGTTTCCATCGCTAGGGGACACATCGTGATCTATACGAACATCACCAACGGTCAGGAAATACCAAGACCTTTAAAATAAGTTGTAACATGATAGGGTCTACTGTAAAATCACCTAGTTCCTTTTTTAACCACCAGGGGGCGCACTATATTGTATACAAACATTCCCAATCAACATGAAATTTTAAGACCTTCATCACCAATCGTCTAGAATATCCAAGACCTTTCAAATAAAGTGTCACATGGTGGTGTCAACTGCAAAATCCTTTAGTTGCACTTTCCACCACCAGGGGCACAGTGTATTCTCTACGAGCATCACCAATGGTCAGGAAATACCAAGACATTTAAAATAAGGTGTAACATGATAGGGCCTACTGCAAAATCACCTAGTACCATTTTTCACCACCAGGGGGCGCCTTATATTGTATACAAACATCTCCAATCGACATGAATTTTCAAGACCTTTAAAATGAGGGGCTACATGTGTGGGTCTAGAAGAGATTTCCCTCTCAAACTAATTTCTCCTCTTCCCCCCCCCCCTCCAAATCTACTTTCCCCCTTTAAAATCGAAAATTCCAAATTCGCAGAAAGTGATTTTTTAGTATTCGACTCTAGTCCCCATATGTACAGCTTCTTCACCGTGAAGTAATTTGGAGCTTAGTTAAGCTTGTAAACGTGTTTTTAACCCGTTTACCCCCCGGGGGGGAAACCGTTCGACTTTCTTTTTTCTCTTTTCATAGCACATCTACAGACCAAGACCTTTTTTTAGACACCTCAACCAAATTTTTACACCAAGTAGTTCTCTCAATATAGTGGAGACAGACAAAAACATGTTTCAAATTAATAATAGATTCTTTCCTGTTGCCACACTGTAAAAAAGGCACAATAATTAAAAAATAAAATGATAACACGTGAACTTTGTTTTTATACGGCAATAAAAATTCAGATTAACTCGCTGTATTGTTGCATTTCCGAAAATGACGTCTTTCTAAAAAAGAAATGTGCATTTTTCGTATATTAATTGGGACCGTTCGACTTTTTTTTTTTTTCCTCTTTTCATAGCACATCTACAGACCAAGACCTTTTTTAAGACACCTCAACCGAATCTTTACACCTAGCCGTTCTCTCAATATAGTGGAGACAGACAAAAACATGTTTCAAATTAATATATAGATGTACACTTTCTTTTATTCATAAATTTTGGAATGAAAAAATAGTGAAATAGTGTTCAATAATCTTAAAATATACATTTATACTCTATTTCAGTAAAAAAAAAAAAAAAAAAAAGAAAGGACTATTTTAACTTTAAAATAGAAACAATAAAAAAAAAAAAAAAAAAAAAAAAAAAAAAAAAAAAAATGTATCTTATAAGGGAAGTCTGAATCAATAAATTTGCTATTTAAAACAAATGAAGCATAAATTAAAGAACACAGTCAAAGACACAGGTAGAGTAAAAATTTTTAGCAACACACACTTTAGCTTCGAGTTCTGTGTAAAAAACAAAATGCAATTACCGGAAAAATTGTAATTTTAGAAATAATTTCAAAAATGGTAAGAATAAGGCAGTTAACGATGTCACAAAAAGTATTAATTTTTGAATGAAAATAAAAAAAAAATATTTCAATACATGAGATGGCAAAATAATTAAATGCTAACGAAATATTGGTAAAAGGGGTTTTAGCAAGATATAAAATTTTTTGGCCGTTAAAACTAGAAATTTGGTTTTAGGCGGCCATGTTGCTCATCTAAACGAGATGCCGTAAGTTAAAAAGCCATTTCTTATAAAATCGGTTTGTATTACATTTAGAACATAAAAGATTCAGAAAAAGTGTTTAGCAGCATAATTCCGTTAACTACAGTACAGCAACTATTAAACAAAGCAAATTTAAATGACAGAAAATTTGAAAAAATTCCATTCTTAGTGCAGGAAGTTAGGAAAGCAAGACGACAGATGTGTAAAAAAAAATAAAAAATGATTAGTTAATTATTGGGCTGAACTGTTTCTCTTTGATGAGTAAAGTTTAACTTATTTCGAGCTAAAGAAAACAAGCAGATCTGACAACGAAAATATGACCGACTTAATAAAAATCGCTCTTTTAAAACAGTGACACATTCTCCGTATCTTATGGTACGGAGGTGCATAACTTTTCAAACAGTTGGGCACATTTTTATGCTCAAGGGATCAATTAACTCGAAATAAAACACAATCTTCATAAAAGTGGTGCCTGATCGACTATTTTGGAGGTATCTTGGACATTTCCGCAAACAGCATTTCAAGATGATAATGCACCTTACTACACGGCGTCTGTGGAAAGTTTATTCACTTCAAATTGTCAAAATTTCCTCATATATATATATATATAAGTAATCATATATATATATATATATTTCCACTTTAAGTTAATTTCTTCTTTACGAGACATGGAAATAATTCTTATCGCGATCCGCTCGAATATGTTTCATCTATAAAAAGGCGGGGGAGAGGGCTCGAAATTTGCAGCCTATAACTCTGTCAGAACTAGAAAAAAATATTCGTGATATTTGGCACATTGAATTTTCTGAGATTTATATTAAAACACTGTATAAAACTATGCCATTGCGCATTAAAGCAGTAATTCCATATAAAGGTAGAATTAACCCAATGCACAATACATATTTTTTTTTATAAAGAATTGCTTAGATCTAACAAAATGTTTTATTTCATATATTAAAATATAACTTGTTTATTTCATTTACTAAGTCATAATAGAATACAAAGTGTACGGATATAGCATTATGTTCAAAAAGAAATTCTTATGCAGATTTTTAAAAAGTACTTCGTAGTGGGCAATAAAGCGAATTATTAAATTGAAAATGTACATAGGTATCATTTCATCCCTTTGGTATTATGCAAATAAGACAGTTTTATTTGTTTCAAACATTAATTTTAAATTTATTACAAATAGAAAAGGTATAAGTCATTTTTCTGCAGTGTGGCCTTTTTTTTTTTTTTTTTTGCCGCTTAGTGTATGTAGGAGCCACACCTTTCCCCTGGGATGGAAGCCCTTCCTCGAGTGGAGTAAATTTTCATGATGTGTATCTTTCAAAAGAGCACGCCAAAACAGACAGACAGATTTTTTTTTAATGTACTATTGTGGACAAAATTGCCTTTTTTTTTTTTTTTTTTTTTTTTTTTTTTTGATATTTAGTGTTATACTACTACTTTTATATGGAAATCGTCTGCATTATCATGGAAGATAATTTTTTTTTAATAATAATTCTAATAAATTTATACTGAGTGAATTTGTAAAAGAAAATATAGAAGAAAGTGATGTGGTGGCCACAACATACTAGTTTTTCAATTGAAATATAAAAGAACTTGATGGGACTTGCTCGCAGTGCATTCCAGACACAATGGAAAACACCCCTGCAGTATGCTTTCTATCAATCCGATTTTATTTCATTGGTTTTCATAGAAACAGGTAAAATTTATAGGGACATATTTTGACCTATGGAGTGAGGGGGGGGGGATGGAGGGATTGCGCAAAAATATCCTACCCTATGTTTTCGACCATGCGCTATAATTTAAGATGTTTGATTTCAATGGGTATTTTAATCATAGTTTCCTTGTAAGCCAAATGAAATACTTTGCCACATTTTATCACTAACTAAAGTTCTTAATAATAATTTTTTTGGAAAGAGGGTACATGTTTTGCTTAGCGTCCCATTTATTATAATTTTCAGTGATTTTATAAGATTTGAGATGCATTTTTCCTATTCTGTTTTGAAACCAAACTTTATTTTCTCGAGTAAATTGATGTAAACATTGAGTTTCATAGTCGCATATCTATGCACTTTCTCGCTTTCCTTCAGACCATTGTCCAGTTTTAAAAAATATCTTTAATTCTATTCTATTTTCACTGTATAAATATTTACCATTTACTTCCCCTCACCCCGTCAGTAATGATAAACTGAACGAGATTCAACATTAACATGTCATGTAAACAGATGCCAATTGTACATTTCTGTGTAAACTGGATTCAAATGAGAGTTTTCATTTTTTATATTATGACAAAACTGATTATATGTAAAAATATTTTACCCTTGCTGTAATTTTTTTAAAAAAAAAATAAATAAAAAATCAGATCAAATATTTTGGCCGTTAAGGAGAAGGGGGGGGGGGATTTTTAGTATGTTGTTGCTATCACAAAACTCTTTTTTATTTTCTTATACAAATTCATGCAGTACAAACTGATAAAAATTATTTTTTAGATGAATGCTGAAATTTTTCATCTCGGAGAAGTGTAACATTAAATTATGAAAGAAAGTGACTCTTCGCCCTACAGACGATACCGGAAGAAGAGCATTTCTAAGGAGAATTCATTTTATTAAAAGAGAAAACGCATAAAAAGGAAGTGTTCACACAATTAAAAAAAAAAAAAAAAAAAAAAAAAAAAAAAAAAAAGAGAAAAAAATCTTTAAAGTAAAATAGAAGTCTCTAAAATTTTAAACCTGGATTGACCCCTTATGTGCATATCTTTATAGAACTTCTTTAACAATGAATAAATTGTGAGTTGGTTGTCAAGATTTAACTTTCCAGGAAGAGCTAGTATGTGGGAGAAATTAATTTCTAAGTTAAAATTGTTTAACTAAGTTGTAAAACCTTAACTAATCGCACAATTATAATGCTTACAATCTTAAAAAAATATATTTTATTATAGTGGATCTAGGAAACATACAATCTTTCACATGAATAGAAATGCAATATCTGAAAAATTAAGGCACACCAATTTGCTATCTTCTTTTGTTCCTATCTTAAGCAAATAAACACAAACATCGGTTTTAAAATGATACGTTCATAGTGAAATGATTTAAATTTTATTACTTTGAAATTGCAAATAATTTGTAAACCGATCTTAATTTTTCTGAAAGTTAAGAAAGGAAAATCTAAATAAATGTTTGAAAAGAACACTGAATCAGAAATGTTAATGATTCATTCCATATAAGTGAAAATGCACATAAAATTAATTGCCTCCAGCAGTTTGAATAAAATTTTTTAAGTGCTTGTAAGCATTTTTTTTTTTTTGAGGGGGGGGGGGGTAAGACGAGATTATACGTTAAGCATCTGAATACGATATGCAAGAAAATTCGTCTCCTAGTTCCTAGACATTTATCCAAAAGAATTTAGTGTGTGACTATTTTCTGACCCTGCTATATAGTTTGAGTATATATGTATAACGTTTCTGTGCGAGGAGCGCTATCGCACATTTCAACCACCTCCCCTATTTAAATATTGTACGAACATTTATAAAACCACCTTAGTCTGAATATATAAAATTATTCACGAAACGTTTTGCAAAAGCACTGCTTAGAACTCTACGAAATAAATAAAAATTTTAGAATGATATTGCCATATGATCTAAATTCGTACTCCGTCTATCAGTTTACAAATTATAATCATAACAGAAATTATCAGATGCTAAAATCCTCATATCTACATTCAGCGGACTCATAAAACGTATTTACAGGGAGGAAAAAAATCGGTCTTAAAGCAAAACAGTGTCTACCATATGAAACTAATTACAGTTCTTATGACATATTCGTTGAAATTGCTTAATTTGCTGAAGCCCTTTTATCAATCATATTTAATACAAAAGAATGCATTCAATTAGTTTTGGTTAAACATGTATTTTTACAATGTACATAATTTTTAATATTCCAAATAATATTCCGTAAAACTGTTAAGAGTCCGTAAAACTTTTAGTCATTTAGAGTGGTGTATTTTTCTTTTTGAATGCTAATTAAGTTTGAAGAAAATTACTGAAAATAGTTGTGTGTAAAAAGGAGTGGGTACTAACAAATATACAATAAAGTGGCAGGTATACATCACGTTTTTCAATTTAGCACAAAAATTCTTAACACTAATCCTTAAATAGTTTCAGATTACTTCCGACACTCAATAGTTGAAATAAGATTAATTGGACAAATTTCCGAAAAATATTTTTCCTAGGAAATAAGATACTGAATTTCCTCGATATCCCTACTTCACTTACTATTGATTTTATGAATTTTTAAACATATATACTAAAAAAAAAAAAAAAAAAAAAAAAGGCGCAGCTACACGGCTGAAGGGTAAACTCACTTTGAACATTTAGATAAAGCTCTAAAATTTAATTTTGCGTGGCCCTTTTTTTTTTTATACCGAATTAAAATAATGACATGCTTTGTGGTATGCAAGTTTTTTGTTTTGCAAAGAATAGATTTTAAAAGTACCTACAAGAGATTTTGTCAGCTAACATTTATAGATTAGCCTATGCATGACGCAATGTATTTGTACACTTTAAGTGCCCCTGTACACTAATTATTTGTCGGATTTTATTTTAAAAGCTTCAGGTAACATCTACGTAAAAAAAAAATTTAAAATTCGAAGTTTCGACTTCCTGCTAATATTGTTCTTCAGTTATGTTAAAAAGACACGTACAGCTATGAACTATTTTCGAATTCAAAAATCTGTAAATGAAGAAAAAACGCCACTTCAAAAATTTGACCTAAAAGCCAGATAACTATAGTGTTAAAAATACAAAAACAAAGAAAAAAATCCACATACCTCTCCTCTTCCTCCTCCCCCCCCCCCCCTCACACTTTTCTTCGAAAATTCTTTAAAGAGGGATTAGGTATGCTCTAAATACCGAGGTCATTGTAACCAGGCTAATTATTGTTTTCACTTATAAAAACTTAGATTTAAATAAAATATAAATTCGTATTTAGAGTCGATTGTCGAAACATTTGAGACTATTTTACTCTAACTGCTTGCGATAGTTTGGAAATTACCAAAATGAAAACCATTTTAGATCACTAATCTTCAAACGAAAAGTTTCTGAACTTATGTTTAAATACGAGTTTGGTCAGATATTTTTTTTTAAGAGAATTTTCGTGTAAAAAGGACTAAAATGCATCATATAAATTCAAGAAAACTGAAGTATCTTTTCAATTATAAATGCGCAAGCCAAAACGTATTTTCTGGACGAATTAAGTTTAATATACGTCTAGCCCGTTTACGAAAATTCTGTTAAATGGCACCAAGTACATCCATTGGAAGTCAAAATATAAGCATCGAATCGTCTTAATGAAATTTTTATATATACTCAAAAAAATTCCATGTGCTTCAAAAACAAATAGCACAAAAGGGGGGAAAGTTGAATGTATATACTATTCACATGCTTTATAGGATTTTTAAAAAAAAAACATTAAAATTTGTTAAAATACTTCAATTTTACATTTATTTCAGACACGTTCCTATTAAGATTTAAAATTTTTTCAAGGGGTAGCCCATAAATTTTTGAATGCTTGGATTTGTTTTGAAACAGATTGGATAAGTAGATTTGCATCACTGGAATAAAGTTGCGTCTTAAAAGTAGCTCAATCTCTTAAGGAAAATAAGTCGCAAATTTATTTTCATTAATGTTAGAGGTGTTATACAAATCTCTTAAATTCCTGGTATGCATTAAGCTAAAAATTCTGCGTACAAATTTTTAGATCACAACTACAAGGAGCAACTTTAAACATCACATCTTTTTCAAGAACCTTGTTTATAATAATTTCTATAGTAATAATAGAAGCTTAGCTAACCGACATAAATGAGTATGCAAATTACTTTTTACAAGCACTTGTAAAGTTGAAAAATCTTAAAAATAGTCTCATATTTAACTACCTACCAGTCAATAAATGCGACACGAGGTATGCAAATCCTAATTTACAGAGAAAAAAGCGTTTTAGTAAAAGGAAATTTTATCTTCAAAAATGTACAATGCATACGAATAAAATATCAAAAAATGCCCATATTTTCTTCCTAAGAACATAATTACAATTTCTAAAAGAGATGGGGAAATTATCAACCTAAAACCAATGCCTTCGATATTTAAATCGAGCTTCAATTTCGTGTAAACTGGGTATTCTAGTTCAGGTTAGAGAAGCAAAATTAAGAAAGGTCCGCTTTCGGCCACGTCATGCTTAGCAAAATTTATGTCAAATTAACGAATTCACACATTTAAGAGATTCATACAGCGGTTCGACCAACTTCTTTAGCCATTAAGTTATATTTAACTTAAAGCTTTAAAAAAATTCTAAAGTTTCCTAAAGGATTTAAAAACAGAAATATGCATATTTTCATTCTGAAAGTTTGTTTAAATTAACTTTTAAAGCACTTAAGATTTTGAGTATCATTTTGGAAGCAAAAGCCCCGTGGAATGTTAAGAAACGGAAGGAAAAAGTTTCGACAAAAGGCTTACAAGTCCTATTAGATCTTTTAAACTTATCTATTAAATCAGCTAAACAATGTTTTAGTCTTAAACCCCCCCCCCTCCGAAAAAAAAAAAAAAAAAAAAAAGAGAAATGAGCTTTTATGTCTTGAAAACTATACAATCATTTGTCAGTCATTTCTGGTAAGAAATTTTTGAAAATATTCGGTAATGTCAAACTATAAAGAGGAAATATCATTTGAAAGTTTAACAATACCGTGACAATTTATTTCTTAAATCACGCTTTTAAGCTAAGGGTAGGAAATTTTAAAATAGGTGGGATGCTTTGAGTAGCAAAGATCTAGAACTTTTGTATCCTCAAAACCTCTAAAGTAAAAAAAAAAAAAAAAAAAAAAATTGTGTATCAACTGAATTAAGCGAGAAACGAGAGTATAAATCTTTAACAGGTTTTAATTAAGAATTAGGAAAGTATGAGTCAAGCGCCTATTAAAAAAGGCTGAAATATCCAATGTAGAAAATTTGACGTTAACAGAAATAAAATCAAGTATAAGCACTTAACACTAAATATCCCTCTAACTTAATGCACTCCACTTCTCCCCCCCCCCCCCACACAAAATTATGGATATCTTGGACGATTTACCATCCCTCTGTTTGAATCCAGTAAAAACTATGAATAAAATCTGATCAAGAAATTCAAATATATTAATGACTCTTATAATAGATATTTATGCAGAAACAAATGAGAAGCTCTTAAATGTTAAAAAGATTTATTTCAAAATTAAACAATAAAGATTAATATTAAAGTTAATGTGTTGCTTTCTGTACCAAGTCCTTTACAGTCTTTCCTTCTCTGGTCCCACGAATATTATTCAACCACGGGTATTTTACTGGGCATTTACCACACACTTGCATATAACGCACTTCTGAGCGAGGGCCGTCATCAACTTTCACAGCACACGTGCGAGGGATATTGCATCCAGGCTGCCTGTTTCTTGGGCACTTCCAGCCATCAAAACTTGGTGCCATTGAAACTGGTACAGGATTACGAATCCATTGTAAAGCTTGCTGCATTGTGACAAACCATGTTCCTGGATAGTTCTCCAGCACATGATCTATAAAAACATCTAGTGCAGATATTTTAGACTCGTCAGTTACCCAATTTACATGCAGGTTCAGTAAGAAGGGAGCTTTGTTACTTTCATAATGAGTCTGAAAGTTGTACAGCAGGAAGTCAAAGACTATTTCAGCATCATCTGGAAATACACACTGGTCAAGCAGAACACATGATCCTCCTGTTCCATCATCCATTTGAAACGTATTTAACGGAAATTCCCATATTCCCGGAAAGGATCTGGTTGGACAGTTATCAGCAAGACATTTATGTGGCATATGGAAATCTAACGTGTAGGGCCATAAAGGTACTTCCGATGGAGGAACAGCTAGAGAAGAATCGTAATCTAATCCGTAGTCATAAATCATGGACATCATTCTATTTCCGCCAGGCTTCAGGAAGGGTGCTCTAACTCCCAAGAGATCGTCTCTGGAAACATTTGAGAATGTATGAAGAATTTCTTTCATTCCTATTACTTCATCCACCCAGTCGTCAATAGTAGCCTTCGACCAGAAGTCTTCTGGTTGTCGATTTCTGAAAGATAAGTATAGTTAGAGGAAAAATCTAGTTAATTTATTCATGCATGAATGAAATTAGGAGGAGAACTTACGTTACTGTTTGCATAGCAATCTCGTGTCCTTGTCCATATAACTTTTGTACATAATAATAACTTGTATATTCATGAGGAACAAAGAATGTAGCTTTTATAGGACAGCCATTGGGATTCGTCCTAGTTTCATTGAGAAGATATCCGAATGGTTCAGCATTCAGAACATTCAATGCTCCACTAAAAGCTAGTATCACCATTTGGGGAGTGTCTTTAGGAGGCAAGTTGCCAGGAATCTGCGTACCATCCTCACTACAGAAACAGTCTGGTAGTTTGCACGAAGAAGGAACACAAGTAGGTACTGCATTTGGATCGGGAGTTGTTGGAGCCTCCGTAGCTATGAAAAAGAAAAGTTATGGCAAAATTACAATTTTATAGGGATTTTTCAAAGCGAATAAAATCCACTTACTGAATGCAACTGGTCCACATTGTAAATCTTTAGTCTTATAAACGCACATTTTCTTTGCATCATCGAAGTATAGAGGAGTGGGACACGGCGTATCGTACGGAGTAAAGCCATTGCAAGTATAAAACCTACGGCAGTTGTCAGGATTTGCAAATATTCCAAATTCAAATGGACATTCAAATGTACTTTTCTTCCGGAACCTTCCGATTGCGGCATCACCTGGAAGAAAGTATAGTTATTCTCAACAAAAGCAAATAGCTGCAAGGTAATTTTTAAAAAGTTGCAACATTTCTATACGAAGTAGTAAATAAAAGTAACCCAAAATTTAGCACAAAAAGGGAGCGGGGGAGATGAGCAATGAGTTTGCTTAGTATAGATTTTAAGAGCGAAATCTTTTCTTTCATTGTTTAACACAGAACGTTATACTTATTTTCGGTTAAGAAAGGATAGAATTCATGAGATTTTAAGTTGGAGGGCAATAGACTAGATTCCTTGAAGTCTAGTCATAAGGGGACGAAAAAAGGGGAGGGTTTTAAGAAATTAACCTAAAGTACAGAATTTGAAACAGTACAACAAATGTTCCACTGATTGAATAAATATATACCAAATTTAAATACTATCAAAAGTCTCGCTTGAAATTACGCGCATTTAAGAAAAAAAGAACTCCCCCTCCTCCTTTATACCAACAGTCAAATCTATTAACAAGGAAGGTCTCCCTAAAAGCGCATACTTTGAGTATTATGAAAAAGTTAAAGATTTTACTTACATAGGTAATACAAGATTAGGCAAATTAATCGGCAGAATACGCCTAGAAAATCTACAAAAAAAAAAAAATTGTAATACTTTCGAATATTTGGCGCAAAAAGGCAAAATGACGAGACTTTCCAAGCAACATTCTTTCCCTCCAAATGAAATTTTAATGAGTAAGAATTTCTTGTAAAACAAATCCTTCTGAATAACGTTATAGTAAACAGTTTGAAATTAATAGAAAAAGTTGCCTGTCTCATACAAGTTTTTTTTTTTAATAGGTGCATGAGGTTTTTGTAAAAGTTTTGTTTTCGCTTTGAAAAAAAAAAAAAAATTCCTTTTAAGTATTGAGAGTTGCAATGATTTAAGTTTCAATCAAATACACGTTTAAGTTGTACATATTTGTTTTTTAAATTTGTAATTGAAAAGTCTTTTGTATTTTGCAAATATTTATTTTTACCAAATTTGAAAATTAAATTCTTTATTGAAATCAGCACTTTGAAAGTACAACGTTATTTTGATGCTGTATTTATTTAAAAAAAAAAAAAAAAAAAAAAAAAAAAAAAAAAAAGGGAGGGGGGAGGAAGGGGTAATAAAAGTTACTCTAAAATGTTAAAGTTTAAATATTAAAATATGAGTAAGTTATGAAAAATTTAATGGCATTTCTGATGATGCATAGGAAATATCGCAAAATTTTAAAGAAAATTAGTACAATACCGAAATGACGCTTAAATATGTGAAACAAATACATATATACATACCCATGGGATTATATGAAGGTTGTTTAAGTACTGGCATAGTATGAATTCTGGAAACCCATGTCGCAGTTTAAAGAGTATACAAACAAAGTTAAATATGTTTGAAAGAGAGGGGGGGGGGGGGGCGGAATTTTATATTCGGGAGAAACAAATAGAATATAATCATTTAGAAAAAAGAATATTAAAGTTTTATTATTGAGGGCATCTTATGAAGCATACTTCAATAACAAAGCGTATTGTTATAAAATTGTGTGTGTGCATTTTTCAAATCTAAACATTTGTTTTACTATCCCTTCTAATCCGATTGTTATTTAAACTCAAGATATATTTAAAAACCTTTTAATTCGTCATAATTTTTCATTAAAACTTGAAGTTTGAATAAATGAACGAAAAGGTACGCTGTTCAAAAATTGCAGTTATAAAAAATGTATTTTTTTTTTAAAGCTTAAATTTACTTAAATTAATTTTGTATGTAGAGTTAAAAACGTTTTTGTAAAATTTAACCAGTGTAATAAAAAGTAAATTATGGGGGAAAAAAAAAAGGGGGTACAATTTTCAATACTAAGGGAAATATGATTTTTATTTAAGTTTGAATTACTTTTTATCAATTTAAAATTTTGTTTAAGTTACTGGTTGTGAAATCAGTATGCTTCGAAAACTGCAAGAAGCACACAATATGCGATTGCCGTTGAGAATGTTTTCATTTCTAAACAGTTATGTACGTTCTTTTTAATTTATTATGCAACATAAATAAATGTACTGTTTTATTTTAAACCATAATATTTAAAGTTAAAGTGAACTTAAGCTTTATTTCACGATAAAATAAAATGGTTGTATAATTTGATAGTTAAGTTTACTGATAAATGACAAAATTTTAGTTACGATTATTTAAATAAGCTTTCTTAAATTAGTTTAGTGGGAAGAGTATGAAAGACATTTTCCTGTAATGAGTATTTATCAAAACACAGTTTAGCATCAGTTTTCATTGTGTCGCCAACGACCGATAACCAGCTAAAAATCAGGAAAAAAAAAAAAAAAAAAAAAAAAAGGGGGGGGGCGGGGATATATACAGATTAAGCCAGAATTTTTTTTTATGTACATACACAACCTCATGTAGGGGAGAGTGTTCCTTAAATTTTATTTTTTTTTTACGTATGCGCCTATGGAAGCCTTCCTAAAGTTTTAAACAGAAGCTAAGTTCTAGTCAAAGAGGCTGAAATCCAAATAAAGAAAAGCCCTTTCCCTAGCCTTTGTAGATATAAGAAAAAACTAAATGACATAATTCTCATTAAGACAAATCTAGAACAACCTCTTGAGAAATTAAAATATACAATAAAATTAATGAAACGATTACATGCAAGTCCAACAATATACATAACAGTCACGTATTGTAAAATTCAGAATTAACTGCATTTAAATAAATGAAAACAGTCTATAACTTAATTTAAAACTACATTACCTAAAGCGCTCAGCGCTATGACTACAAATAAAAGAAAGAATGCTCTTTCCATTGTTGCTAGAACCGAGCACCATTGCAGAGGAGCTATATATATTTCAGCAAATATGTTCATAACCAATGAAAACATAGTTAAAAAGATCATTCCAGAGATGAGTTGAAGTGAATCAGTTTTACATTGTACTATGGGTGATTGGCGGAAGTCATGGGGTTCTTAGCATATTCCAATCGACAAGTGTCGACTGTAGACAAGAACGTCACTGTGACGTTACTTTCGATGGTAAGGCTCCTATTCTAAGGCTCCTATTGGAAGAGCTCTAGACAAGAAGGTTGCATGACGTTACAGATTTCAAGTGGCAACTGTCGACGGGAATATGCTAGGGCCCCTTGACACACCTCTAAGATGGCCTGGATACTTAATAGTCTAAAAAATTATTTTTAAAAAAGAATTATTTTTTGTTTAAATTCGGATTTTGAGATATGTAACTTACTTTACATAATTATAAGTTTTGTCTGTTAAAAAAAACTTGACGTTTTTTACAATTGTTAATGAAATACAAATGAGAATGTGGTTGAGTTTTGGTGGGTTTTACATCACTTTACTGCTACATTATGGATGATTCATTACTGTCTGGAACACACACGCAAAGTGTGATTCGAAGATATCCCATCACAATTTTGATCCTCCATGGAGGGAATGAACTACGCGTGAAGAAGATAAAATAAAATAAAAAAATATTGTACAGTTGGTAACAAAAGTGTCTGAACACTAGCAAAAATTCCTATGTAAAAAAAGTACACTTCATACGGTTTTGTTAATTAAATCCTTGTCGAATCTTGTTCTTAGTCAGTGTAAGAACATGATTCGATAAGGATTTATTTAACAAAACCGTATGAAGTGTACTTTTTTTACATAGGAATTTTTGCTAGTGTTCGGACACTTTTGTTATTGACTGTATTATACAGTGAGGCTTTCTTTATAATTACACTAGTTATTTTTAATATAATTTTAATTGTACGCTAGTTTAATATAATTATATACTTGTAATTCTTATGTAATAATCATTTCTCTGAAAGATTTATTCACTAATATAACTGTATTCTGCGAAATAAAATTTTAATTCAGTTTATTATGTAATGTAAATGAAATAATACTTTTTCCGGATCGCGTGTCGGGTTGCAGGTCGAGTGCGGGGCAATTTTACTCGAACCGCGCAGGGCTCTACCCCCAGAGGTATAATTTGGTATGTGGTCCGGAAACATACTATTAAAATTTTGATTATCGACGGAGGGGATATCCTTCTCGCTCTGGTAACTCATAGTGGTATTATTTTCGGAACATGCAGGAGATTAAAGTCACGACAGATTTTACGTGAACCAGGTATTCCCAGTGTACAATACGGTTTTTCAATTGACCCAATCAAACTTTTTGTTTAATGTTGAGGTTTTATGTTACCCTAGTGCTACGTGATAAGAAATTGGTGATAGTCTGAGACTCATCCCTAAGGGTGGTCAGGAGACATGCTATTACAATTTTGATCCCCACGGGAGAGGATGGTTTCCCACTTTGTTAACAACAGAGGCCCACACCAAGAAGTGAGTGAGTGGGTTTTTATTCTCACTAGCACTACTCTCTTCCACAGCAAGGATTTTAAATATAAAGCAGTATAATATTTTCTAAAATCTTGAATATTTTATTTAGCAATAGCGACGTCATGTATTTATGAGTAAATGACTGAAGTCTATAGCTACGGTTGGGCAATTGACGACGATCTGGAAATTATCTCTTAGGTATAGTGACCAGATATGTGTACTTTTATAACAGAGAAAAGATAAAAAAGAATGCTACAAATATCCAATTACGGATGATATTTTTCTTTTAATATAAATAAGGACTAAAAATAAAATATCAGTGATAAATATTTTACTTTCTACAATTTTTCAAAACTTAGACAAAATGCCTTCAGAATAAAGGATATCCTCAGAAAATAGGGACATTTGTTCATCTTGCTTTTGGGATTCTCTGGTGAGATGCTATCACAATTTTGATCCCTTGCAAATGGCTCCATTGAACAGTGATTGAAGTTGAGTACTGATTCCTTATACTGGCTATGGAGAAAAATTTCGCAAACGCCATAGCAGTTTCCGCGCCTTCTTTTGGCGATAATCTCTTTCTTGGCAAATGGTTCTTGGGATTTTGAATGTTTAAAATGGTTTTCAGGAAACCTACTTTCAAGGAGGTTGAATGCCTGCTTTGGTGGACGTGGAATGTCGGTTTGACGAATGAATTGGTGAATTAGTTGGGATGTGATGCTCGGGAACAAAAAGATTACTAGACTGGGGTCTACTCTAATATCTAGTTTACGAATGTCTTCTCCACATGATCGGATGATCCATACTTATAAGTTTAACCATTAGAAATAATCCTTAGTAATACTAAGTTTTAACCCTTAATCCTTAGTAACCCTTAGTGGTTTTATTTCAGAGCATGGAGGATATTGCAGCCATGATATATTTTACGTGCACCCACTACTATTAAAATAAACAACAGACTTCGGACTGCTCACGTATTGAACTCACAATCATTCAATTATAAGCCCAGTGTTCTACCCCCCCCCCCCTGTTTTTATGTTATATGTAATAGTTTATTTTATTCATCCCTTACCTGCAGGATCAAAATTGCGATGGTATGTCTACGAACCGGCATTAAGGGAAGTAAAAGACGGTCACCTGTTGCCCGTAGTGTACAGTCGGTAACAAAAGTGTCCGAACACTAGCAAAAATTCCTATGCAAAAAAAGTACACTTCATACGATTTTGTTAAATAAATCCTTATCGAATCATGTTCTTACACTGATTAAGAATAGGATTCGACAAGGATTTATTTAATAAAACCGTACGAAGTGTACTTTTTTTACATAGGAATTTTTGCTAGTGTTCGGACACTTTTGTTACCGACTGTAGCATTAGATAAACACAACCACTCAACTCACTCAACCACATCATTTATTTTATATAAATTTTCAATATTGCAAAGAGGGTCGCAGTTGACTGGTTAGTTGCGTGCCGATCTAGTAAGTGGTTGATTACGGATTTGATGTTAAAGGCGGCCGAAGACCATTGTGTACATTAATGTTGTCTGACGAACGTAAAATCCGTTGTGGTCGCAATATCCTATATGCTCCAAAATTAATATTTCTGGGAATTACATAAGCTGGGAACCCATTCCCTCAGCAGAAAATCAAAATTGCGATGACACCATCCCTAGGGTTAAGTCCAGAAACATTGCCCGTAATGTAGCACTAGAATAAAACACACTCAACCTCATTAATACAACGATTAAAAATAATGCAAATTAAATTTCATATTCATTTCCTTTTAAATTATGCCTCTGAAAGTTACCGATGTACAGTTGGTAACAAAAGTATCCAAACACTAGCAAATATTCCTGTTTAAAAAAAGTAGAGTTAATATCGTTTTGTTAAATAAATCCTTGTCGGATCATGTTCTTAGACTGACTAAGAACATGATTTGACAAGGATTTATTTAACAAAACAGTATTAACTCTTCTTTTTTTACATAGAAATTTTTGCTAGTGTTCGGATACTTTTGTTACCGACTGTAGAAGAGCCATCCTCTCCATAAAGGATCAAAACTGAGATGGCGTATCTCCAGAACCCCCTTTAGTGTGCTCCGCTCCTGACCGTCGCCAATTGCCCACAGCTTATGACTAGTGTGACATTAAACCCACTCAATCATTTACATTTACTTTCATTTCACACTACATTTACACTGGGATAAATTTCCTTGGTATAAGTTTGCATACGAAAAAAAAAATCAAATTACAATATTTGATTACTTTAAATGAACACTGAAAGAAGTAAACTGACATAGAAATATTTAAAAGTGGAACCACATGTATGTATAAATATTATGGTACGTCAGCTTACACTTATTACAGTATATTTAATACGGACAATAATAATAAAATTTTGTAAAAAATTATTCGAGAATTTTATAGACTATCAATACCACTCTCAATTACTCGACTTCGCTGGGATTTCGTTGGGCTATCTAAAGAGAAAAAAGAGTGAGTGATTGTGTTTTATGTTGCACTAGGGATACGCTGTGGGCTATTGACGAAGGTCAGAGACACATCCTTAAGAATGGACAGAGAAAAAAAAAAGAATATCTGTATCTGTATATTCATATTAGTGACTATTGACGTTGAAAAGATTATGTAACGAATATTTAACGAACAATTAATTTGTACAGTCGGTAACAAAAGTGTCCAAACACTAGCAAAAATTCCGATATCAAAAAAGTACACTTAAAACTGTTTTGCTCCATAAATCCTTGTCGAATCCTGTTCTTAGTCAGTGTAAAAACATGATTTAATAAGGAGTTATTTAACAAAACCGTATGTGTATTTTTTTCACATAGGAAATTTTGCTAGTGTTCGGACACTTTTGTTACCGACTGTAATGATCGATTTTTTTATATTATGGATTTTTGTGTGTGTGTGTGTGTGCGCGCGCGCGTGCACACTTATGTGCGTTAGAATCAGAAATAATATCCCACAAAGTTTAAAATTAAAAAATCTTTAACTTATTTTTTTTTTAGAATAACTCTAGAAATAAATAAATAATTTTTAGCCCATAGATTAGAAAGTAATAGCCATTAAAATAATTTTAAAAGAGAGTATTAAGTAATGTTTGATTAAAAAAAAAAAAAAAAAAAACTTTTTAGTTTTAAACAGGAAATATGAAGCTGGACATAAATAGAACATAAACTTAAAACTTTGCAATGCCCAATAATATAAATATTAATATATTGAAAAAAAATTCTATATTATATAATCCAGATTACTTCAATTTAAATGCATATAATATATGAAATAGAAACCACGCTCACAACACATCTAGCTTTTCAAAAGAAACCCTTTTGTGTGTCATGTAGGGCTGATGTTCCATACAAATTTGACATTTACCCCCCCCCCCTCTCCAATAAAATCCATATTTGATTATGCATGAATATAAAACATAGTAATTACGTATTGTAAACATTTGCATTTAAGGAACTTTTCGCCTTTTTAAAGGACCTTTCGCCTCGTGCTCTTTTTTATTATATTTTACTTCAAATTAAATAAATGAAAATATTAAATACAGAACACATTTACAACACATCTTTTTAAGAGAAACTATTTTGTTTTTCATGATAAACTGGTGTTACATACATATTTGACTCTTTTTTTTTTTTTTCAATAAAATGCATATTTAATCATGCACGAATATAAAATACACTAATTATGCATGGAAAATAAATATTTCTATTGAAGAAAGCATTTTTCTCCCCATGTTTGCTTTTTTTATTATATTTTAATGCGGGCATTTGCTTGTATTTTGATTTATAAAATATATATTTCAAAATTTCACAACGCAAAAGAACGAATCGTTGTTCCATTGAATTCCTAACATTTTAAAACATTCTACATATTTTAATATGGGTGATATGTGTACAAAATTTTTATTAACATATTTATAAAAAAAAAAAAAAAAGTATAATTAAAAATATTGCACAAGACATTTTATTTTCTCTTCTGCCCAATTAGTCAACAATTATATTTAAAATTTGCAAATAAAAATACAAACAAATATTTCTGATGATGAAAGGTTTTATAAATATTATAAAACTAGCAGGCTACGCCCGCTTCGCTGGTCACTATTTTTAAATGAATCACTGTAGTTAATGAATACTCAAAATTACATAAATTTTTATCATGCGAAAAAAAAAATGTGATTGGAAAAAATGTCGCAACGGGTTCCCACTGCCCTTCGCAGCGCAGGCAATTGTGCGCTGCGCGCGCGCATTTATGTTCAACACTCTTAATGAATCACTATATTATCGTAAGTTCTCCCATCAGTGGAATAATCGGTTCGGGTCAGCACTGCCTGCGGCTGCGCATACAGGCGCGCAAGGCTCGCATGCTCCTTCACCCACCGTACCGTTCCCGCCCCTCCTAATTATTTTATACTTAAAAAATACTCACAGTCGTTCTCTCGGGCATTTAAACTTAATAATACTAATTTCCAACAGTTTATCTGAATTTCTTTATTTTTACCCCTGCGCCCTATCCCTTCCCGCCCTTCGTAATAATTCTGTACTTTCGAAAATATCCGCAATCGATTTATCGGGCCTCAAAACCTGCTAACAACACTAATTTTCAGCGCTCTAACTCTTATTTATATATTTTTGCCCTTTCACCTCCCCTTCCCGTCTTTCCTAATAATTTTACAAATTCGAAAATATACGCAATCGATTTGTAGGTATCAAAAACCTCCATGTACTAATTTCATAATTTTACAAATTCGAAAATATTCGCAATCAATTTGTATCAAAAACCTCTATGTACCAATTTTGAACGACGTAACTCTATTTTTATTTTTTCCCCTCCTAATAACTTTACAAATTCGAAAATATTCACAATCGATTTGTAGGTATCAAAAACCTTTATGTACCAATTTTGAACGGTCTAATTCTATTTTTATTTTTTTGCCCCTCAGCCCCGCCCCCCCCCCCTGACACACACACACACGTTTCTGACCCTCCTAATAACACGTTCAAAAATATCCTCATTTGACTTGCAGATCTCTAAAACCTATCTGTACCAATTTTGAACGGTCCAACTATATTTCTATTTTTTTTTACCCCATAGCCCCCCTTTCCCGCCCCACCAGGGACGAATTTCTAAAATTAAAGAAATTAGTTTTTATGTATTTATGGGAGCTATATTTTAGAATAAAAATATCTTACACATATATTTTTTTCTGTTTGCAATATAAAGGATTATTTCAAATCACGTTTTGCCCCCTCTCCTCCCCTCTTGGGGGCTGAATTTCGAAAATTTAAGAAATTAGTTTTTAGGTATTTGTATTAGCTATATATTAGAGCAAAAATTTCACATATATCTGTTTTTCTGTTTGAGATATATAGGAGTACGTGAAACCACGTTTTGCGCATGTGAAATCACGTTTTGCCCCCTTTCCCCCTTTGGGGACCTAACTTCTAAAATTCCAGAAATTGGTTTTTAGATAATTAAATTAGCTATACTTTAAAGCAAAAATTTTACGGATATCTGTTTTTTTCTTTGAGATATGAAGATTTTTGTGAAATCACATTTTGCCCCTACACCCCCTTGGGGGGCGAATTTCGCATAATCGCTTCTTAGGGGGTGCTTACACTATATGTTCTATAATCTGACCCAGGTTCGAGTCAGTGGCTCCAGTAGATTTTGCTGTGCGTTGATGAGTCAGTGAGTGAGTGAGTGGAAGTACTTTTTTATATGTATAGATTATTATTTAGTAAAACACTGTTGAATATCATAAATTATATGAAATTTAAATAAATTAGGAAAATATATATTTTTATTTGGAATTGTATGCCTTTTTAGTAATGCTTCGCTGCAAAAATACAATAGAGTAAGAAACTGTAGAGGAAATAATAATATTTAAAAGGACTAAACATTGCATTACATTTAAAAAGTATCGTTCATGTATATATTGTAGTGTACTTAAAAATGCACGCTCATTAATACAAAATATTAAAATAACAACATCGGATTTTATAATCTAAAGTCATCATTTTAAATGATAATATTTAGCTTCTTATATTAGATGTAAACATCTAGCTAATGTTTTCAAATTTCTGAAAGCTCGTGTGTTATACTTTCATGTGTTATATAAAGCCCATTCATTTAAATAGCTACTTTCTAAAATCTTATTATTTCTCCTCAGTATACTTTTTAACATTCATGTTTCAAAGCTCTTTATGGGTATTTAATAGAAATACAATTCGAATAACTTACAAGGTTATGAAAATTCAAAACTAGGGTAGGGTCTAGTGTTGTAAAATGGGTAAAAATATATTTTTTTTCTTTCTATTAACCACTCATTTTCATTGAAAAAGGTTTAAAAACGCATTTCTGTTTTGTGCATTTATGAAATGGGTTTATTTTTATCACGTTTAAAGTATCTTTAAAAAAAAATATATATATACATATCTATATTTAAATAGTTAAATCTTTATCCCTTTTTAATGTACATTTTATCCCAAAAATGGAGTAAAATAGGCATAGCTGCCAACCTTTCTATTTATTAAATCAGATTGATCATCAGTATTTCTGAAGAAAATGTTTTAATATCTATTTTTGACGACTAAATAGACCGAAATCTATTATAAAAATTTCCAGTATAAAGTATCCTTTGAAAAATATAAGAATGAGTAGTGATTCAAAAATGATTTTAAATACAGGGTGACTTAAAAAAAAAAAAAAAAAAAAAAAAACTATTTTAGTGCCATTATTTCCATAATATAAAATTTATAATAAATTTATGCTGACAAAATGCAGTTTCACCTGCGTAAATATATGATGAATTTTATTTTTTGGAAATAGTGGTACGAAAAATATATAAAAAAGGCGCCTTTGGAAACCCTATCAATATCACAAAAGAAATGTAGAAGTATGTTCTTCTGAAACAAGAAGGAATTTAAGTTACTGTAAATACAATTTACATCCTGAAGATATAATAACCCCAGTATTCCATAGTTCCTATATTTGAATATGAGATCACATTATTTAATCTGTGTCGTCATTTTATAGGAAAAGATAACTCACGAAACGTTGACAGTTTTAGATATTTTACATTTAAGTTATCGAATTGGTCGACAATAATCTTATCTTTAAATGGATTTATTGAACTGTATACATTAACATTACACAATTGCATAGCAATATTTCAGGGAAATTAAAATTCAACAATAACCTGAATGCAGCTTTCATAGAATTTAGTTTTATTATAAATGAATTCTTTTTTTTTTTTTTTTTTACTTTTTTTATGTTGTGAGTTCTTTTCATTCATATTTGAAGTGCATTTTTTATATTTTTATTTATTTTTTAAATCTACAATGATGTTTTTTGTACATAAATAAATAAATAAATAAATAAATAAATAACCGTTCAAGTTGTGTAATTGCTTTTCCCTAGTATTATTTTCAAAATGTAGAGAAGGAAATTTTCAAAATGTAGATTTTCAAAATGTAGATGAGGATCGTTTAAAAATGTAAATGATTATTTTTCGCGTGTTTTTTAAACTCGTGATTTATATCTTTTAACTTAAGGAAGTATTTTTTTTTTTAAACTTTAATTAAATAAATTTTATTTTTAGGAATAGGTAAAAATACTTTTCTAGCATAATTTAAAAAGTCTGATGATCTTTCAGAGAATTTACTGACTCTAAAGTCAATTTTTAACCTTTGTTAATCTTTGACAAAAACTTTAAGAAGTCGGCAAAATAATATTTGTTAGCAAACCACAAAATGCTAATTAAAAGTATTGAAAAATTTGTTTACAATAAAGTTGATGTCTATCATGTGTTGTAATGAAGATACAAGTTTGTAATGCTTTGAAAATCTATGTAAAATTTATACATGTTTTCCAGAGAAAACTAAACAAATTTCGTTGAGAACTTGCAAAACAGATTTTTAAAATGAATATTTTCCTGTATTTCAGCGACATTTTAAACAAATTTATTTTTTTTCTCATAGTTTTACGTATAATGTTTTCCAAATATAAATCACCGACATAATGTAGAAACTTTTGTAACAGAATCGAAAATTCAAATATTTATGAAACAGAATTAGGTAGTGACAGACTTGTTTATGTAAAAATGGTAAACAAATAAAATACTTTTATTCTAGCTATGTATCCTTGGAGATTTTAATCTAAATATTTCACAGAATAAAAAGTTCAATATTTTGTGTTATGTACGAGATGAAATGAATAACCTGGGTTACTTAAATAATAAGCATGACGAGAAAATTTTTGAAGTGATAAATAAACTCTTTCTTAATTGTTTGAATTTTGGTGCTGTTGAACAAGAGAATAAAATTATTTTTATGATTTTTTTTTATGTAAAAAAATTCCATATCGAATAGAACAGTAATCTGTAGTATATTTGATCCCAAATATATATATATATATATATAGAGGGGAGACCCGTGTACCTAGGGCCACCCCACTTTATTTGAATAATATTTAATTTTAAGTTTTAATATTCAATTGGGAGTGTAACAACACCAATGGCTACTTTTATAACTACTTTGGAACTTTTGAGGAGAGAGTTTTGACACGTTACATGTAGAAAACGAATTTACATGGTCTGAAGTAAAATTTTGCACCCCAACTCTTTTGCTATTTTACAAAGGCAAGTCAAATATTTTTCTTTCATTTCTAGTGTATAATTTTGCTTGTTATATTGAGTAATAAATGAGATATTTAATTAGTCCTCTCTGCATGTAGATTTTTTAGTGGAAGGCATTTTAAAAGAAGTTACCAAAACTTGTATCTAGGGCCACATCGCTGCCTTGTACCTAGGGCCGGTGTGTTTGGACCTTTTAACACTTTTCCGACCGCATGTTTTTGTCTTTTTGACAGAAAGGGACGCCTGTGGGCGTTTTTGTCATAAGTTACAATTTTTCAAAACAAAATTTTCCTTATTCACATTTATATTACAAATGGATATGCATTATAATCATACTCTCTTTAATCAAAGTATTTGTATCCATAGTATACTGATTGTACAAATATGAATATTGTGTATATTTTTTAGAAACAAATAACATGCAAATTGCAAAAGAAACGCCCACTGGTGGAGCTTCATATTTTCAAATGACGTGAATGTACGCCAGCGGTCGAGAAAGTGTTAAGAAACACAGTACGGCCTATAGTAATTGGATGCTGGCAAACCTTATGACGTTGCTGAAAGTGTTGGCAAGCCGTATCCGTCGGCCTTTACTCCTGTACACATTCTATCAGGCTTTCGTGTATCCGGCAGATAGCCAATGAATCAAAACACATTCACCGAGGATGAATATTTAAGTTCAAATGTGACTGAAAGACATGATCCCTCCATAAATTTAAAAAAAAAAAAAAAAAAAGAAGGAAAAATATTTTCCAGGAAAAATGAACCAACAATGATGGAACTTGATGTCTCTGTTTCGTGTCCTGTTGAAATTTCAAAACCTTCAAACATCATTTCGTGTGTCATGCTTTAACAGGTACGAACCTAAACAAAACCTTTACCTCAAGCAAAACCTCCCACATCAAAGAAAAGATGTGACCGAAAACCAGAGAGATCCAGAAATCCAAGAGACACTCCAGAAAAAAAAAAGAAATTGAAGAAAAAAAAAACCATTCTGTTAAACTATCCTAAAAAAAAAAGAAAAAAAAAAAAAAAAAAAAAAAAAAAAACAGAAAAGAAAAAGGGAAAAATTTCGTGTTTTAAATTAAAGCAATAACATGATAATTATTATATGATAAATAAATATATTACTTGATATTGTTTCTTTTATAAAATACATGTTTATATGCTTATCTTCTATTCATTTCAAAATGAAATCTAAATTTGCGAGAATGGCCCTAGGTACAATGAGGTATGGCCCCAGGTACAATGAGGGTGTTGTACCTAGGGCCACGAGTGAAGTTTTTTTTTAAAACCTTCTACTTCTCGGAATTCATTGTTTTAGGTATTTATATTAATCCCAATTGGAAGTAATTAGTCCTAAAGATATGTACATATCAGTTTGATATTTTCAAACAGGTCAGGGGCTCTGTTTTTGGCATTGAAAAAAAGCGGCCCTAGGTACACGGGTCTCCCCTATATATATATTTGGGAGATATAAAATCGATTGACTCATGAAAAGGTAACAGAAATCAATAAATACTTTTAAAAAATCTTAATAAAATTGAAAATTAGGAAATTTGACTTTATTTGCTGTCATTAACTAAAATACTCTTCCATTTACTTATTGTTAAAATCTGGGTTACACAGACTTACTTTACTTTACCTTATTTTAAATAAATTCATGTAATATTTAAATTAAAAAGACGTGAATTTTGATTATTTCTGTCTTTTAGATAGTAAAGAGGGCTTACGCTTCCCTATATTCATGAATTTTTAAATGAGAATGATAGTGAAATAATAATAACAATAATAATAACAACACCTTATTCAACATGTTCAACATGTATATTAAAATATACACGTATAATTTATTTTAGTTTTAAAACGTTAACGATAAATACTAACAAATAAAAATTTCTAGACTCTTTCAAAATTTAAATTAAAAACAATCCAAAAATTATAACCTTTTAAATTAGTGAATTGTATATATATATACATATATATATATATATATATATATATATCACATGTTTTTCTAAATGAATATAAGCCTTTGGTAAAGTTTTATCTTTTAAAGATTTTATATATATATTATATACATATATATATATATATATATATATATATATATATATATATATATATATTGTCAATATTGTTTGTAGAAAAATTGTGAAATATCGAAGATATATCAAAATTTAGGTTTCTGATGCAAGCTGAAGATGATAAAAAAAAATATAAATAATATTTTGTAAACATTTTCACAGCGAAAGCTCTACCATTTCGATATTCATTTAGATTTGATATAAAATACAGATTTTATTTTAATTTAAAATTTTCCTATTTTAAAATATTTCAATCTTTAACAAAGAACTTTTTGTACAACCATTTCGCAGAAAGTTAACAATAAGTGTTCTAAAAAAACAAGTTTGTAGTTTGTTTCAGTGAATCATCAATACGTATTTCCAAAAGGCAATTAAGGGAAAGTGAGAGATATCTAGCTCGTTATTATAATAGAATAAAGTATCATAGAATAGTTTTTATTTAACGCTTCTTAAGCAGGTAATTAGTACCAGATTTGAAATTCAATTACAAAAGTGGTGTTGAATGAAACTTAGTTCATGAGCGTTAATTTAATTTTATATTATAAGAGTTTCTGAATTATATGAACTTGAGGTTTCTATAATTATGAGTGTAGTAATTAGTAATATAATGTTATCAAAATTTGTTTTAAATATGTCAATATCAACTAAAGATATGATAACGTAAATATTATATTTAAAAATAGAAATAGAAATGGAAATTTAGTCGAGTAACCAATATATTTAAATAATACAGAAATACAAACAAAACACAAGTGGACTTTGACTCAGGTACAAAACTAACATATATTTTTTAATAAATCTACTGACTTTTTTTATATATAAAATTGAATTTAGCTTAAAACATTAAATTTAAAAGATAATTTACATATTGTTATTATTATTGTTTATTGAAAATGGGTAACATAAATGCCACAATATTTTTTTTTTCAGAAAAAAAAATGCACATACATCTTTTACCGCATATTTTTTGTTTATTATCTACATTTTTACAAATACAAAAACTAGTATGATGTGGCCACCACATGACTCTCTTCTACATAGTTTTACACAAAATTTATTTAATACAAATTATTTATTAAATAAAAAAATATTTTTTCATTATAAATGCAGACGATATTTATCTGACAGAATTATATCACTAAATGCCGAAAGAAAGTTTTTTTTTTGCAATTATCAGAGGAAATTCGATTTTTTTTTCTAAGTTAAAAAAAAAAAAAAAGGTCGACTACTACTTTCTTTTAAATTATCACAGATATATAGTTCAACCATTCGTTTTAAAGATATTGACGTGATCTTTCGAAAGATACCCATATTAAAAAGTTACTCCCCACGGGGGGTACTTCCTCCCCAGAGGGGGAAGCGATGCTCCCACATGCACAAAATTGTTTCCTAGTTAACTACTACCATAATAAATAATTCATATCAATTTTATAATCCCACGCTTAAAATAACTCTCATTATGTACTTTTATACGAAATTTTGTCCTATACTGCCATGTTAAAAATTTAGAAAAATGCGATCACAGCGCCACCTGTTGAGCGAAATATCTCCAAAACTAATCAGAACCAGTTTATGTCAGGGTCCAACTAAATATCAAGTTTGGTTAAATTTCGTTTATTTGGCTTGTGAAATACAGCGTACACAAAATTCGTGATACACACACACCGACTGACATACAGATAGACAGACAGACATTTTCTAAAAACAGTCAAATCGTGTTCAGGTAATCCCAAAACGTGTAAATCCATCGAAAAATGGTCGCAATCGAATACTTTCTCTATATATACATATAGAAGAAAGTAATAAATATACATTTTTGTGTTTTTTCATGTTGGTTTATATGAAACTATGAAACAAAATATATTATTCAGATTATTTTCCATAAAAAACGGTTTTACGAGTATCTTTTTTTTTTTACATAAAATTATGTAAATGAATAAACAAAAATAACTTTTTTTTTGTTGTTCGGAGTGTGTGTTATTATTTATTAGTACCACATATTATTTCTTTCAGACAGCGAATTTGCGTTGTTGCCATTTATAGTATCACACTTTAATATTATTGTTATTTATTTATTTTTTAAATTTAGATAATGCTTAATTTAGTAAATAAATTGTACGCATGGAGTATAAAATACATTGGAGTATAAAGTACATTCTGGAAAATTTAATTTAATTTAATTTATAGCAATGTGAATGATGTAACAGAAATTACTTTGGACTTTTTCTTTCTAACAATAAACAGAATAGAAAATAGATAATATTTTACCTGTAGACATTTTGTATATTTAAACCAATTAAAAAATGTTTTTTTTTTCTTTTTTTTCCCTTCCGCATTAAGTTAAAAATTTTTAAAATAAAATTGAGTTTATCGTTCTAAAGCAATGGAACAGCTTCGACCTCTTAGCGGTATTTGAAAGTTGTCTCCGACATAGTTCAGACGTTTCTCCCTAAAATTATTACGTACGCAATTGCGATATCCATTTTAATTCATCGACAAAATGATAACAAAGATATAAAAACCGCGAAGGGGCTACTATGCTAAAGCCATACCAAAGTAATTTTAAGAAATGAATTTAATAACCGATGCTAGGGAATGAAATATAGTTACTGCATGCCTTTATATGGAAGAGTAGATTAAAATAAGACTAAATTAAATTCTTTTTACAATAAATGTAAGCAGAGATTTATCATTATTTATTTATTATTTATTTGTTTGTTATTTAATAATAAATAAATAAAAAAAATACCTTTTTTCTGTCGTAAAATGTAAATATATAAATTTTTATTTTTAAGATAATAATTTTATCACTATCTAGTGAAGAAGGGCATAAATTTATAAAATTGCTCATGTTAGATGTAACCGGGAGCTAAATAAAAATAGTTGTAAAAATGAAATGTTGGATGTTTATTTCATATATTAAAATACTTATTACAGATTTAAAAACAATTACATACAAAACGAGTCCTTCTATCTGAAGTTGATTTTTTAATCCTTTTAATTAGCCGCTATTTCAAAAAAGATGGCGTATCTAGTCAGCTTTCTAGGTTAAGAACACGTTATTGGCATATATACATAACGAGTACATGAATATAACAATTTTTATTGAAATCGGTTTATAAATACAGGTTTTATGTTAGTTTCATATTTTTAAGTGGCCATTAAATTTGAGGATTCCAGTTTACAGTAATATTTAGTTCATACCTTCGTGTAGGCTGTGTATGCAGCGCATTTTAAGCGAATCGTTTGGGCCCTCCGTGGCCGGGTGGTTATGTCACCACACTGCTAATCGCCTTCGAGCGTAGGAGAGCGGGTTCGATTCCCGCGCTGGCCCTGGGTGTTTTTTCCATTTCTTCGCATTGTAATTCTGTCATGTGCTATCTGTAATTATCTGACGAAGATTTACGAGCAGACTAAGAGTCAAGCAAACAAATCTGATGTATATGTTACCAATAAACAACCAAACAAGCGAATCGTTTTATAAGTATGATTTTTTATGCGAGTTTGAAATTTTTAAATGTCCGTCATTTTTTAGCATGGTGGTGAATGAAATCGGAGAACAAATTTATACAAGAAATTTCTAAGACACTTCTGTGGTACAACTTTGGTTCGAATAATTACAATATGAGAAATTGATTTAAAATTACATTTAGTGTACAATTTTATTTTTAAATATTGTTATAGATTAAAAAAAAAAGTTGTATATACTTTTTCCTTCACTGAAGATACTTTATGAATGCGACATAATGGATGTTTAAAAATCTCTTTTTCTATCCCTTTGGTTACCGTTGTAATGTTTGAACTCATTATGTAAAAAGTCTTTCTTAAACTGTCTGTCCAGAAGTATTCCAGGTCACCTATAACAATAGCAAAACATATTTAATGATAACACTGAAGGCTATGTCGTCGCTAATTAATATCCACGAACACTTCACTTTTAACTATTGATTACAAACTATATTATTGGTGCTGTACTGATTGCCTCAAACGCAACTTGATGCTGAAATAGATTTATTACCTTTCCAGTTAAACAAAAGATCAATAAAGGGATCAATACTGACAATTGAGCTGATAATTATACTTTCGTTATTTCGATATTTCTTTATTTTTTTTGTGTGAGAAAATTAAGCGAGTGTTTTATTAAAATTAGATAGGGATTGCACTTTTCTTAACCCTCTAACCGCCTTTGCAAAGGGCAAAATTATAATGTGTTTTTCACATTCATCCCCGCGTACTTCTTTAAACAATGCTAATTTCGTCTTCAGATTAAAATTGTAACTCTATAGATTATTATAATCTTTATGGCTGTTATTTCAGAACTTCAAAATTTGATAAATAAGCTAAAAATTCATAATTACATAATTTTGAATTATAAGTGTATTGCGGAAAAACGAACAGTTCAGTGACCGGATATATACCTCAACGGCGGTCATATAATGTGTAGTATAGTGATTCGAAATAATTAGTATAATAATCAGTATTGCAGTATCAGTATAATATATGGGCAATAAATAAATTTCTGCGCTGTCTTAATATTATTGTTTTATTGCATAATCAAATTTTAAGTTATTAAAGAATTCCTCATCTTCTTCTTCTTTATTTTTATTTATTTATTTATTTATTTATTTTTTGATTTGTATAAACATATAATAATGCTTATATCCAGAAACAGAATTTAGTGATGTAATTTTTGCTTAATGAATATTAGTACAAATTAATCACATTTAATTCGTTAAATTAACTTACCTTTTTTTTTATTAAATTATCAAACAGCAAATGCACATAGATTTACGTTGAATAAATAAATAAATAAATAAAAAAGAAGAACTTTTAAATTTTATAAGAATACATTAGTAAATAATTTCTGTTAATGAATTAGTTGATACTATTTAATTAATGACAACATTACTTAAATAATATATTGGTTTCATTTCTTTTTACTTTCTTGTAAAAATTTTACCTCTGTTGGTCACCGAAGCGGGGGAGATCCTTTAAAGGAAAAAGATCCTTTATTTTAAAATAGCAACTAAAATCATTCAAGCACGTGAAATCAACAGTTTTAAGAACTTAATGCAAATTTACATTATTTCGTATTGTTAAAAAACGTAATAGTTAAATTTCATAGGGGTCACCTGCAAATTAAAACACGTTAAGAAAGGAAAAAAATTAAAAGTCTAGCAAAACTGTGTGGAATTTTCGCGCTTTATTTTTACCACTTTCCATCATGGTTAAAAAATTTAATGACTTCGGCTCTTTAACAATTCCAGCCAGGTTGAAAAGTGTTAATGACTTCGATTTGTCTGTCTGTTTGTCCATTCGTCTTTCTGTGTGTCCGCGCTCTAACTCCCGTGAATATTCATAGAATTTCCTGAAACTGATATATGTTATTTGAGTTCACTATCGGATGTTCCTTATTGAAAATGGAGTGAATATCTCTCCTCTCCTAGCTTGTGCACAGGGACACCCGAAAGTATTCCAAAGCATTGTGTTCTATGAGAGGTATTTTTATAAACAATATTTTAATACCTTTAATTTATGCATATATTAATAAAATTGAAATACGTTATTAAAGTTTTCTATCGGATATTTTCTATAGAAAATGGAGTAAACACCATCACTGGTTTGTATACAGGGACACCCGAAAGTATTCCAAACATTGCGTTCTATGTGAAGATATTTCTATAAACCAAATTTTAATTACTTAGCATAAATCTTAATGAAATTGAAATATGTTATTCATATGCACAAAAGAATGCTTTCTATAGTGTACAGTACGATTAACATTAGATTTACAGGGCACACAAAAATATTCAGTTACGTTAAGGGTTATTATTGGACATTTGTTGGAATTGCATTTTCATTTTCATTAGACATTTTTTAACAATTTTTAACAGTGAATAAGATTTCAATTTGCATTTTTTTTTTGTCTGACTGTCCATCTGTCCGTCTGCCCGCCCCCAGCGTCTGTAAATATTTTCAGAAATTTTCAGAAATGATGTATGTTATTCAGGTTTACTATATGATATTCCCTATTTAAAATGGCATTAATTAATTCTCTACAATTGGTTATGTACAGGAACACACATAAAATGCCAATGTATTGCGTTTTGGGACAGACATTCTTATAAATTACATTTAAATAACTTTATACTGTAAAAATCATAAGGAAATTCATATTTATTGTTAATATTCTAAATGTTTTGTATAGAATATGATATCGTATAGATGTATAATTCTGTGTCGGGGGGGGGGGGTTACCGCCGTTTTCAACCCCCGTTTAATTATAGTGCCTATACTTATCAAAACAAAAATCAAGTCTGTTATCAATTTCCTTGAAACTTGCAAATCTTGATCAACTTTTCAAGTGGCAACTAGATATGGAATCCGAAGTACCAAATTCGCATTTCCTGTAGTTATTACTTTCTCATACCATAAGGCAGAGAAAGTATTGCTTTTGGGCCAAATTTTTGAAAGTAAGTTTTTGTTATATTTACACGTTTTGAGATCCCCTGAATATGAAAATCGTGTTTTTAGTGGTTGGTCTGTGTGTGTGTCTGTCTGTTATCAGCATATCTTAAGAACAAATAACAGCAGATATTCAAACTTGGTATTCTAAATATGTATCATATAGGGATGCTACACTAAGCTTTTCATTGAGATGAAACAAATGGTTCGTGTACAGGGACACTCAAGAATATTCAAATACATTACGTCTATGGGGGAAATTGCAGGTAGGTAGAGTTTAACACCTATATAGACTGCACTAAACCAAATGAAATGAATATATATTTTTTATATGCATAAAAACATGCCTCATGTAGAATATGGCAGGGAAATCATTCACTGTTCATTTACAGGGCTACACAAAATAACTAGATTATAATGCGACAATAGCTGAAAATTGATGGAAGTGCATTTTAGGTTGTGCCGTATATTATTACTATAGGTTTTTATTTAGGTGCACTTTGTGGTTTGTACATATTCTTCAAAAGATATACAGAGTTGCAAATATTTAAGCTATAATATTCTTTTTTATTGTTAGAGAAAGTGCTTTACTATAATATTTCACCATGCCCAGGAAAACTTCTCAGGAATGGAAATGAATTCCTCATAGACATATGATAAATAATGTATGTTTTTAAGCTAAATGTGCATCGCTTGTTTTTTTTGTGTATTTACACGTTTTGAGGCTTCCTTATTACCAAAGTCAAGTTTTTAAAAGTTTGATTATTGCCTGCGTCGAATAATTTCAGGAAACGAAGAATTTCATGAGATCACCCCTCACACAGAACTAACTATCATATAAAACTCTTCCGAAGCCTAATTTGAATTATTTTAACATAGGTTTACAGTACTCTTTATGTTACCTCTTAATCTCCAACCTGTATTTATGGTATTAAATTTCAGGGTAAGAGAAAGTCGTGTGAGTGGCACACCAGATTAATTTTTGTTAAATTATGCTGATAATTCATATATATACAGATCAACCAATAAAAATTTACCTTTCGTATTCAGGAGGCCTCAAAATGTGGTATTATACACAAAAAAAATCGCTCTTCAAAAACTACTTTGTTTACAGTATGGGTATGAGAAATTAATTTTCCGTTCTGTGTCAGCAGTGTTCTTCGAAATAAAAAAAAAAATGCAGCAAAGCACTTACGCCAATTACATTTAATAATAATAATAATAAAAAAAATTTACCTTAATTTTGGGTAGCCCTGTATATTGTCTATAAACCATATACAAATGACTTTGTGTACGTAAATTTAGTGTTATATGTAGAACAAGTAACAAATTGAAATACACTTCCAGCAATTCCCAAGTATAGCTCCAATATATCAAAATACTCTGGGTAAACCTGTAAATGAATGATGAATGATTGCTATACCACAATCTACATAAAACATGCTTTTATGCGTATAGAAAATCTGTTCTTTTCATTTTGTTTAGTGCGGTACATACATGTCGCACTGTACATATGAGAAATTTCACTCACAGACGTAATGTATTTGAAATCTCTTGGATGACCCTGTAAACAAACAATTGTCTGATCGCAACGAATACTTTAGTGTAGCACCGCAATATGATACGGATTTAGAATATCGAATTTGGATTTTCTGCTACTATTTGTTCTTGAGATATTCTAATAAGACAGAAACACACACACACACACACAGAGAAAGAGAGACCAACCACTTAAAACATGATTTTTGAATTCAGAGGATCTGAAAACGTGCAAATATAACAAAAGCTAATTTTTGGAAATTTGACTCAAAAACAATTCTTTCTCTAAACCGTGTATATGAGTAAGAGAATGTATAAAAGAAAAGAAAGAAAAATGAATTTGAAAATTCCCTTTTAGTACATAAATTATTCATAAATTTTATTTGTTAAATTATCAATGAGTATTCTGTTGTGTATTCACAGAGACATTACAGGTTAAAATAGCCGTCTTTTCCTGAATGATTTTTCTTTTTTTTTCCCCCAAACACTGATCAACGTGTGCCTTATAACAAAAGCTATAGTTATTACAATTTCTCACTTTTGATACAACCCTTTAAGATTTGGCGAAAAATGCTAGAATTTTGAAATTGCAATAACTCAGCGAGATTTTGACTTAGAGAGATGATTTTTTTTTTTTTTTTTTTGATTGGAAGAGCGAGGAGAATATTTTTCTAAATATAAGTCATATGATAGGAGGGGTCGTATAAAAATTAAATTTCGTATTTAATATGTATACAGCCCCTTGTACAAAAAAATTCCATATCTGATATCTACTCTTAATTTGCATTAATTTTGTAATTGGAAGTATGTTTCTATCTTTCTTAGTTTACGAGATAATCGCTGTAATATCTATTTTGAATCACCCGGTATATATATATAGTATTATTTGAGGCTTCCTGATTGCCGAAGTCATGTTTTTTAATGTTTGATCGTTGTCTGCGTCTGTTAGAGTAAATTAAAAACAAATAATTTCAGCCGATCCAAATGTTGTATGTTGAAGTTAATACGTTTGTTACTAGAAAAGTTTGATCAAGACTAATAAGTTCCAAGGAATGTTGCGTGTGAAAGTTGTCTGAATAATTTAAATGGACTTTTGAATTTAACAACAGATTTGAATTCCATATAAATGTAGGTACAATAATAAAACGGAGGTTGGGGGGAGGGGGGGGAGGGACAGCCCCTTCATATAAAATAATTTGTTAAATAAAGCTGTTCCAAAATGCAAGGATCCAATGCCTGCATTTGTGCCATATTTGTGAGGTTTTCAAAAGGATCTCAGCCCGCTGTAACGTGAGAATCGGCGAAAACCACGAGTAACTCCGAACGACTGGGCAAGCGAGCACAACTTGAAAATGAACCAGGTGCCTCTCATCTATCTACTTTGTGAGCAGAAGAATACGGACACTAGTGGAGATAAAAGCATATAATACACACACACATACAAAAAAAAGAAAAAAAAATCAATAACGGTTCAAGCTGTGTAACGGCTCCTAATCAGTATGAGGTTGAAAAGCCCGTTTAATATATATATATATATATATATATTAGGACGGAGGATTATTAATCTTAATCTACAGATTTTTACAAAATCAGTTTTACGATAGTTGGACATTTATCGAAATCGAAAATTTACCGAAAATATAATTGAATAATTTGAAAACGACGTTATAAATTGAAAAAAAAAAAAAAAACTAATAGTCCTCCGTACTAAACTAAATTCTGCTTTTGCCAGACTTTCATCAAAATCTTTTTTTTTTTTTTTTTTTTTTTTTTTAAGAAAAGAAAAGAAAATAAATAATAATCAGTATCGAAGTGGACAGTATTGAAACAGTTTTTTTTTTTTTTTTTTTTGGCCTTTTAAACTTATAATTTATATATTTTAACTTAAGCAAGTGACTTTCATAATTTTCTTTAAACAACTTTTATTCTTGAGAAATAATAAAAATATTTTAATTTTCTAACATAAGTTAAAAAGCTTCATGAACTTTCAAAAATTTTCTGAATCTAAAAACATTTTTTTTTTTTTTTTTTTTTTTTTTTTTTTTTTGTTAGCCTTTTGCAAAAACTTTGAGTAGTTGAGTAAATAAATCTTTTAAGCAAATCTGAAATTACTAATTAAACGTATTGAATATTTTGTTTGTAACAGTTTTGATGTTCATCATGTGTTGTTATGAAGACATAAGTTTGTCATGCTTTAGAAATCTATACAAAATTTAGATATGTTTTCCAGAGAAAACTAGATAAAATTCTTTAAGAACTGGCAAACGAGATTTTTCAGATAAATATTTTCCCGTATTTCAGTGACATTTTAAACAAATTTCTTTGCTTCTAACAGTTTTACGCATAATGTTTTCCAAATATAAATCACCGACATAATGCAAAAACTTTTTGTAACGAAATCCAAAATTCAAATATTTATGACACAGAATTTCATAGTGAACAACTTGTTCCTGTAAAAATGGTAAACAAATAAAACGCATTTATTCTATCTATGTATCCTTGGAGACATTGATCTGAATATTTCACAGAATAAAAAGTTCAATATTACGTATTATGCGCGTGATGAAATGAATAACTTGAGTTACTAAAAGAAGAAACATGACGAGGGAATATTTGAAGTGATAAATAAAGACCTTAAATTTTTGAATTTTGATGTTTTTGAGGAAAAGAATAAAAATATTTCTATACATTTTTGGCTTATTTATAAAATTTGCATGTCGAATAGAATAGTAATCTGTAATATCGGAAAATCATCACGGGAAATATAAGTTTTTTTTGTTTAATGAATTTTTGGAAATGCAAAATTGATTAACTCATGAAAAGTTAACAAAAATGGATAAATACTCTTAAAAAATCTCAATAACAGTACAAACGAGAATGTTTGACTTTATTTCTTGTTATTAACTAAGTTACCCGATTTTATTTACATATCGTTAAAACGTGAATTACACATATTTACTTACTTTATGATATTTTAAATAAATTCATGTATAAATTTAAATAAATAGTTTAAAAGAATGTACATTTTGATTATTTCTGTCTTTCAGCTAGCGTAGAGGGCTTACGTTTCCTTATATCCATGAATTTCGGAATGAAAATGATGATGATAATGATAATAATAATAATAATAATAACAACAGTTTTCAATGAACAAATTTTAAAATGTACATTTTAATTTATTTCAGTTTTAAAATGTTAACGAAAAATAATAAAAAATGAAAATATCTGGACTATAGCAGACTATCTCTACTTTAAAGCAGAAACAAGCCAAAAACTGAAGTCTTTTAAAGTAATAAAAGAAAAAAAAAATCACATGTATGTGCTAAATGAATATAAGCCTTTGGTAATTATTTTTTAAAGATGTGTTTTATTATTATAATTATTATTTTTGGTGTGTTTTTATACCATGAATAATCATTCTATATTACTGCGAACGTATAATGAAAGGAAAGCACGAATATTATCTTTGGTAGTGTATATAATGGGAGTAGGGAAGAAAACGAAATTCGTTTTATCCAAAATCCAAGAGTTTAGTTAGCTGTAGTACTTAATTTTTATTACTAGTAATATTTTAATAGTATAGCTAATAAAATATTTTAATAATATAGTTTTTTAATAGTAATAATTGTGGCAAATTTTAGAAACTTTTATTTTTTATTTATTTTAATATTATTTATTTATTTTTCAGTGTTATCTTCATTTTGCTTAGAAGGCCTAGATTTTGAATTATTTGTGATATTTTGTATTTGTTTTTGAAATTATATTATTACAATTATTAAATTTTACATTGACAAAATAAAGATAATAAATAAAGATAATAATTTTAGATATTAAAAGTGGATTTGAAAAATAATGTAATTTTTTTCCCTTGTCACTCATTTAATATTTTCAATCTGCTCATGTAACTTAAATGTTGAGATATTTTTGCAGTTTTTTATTATTTTTTGGGAATTTAGAAATGTTGTAGCCAGAAAAGTGCACCTTTTTTTGTAAGTCATTTAAATATATTAATATTACCAGGGAATTTTTATTTTGTCAATGTAAACTGTAGAAATATTTCAAAATATCGAAGATATATCAAAATTTAGGTTTCATACGTAAACTGAAGACGATAGAAAAATATGAATAATATTTTACAACTATTTTCATGGGGCAAGCTGTACCAATTAATATATCTATCCGTTTTCTTTATAAATTTAGATTAGGTATAATTTTTTTTCTTTATTTTCTTTCTTTCTTTCTTTTTTTTTTTTTTTTTTTTTTTTTTTTTAACGTAAAACTTTCCTGTTTTAAAGTATTTTATTTCAATCTTTGTCAAAGAACTTTTCGTACTACCATTTAAGAAGAAAGGTAGCAATAAAAGTTCTAAAACAAGTTTGTAGTTTGTTTCAGTGAATCATCAATACGTATTTCCAAAAGGCAATTAAGGGAAAGTGAGAGATATCTAGCTCGTTATTGTACTGAAATGATCAGTAAATTGGCATAGAATAATTTCCATTTACCGCCTCCTAAGCAGGTAATTAGTACTAGATTTGAAATTTAATTCCAAAAGTGGTGTTGAATGGAACTTAGTTTATGAGTGTTAATCTTATTTGATATTATAAGAGTTTCTGAATTATATGAACTTGAGGTTTTTCTACGATTATGCGTTATATATAGTAATATAGTATCATTGATTTTTCAACATTTTTTATGCGTGATAATATCAGCTTAAGATGTAGTATGATAATACGAATTTAGACAAGTAACCAATATTAAGAATTTAAGTTTACAGTAATATAAACAAAACATAAGTAGACTTTGGTTGAAGATAAAAACTTACGTATATTTTTAAATAAATCAACTGACTTTTGATGCTTCTCTTTTTGAAACAACTAGGGAGCTCTGTCTCTTGCTTGGTCCGCTCACCAACCCTCGGCTTATTAAACCCTGATGGGCTCTACCCGCCTATTCGTTGCTTTGCCTTTCACTGAATAAGTATATCAATAATGCATAACACAAGACAAAAGCAGAACAATATAATAGAAATCCGTGTTTCAATTGTCGAATTAAAAATACGAAATATTTAATACAAGTTTTTTTTTTTTTTTTAACTATTATTTATTTATTTTTTTTTTTTAAATTAAATATTAGGTTAAAAATCTATTTATATATATATATATATTGACAAGAAAGAAATTTAGAAGTAAATTCGTAATATCTAGAACTTTTGGTGTCACAGCTTTGGTATATGATTCCTTCGGCGATTTTTAAATTTTTATCACTATTTGGCGATGCATTTTTTGGTATAATAGCTTGTTAAAAAAAAAAAAAAAAAAAAAAAAAAAAATGTAGTACCTAAATGTCGTGATCTTTTTGAGGACCTTGTATTATAAGAACTTTTGGAAAAAAATAACTGAATTTAGGCTTGGGATTTTGATATCCAGAATAGCATTGGTTATGATTCGGATTATTATTATTATATATATTTTTAATTATCATCCTTTTACGTACTCACAACACTATTTCACAGGAATCTATAAAAAGAAAATTATCTTAAACTTTCTGTTGAGGAAAATCTTCTAACTAAATATTTTGAAAGAGAGGTGGGGGGGGGGGACTAAATTAAATATCTGTATAATTGATTGCATTTTTTTTTTTTTTGTCTTTAAAATGACGGTATCTTTTTTGTTCAAAATCATATTTTAAAATACTTCGGATATATTTTGGCATACAAGAATATTTTATAGTCAAATTCAAACACATTCAGAAATTACAGCGTCTTCTGATTTCGCAATGATAAATTTACCATTACAGAATTAAATATTTCTATGATACATTTCATATTTCCAATTGATGGAAGATAAATTTCATCACATAAGCCTAAATAGACAACCGAATACATTTTATACTTTGCTATTTTAAGAAGTAGGTAGGGGATAATTAAAAATTGAAGCTGTAGGAGATTTTTCCAAATTAAAATAATAATAATAAACTTTTATTTTTCACATATTTTCGAATGAGTAGAGTTATTACCTACCTGTACATTAGAAATATATAAATAGCGTATTAAATATTGACCTAGGGTAAGTGCACCAGTGATTGACACATTTAGAGCAATCTCTGATGTTTTTAATGTTCTAGTCATCAGAAAATAAATCTTAAGTTAGTACGTATGGCATGAAAGATATTCAGAATCACATCTATGTTAAAATATATACATTTGATAACAATTATTTTTTTTTTATGAATTATTATTTGACACCCACTCAATGTTCCAGTAATTGACACTGTCAGTTTTTCATTTTATCTGTAATTGGCACCCTATGTTCCAATGTTTGACACTGCTAGTTATTCATTTGACCAGTTTTTAGCACCTAATGCTCCAGTGTTTGACATAAATTGTTAAAATTCTTATATGTAAAATATAATATTTTCTTATTTTCTTATTTATTAATTATTTGGGGATAGATGTCAATTACTGGAACATGCCAATCACTGGAGCACCTACCCTACTATTTTATTTTTATTACCTACAAATTCACAAAAACAAATACACATATATAGTTTTATGTTTCCTTATGTAGGTTCATATAAATCTATGTATTATATATATATATATATTTATATATATATAATATATTATTGAGATTATTTATAATAAAAAAAGTTTTTACATGTACTTTTTTTCACATAAAATTACGTAAATGAATAAACAAAAATAACATTTTTCTCTGAGCGTTTCTTCTCTTTTTTCTTTTTTTCCATTAAAGAATTTTTTTTTTCTATCTCAAAAAATAAATAAATTTTGATTTTTGAGATAAAAATTTTATCACAAACAAATGAGGAAAGGTAGGAGTTTATAAAACTGGGAATGTTGCTTATATTCGGGAGCAAAATAAAAATGATTGTAGAAATGGAATTATCTAATGTTTGCTATTTATTTCTAGTAATAAAATACTTATTACAGATTAAAAAAAAAAAAAAAAATACAATATAAATCATTCTGTCCTTCTAGGTAGATTTTTAATCCTTCTAAGTAGTCGCCATTTTAAAAAAGACGGCGGATTTATCTCTTTAATAAACTTGGTTAAAAGCTTATATTTTGTAGGTACATAACAAATTTCATAGAATCGCTTTATTGCCGAAACGTCAGTGGAGGCCCTACATTGAGCCTCAAAACGGTTTTGGGCTGTGTCTGTCTGTCCGTCTGTCTGTCTGTTTGTCGCGCGATAGCGGCCGCAAAATAAGCGCTATTGACTTGAAATTTGGTACACATGTTCATGAGCCCCACGAAATTAGCTGTATAGTTTTTGGTATGTATTCCATTTGTAGATCGTATACAGGGACACGCCAAAGTTTTTCTTATCATTACGGCCTATGGGAGGAATTTGTACGTATCGCGATAGCGGCCGCAAAAATAGCACTATTGACTTGAAATTTGGTACACATGTTCATGAGCCCCACGAAATTAGCTGTATAGTTTTTGGTATGTATTCCATTTGTAGTTCGTATACAGGGACACGCCAAAGTTTTTCTTATTATTACGGCTTATGGGAGGAATTTGTATGTATCGCGGTAGTGGCCGCAAAAATAGCGCTATTGACTTGAAATTTGGTACACATGTTCATGAGCTCCACGAAATCAGCTGTATAGTTTTTGGTATATATTCCATTTGTAGTTCGTATACAGGGACACGCCAAAGTTTTTTTTCTCATTACTGCCTAAGGGAGGAATTTGTATGTATTGCGAAAGCGGCCACAAAAATCACGCTATTGACTTGCAATTTGGTACACATATTCATGAGCCCAACGAAATTAGCTGTATAATTTTAGGTGTATATTCCATTTGTAGTTCGTGTACAGGGACATGCCAAAGTCATTCTATCATTACGGCCTATGGGAAGAATCTGTATGTACCGCGATAGCCACCGCAAAAATCAAGCTATTGACTTCCAATTTTTGCAGAAACGTCAGTGGAAGGCCTCTGTTGAGACTCAACAGGATTTTGTGTTCCGTCTGTCCGTCTGTCTGTCTGTCTGTCGTGTGATAGCGGCCGCAAATATCACGCTATTGACTTGAAATTTGGTACACATGTTCATGATCCCCACAAAATTAGCTGCATAGTTTTTGGTATGTATTCCATTTGTAGTTCGTATACAAGGACACGCCAAAGTTTTTCTTATCATTAAGGCTTATGGGAGGAATTTGTATGTATCGCGATAGCGGCCACAAAAATCACGCTATTGACTTGCAATTTGGTACACATATTCATGAGCCCAACGGAATTAGCTGTATAGTTTTAGGTGTGTATTCCATTTGTAGTTCGTGTACAGGGACACGCCAAAGTCATTCTATTATTACGGCCTATGGGAAGAATCTGTATGTACCGCGATAGCCACCACAAAAATCAAGCTATTGACTTCGATTTTTTACCGAAACGTCAGTGGAGGGCCTCTGTTGAGACTCAAAATGATTTTGTGTTCCGTCTGTCTGTCTGTCTGTCGTGCGATAGCGGCCGCAAATATCACGCTATTGGCTTGAAATTTGGTACACATGTTCATGATCCCCACGAAATTAGCTGTATAGTTTTGGATGTGCATTCCATTTGCAGTTCGTGTACAGGGACACGCCAAATTTTTTTTATCATTACGGCCTATGGGAAGAATTTGTATGTACCGCAATAGCGGCTGCAAAAATTCTCCGATTGATTTGTAAATTGACACATATATTCAGGCTTGGTACAGAAATAGCTATTTATTTTTTTAGGCCTATACTTTTTATGGATTGTATGGATTGTAGACAGGGACACGCCAAAATACTTCACATTACGGCGTATGAGGTGAATTGCGTTTAAACGCATTTTAACATCTTTACTTTGCAATCAAGAAAATTAAACTAGCGTACATGAGTAAGATGTTTAACTTATGTTGTTTGAAGAAAATATGTGCTCTTAAGATTTCTAATTAATGTACAGGACCTTACAAAAATTGTTCTGACAATGTCACGTAGTCATCCAAACGATGTTAAATTTGGAACAATTATTAATTTTAAACGCAAAGTAAGCTGAATAGTTTTTACAGGTGTATAGAATGTTTATGGTTTGCTTACAGAGACACGCAAAAGAATTTCGTAGCATTAGAGCCTATGGACAAACTTTTATTTAAGAGCGCACTTTAATGCGTTTATGCTGCATTGAACTTAATAAAATTATCATACATTATAAAGATGCTTAAAATTATGTTTACTCTTAAAAAAGGTTATGTATAGACTAAATAATTTATGGGACCACACAAAATAATTCCGAGTATGTACTGTAATCATCCGAATGATGTCAAATTAGTTTGAAAAATTAATGAGTTATAATTAATTAAGTTTATTCTTATTATTGGCGTTTATAATGACTGTGGCTACTTTTCCGGGATATATAAAATAATTTCGTACTATTACGGTCTATAGTCGATATTTCTTAAAAGTTTATTTTAACATGGTTACACCCCATCAAATATAATGAATTTATGTTAGAATTTTAAAAGCATGTTTTCTTGTTGATAATTGTGGGCATAGAATTGGAAATTAGTTTAAAGGTTACGCAAAATATTTCCGATATGCTATGTAATTTTTTTTTGCATGAAATTTGGTAGTTATGAAATTTGGTATTTATGAATTTCAGGGAAATAATACAAGACCGTCGTTCATTAAGAAAACATATTGTTGCGTACTTGGGGGTCCGTAAGTTGTCCGAGAATGAAAGGCAAAACTTGCAAAAATTCAGTGATGTATTCACAGGAAGTTCCAGAAAAATACAGGTCTATAAACCAAGTATCAGCTTCAATTCAACCAGTAAACACAGCTTAAACAACAGCCGTTAACAGCAAAACAACGGTACAAACTATTTAGCAATAACACATAAAGAAAGTCTCATCTAAAGAGGCTCAAAGCAAAGCAAGAATTTCACGAAACTGACACAGATCTGAGACTGACTGCCTTTGCGAAAAAATGCTCCTTTTATACTTTTCTATCGAACACAGACTGTTCTGGAAAATTCTCGTATCTCATAATGAGATTAGAGCTTCCATACTTGGTATATCCCTAATAAGGATTTTCTAGCAAAGGTCGCCAAAAAAAATCGCCAAGGAGGGAAACAGTCGCCAAATTTGGCGCCAAATCCATTTCTTCCCTTATTGGAACATTTTTAAATGTTTTTAAGGGAAAATTAGGCTATTTTAACGCTAAAACGACTAAAAATACACAAAGTTAGCATTTTATTAACTTTACTAAACTTCTTTGAAAGAATTGATACAAAAATAAATGCAATTATTTACAATTCCGTAACACTTTATAAGATATGCAAATAGAGACATAGCGGGGGGTTGAGGGGGGCGGCAGCCCCCCCTCAGGAATGTATCTGATTATGGTAACAAGTCGATCGAATCAATATATACGATTATATAATAAGGAATAAATAAAAATGACCTATTGAATAATGTCTGATGTAATTAGGACGTTGAGGCTCCTGATCTGCAGATCCACTAGTAAATATATATTTTATCATAATTTGAATTTTTAAGTGGTCAGTTTTTAAGGAAGATGTCGAATTGAGTCAAGACCTTCATAATGCCTATGCACATAACGAGTTTCATTGAAATCGTTTATAAATCAGATTTTATTTGAATTTAAAATTTTGAAATGGACGATATTTTGAATCAATTTGATGGATCGATTTTATTATTATATTTAGTTTATACCTTATGCGGGCTATGTATATAGCGCTTTTCAAGCAAATCGTTTTATAAATGGAATTTTCATACGAGTTTGAAATTTTCAAATGTTTGTCCTTTTGAAATATGGTTGGGGATGAAATTTGTCAACGAACTCATCCAAGATATTCCTGAGACAATTCTATGGTAAAAGTTTGCTTTGAATCATTTCCGTATAAGAAACTAATTTAAAATGAAACTGATTTTATAATTTTATTTTTAAATACTGGTATAAATTAAAAAATAAATAAAGTAATACTTATATATTTTTTCCCTTAACAAAAATACTTTTAGTAAAACAGTTTTAAAATACAATTGCGACATAATGAATTCTTAAACAAGTGTTTTTCTATCCTCCTTGGTGATCGTTGTAATATTTGAACTCATCATGTAAAAATTTATGTTAAACTACTAACGTAAACTAATTGATTAATTGCTCTGTTGTAGTCCAGAAATATTCCAGTTCATTCATTAGCAATGGGCAAAACTTGCGTAATGATAAGACTAAAGGCTACGTCACCTCTAATTAATAATCATGAGCACTCTTAACTATTGATTAGAAAACTAGAGTATTTGTGTTGTACTGATTACCTCAAACACAGTTTAATGCTGAAACAGATTTATTACTTCTCCAGGTAAACAAAAGATCAATATAAGGATCAATAATGAACATTCAACTGATAATTACACTTTCGTTAAAGCAATTTATTAAAAGATCAAGCGAATATTTTTTTTAAAAATTAGATAGTTCTTGTACTGTTCTTAATTTGTAGTATACGGGTAAGAAATAATAAGTAGATTATATGGGTAATAAATAATTTTTTGTGTCTGTTCAAATGTTTTATCTTTAATACACAATCAAATTAAGTTAAAGCATGTACTCCCCCCCCCTTTTATAGGGATAAAAAAAAAAAAAAAAAAAAAAAACACTCCTACCCAGAAACAGAATTTGAAGTTGTAATTTATGTATAGTAGTAGAAATTATTCTGTTTAATTTGGTAAATTAACGAGTCTTTTGTTTTTTTCAATTATCGCCTAGTAATTGCATATAGTTTTGTGTTTTGTAGATTAATATATATACACTCCTTCTCATAATTATAAGGACACCCGTTTTTCTATATTAACTAAACACTGAACACTATTATTTAAAGAAATATATTTTTAATTAATTTGAATTTCATTAATAGATTATATTCAAAAAGTTTTATCGTTTTTCTATCTTAAAAAACTTTAAATATGGTAAAAAGATGATTTTTCAGGTGTTCACAATTATAAGGACAGCCTGAATTTCAGTAATTTCTTTCAGTTATTCTTTAGATGAATATTTTATGGGATCTCTTTTTAGGGTTAAACAGTCAGAAATTCTCTCTGGTATATATATATGCATTTGTTTTTAATATTCAGTTTCAATACCATTTCATATAGCATATATGATATTCTTAATACATTTAAACTATTTAAAATTACTTTCCACTTCCATGCACTTTTCTAATATCATAAGTTAAGGTTTTTTCAACTTTTAGGCCATGGGAAAGGCAATAATACAGAAGTTTCTTTCTTCAAACTATTTCCTATTGCTCTAAAAGTAGAGCAAAAATGTAAGTCTTGTTGAAAAAAATATTATTACCTCCCAAAATCTAACAAAAATCTGATAATTCCACGTTTAAAATTTGCGGATATTTTCTTGATGTTCATAATAATAGAAAAAATTACTAAATTCATTCTGCCTTCAGTAGAAGCAGCTCCCCAGAGCACCATAGATCCACCTATAAAATGCCCGATTCATATCTACCTTTAAAAAATCTGCTCTGTCTTTCGCTATCTTCAGATCGTGCCAGAAACTATTAAAACCATTTGGTTAATCAAGAATAAAATGTTTTTCATCCGAAAAAGCAACATTTTACCATTTAATATTGTCTTTATTCAACTTTAACACAGACGTTCTTTCCCCCATTAAATGCTGATTGATTATTACAGGTTTTTTATTCATTTTAACATATTATTAATTATTTTAAACATGCACAAATGTAGACCCTAACCTTTCGTTAAAAATTACGAGCAAATTCGGCAGCAGTCATTATGAGTAGAACAGTAAGAGGTATTATGAGTCTGCGATCTCTGTAAAACAACTCTGATTTTGCATCAGATCTCTCTCCTATCGTACCAGCAGTTCAATGTTTGATCACATTTCCTTCAGCAATTTTAGATCTTCGAATTTCATTAGAAATTCGGCGGATTGAAATTATCCTTCCACTTAAAAAACACATTTATCATACTTCACTACTTGAATGTTCTTTTTTTCGAGGAATTATCAGTAATGTCCGTCCAAAAAAATTGAAGGTTTATATATGAATTAATCTAGCCCAGTAGTTAACAAATTCCCATGTCAACTGTAATTTATCCGCTAGAAAGTTAAATAAAACGAAAAAATCTGGATTGTCCCTATAATTATGAACATCTAAAAACATGGAGAAAAACACATTTTGCATTATTTTTATTAATTTTGTTTTATATTAAAAAATTATAAAAGTTTTGGTTTTTAGAATACTAGATATGTTAAGTGCACTTAGTATAATCTTGTTTACAATTATTTTTACGTTAGTTATTTCAAAATATAAAGTGTCCTTATAAATATGAGAAGGAGTGTATATATATATATATATATATATATAGATATATATATACACCCCGCGACGAAAAGATAGGTACAAAGGGTTTTTTCTCTGATTTTTTATAAAATAGCATTATCTAAATTGTGCTTATCATTTATTACAGGCTGTTCGCACATTTTTTATACGATTTTATTTCGCAGTAAGAAAAAATCGTTTGCATGGAGAATTTTATTTTCACAACAGTTATATTTTTAGAAGTTTTATTTATCTTCTGATATTTATAATTTTTGTTTAGATGCAAAAATGCGTTTTTAAAATGGCAGTGGATGGAAGGATAGGTTTCCACTCTTTCCAAGATAGTTTTTAGTGAAATCGTTATGAAAAGCATTTATCAGGAGAAAAATGGAAAAATGTTGCAACAATAGACGAATCTTGGGTCTATTTAAGTGGTTAAAATAAAAAAAGGTCAATTTATTATCACAAAAGTGGAGAAAAAAAAATTGCTACATGGCTCAAAGCATCAAAAGAGAGTTTTTCTAAAGGATTTATGATTGCCACTGGTTTTTTCATACAAGCGCAAGATAAAAGCAAAAAAAAAAAATGTGACAAAAATGTCAAAATCAACTCTAAATACTCTCAAGAACATATTTTAATTCCAATTTTTAAAAATGAAAATCCAGATCTTTATCCACAATGCTATCAATCCGTTGAACTGTATCAAGACAAAACAAGCAGCCACACATCACAATCCGCAATTGCTTTTCTAGAAAAAAATGGAACAAAAAACGGGAATTAAAACCATACCCTTCACTGACATTCCTGCTAAATCTTCTGATGTATCACTGTTGGATTTTTGTGTTTTTCGACTCTTAAAATCAACATTATCCAAAGACCGACATACAACGCTTTGTGGACTCTGGAAAGCCGTTCAAGAGGAGTAGAAAAATATACCTCTTCTGATATTATAAAAAGCATTATTATCATAGAAATTATGATGTAGAATGTTAGTTAAGAACAAGGGCTATCAAACTGAATAAATAAAACACGAAATATGAGAGAAATTGCTTCAGTACACTCCATCAAAATCGTCTAAAAAATGTGTGAACAGCCTCTGTATTATCATAAAATAACACTATTCCCGGACTAATTTTTGTTTTAAGACTAATTTAGAAAACTTTTAAGACTAAAATTTTTCTAACTTAAGACTACACACCGAGACAAAAAGATAGGTACATTTTTTTTTTTTTTTTTAAATATGATAATTTTTAATATGAATAAATTGAATATGATTCAAATATTTAATATGTTTTTGATATGATAATATTTTGTTATGATAATAAATGATCAGCACAATTTAGATAATGTTATTTTATGAAAAATTTGAAAAAATACCCTTTGTTCCTATCTTTTTGTCGCGGAGTGTAGTCTTAAATTAGAAAACATTTAGTTTTAAATTTTTTCTAAATTTGTCTTAAAACAAAAATTATTCCGGGAATAGTGTTATTTTATGATAATAATAAATGATAAGCACAATTTAGATAATGTTATTTTATGAAAAATCAAAGAAAAAACCCTTTGCACCTACCTTTTTGTTGCGGGGTGTATGTATATATTTAAATATTATAAGAATACATTGGTAGATAATTCCTAAAAATGAATTAATTGATACTGTTTTATTAATGTTAAAATATTTAAAATACTATATTGATTACGTTTCTTTTTTTTAATTAAAAAAAATGTCTAAAATCGTTGTTTTGTGAATCATACAAATGCGAAATATGCAAATCATACAAATACGAAATGAAGAGACAGTATGAAGCTTAATACATTAAGTATCTGGATGACCGAATTCACTGAGTCTCATTGTAGAAAAATATTCGTAGGGTAGATCTGTGATTTGTTTTCAAGTAACGATATTTATTGTTTGTTTGTTTAGGGCGGAGCACAGATTACCAATGAAATCTAATTTTCATGGAAATAAGGAAAATTCCAATCGAATTATCATATCGAATACTTATCTATGATTTCTTATCAAAATCTTTCAAACCGTTTCCTAATAGAAAATATTTTTTATTTAAAATATTAGTAAAAATATAATGAACAAGTCAAAACAAACAATCGTTTATTTTTTTCTAACGAAATAAAACCATTCTGATATTTAAATTTCTAATATTGACTGATATAAGTGATTGTTTTTACATATAATGATCAAATTAATATTTACATATGCATAATGTCAAAGACACAGGTTTGATTTAATTTTTTCAGTTTGCAAGGTAATTTTGATTTTTTGAAACTACACCTACCATTGTTTACGTACAATATTAGGAGAGATGAATTAAATGGGGTTATACCTGTAAGTTATACAAGTAAAATTTTATAAAATATATCTCTGGGACGAAATTTTGCAGTTGGAAATCAAAATATGTGTGGGATAATGTATCTCACCGACCTTGAAAGGATAAATATTTTTTAACCCCGTTTCTTGTGATCACGAGAGCTTCTGCGCAAGCACTGACTCAACGATTCCAGAGTTAAAAAAATAGAGGCGATAAACCTTGTAGTTGAGAGAAAATAGCGGTAAGGGAATGCCAAATTGACTGTATGTTTATTAAATCTGATCCTTTCGGTCAATTTGTCGCCCTTTCAGGCTTTTGGAATCGTCCTCCGAACTAGGCTTGAGAAACGTGGCTACATTATACATTGCCTTTTTTTTTTCTCTTTCGAAAAACAACAATAACAATAATAAAGATAATATAATAATGTGAACAACAGAAACAAAATAAATTAACATAAAAATTAAATAATAAATAATAAATAAAATCGGTCTTCCTATCTAAAAATGTATGTTACATTTGGTTGACTTTATAAAATTCTAACAACTATAGTTATCTAGGAATACTGAAGTTATAGAACTCTATATTTACTTCTCGTTAGTACTCTATCGATATTCGCAGATCAAATGGAAATTTCCTGTTTTCAAGTGAGCGAATTAGCCACAACAGCTCAATTCAGGAAATATATTCTCGAACTTAGAGCGTTAAACATTTGTTTTAATATTTTCGTCGAAGTTTTCTTTAAATATTCCCCAATACTTTTTTGAGGCTATATTAATAAATATTCCAAATATGAACCTTATAAAACTGAGATGAAAAGCTATCGATAATAATATATTTAAAAAAAAAATAAGTTTAAATAATAATAAAAATAAACTCAAAGCACGAATTTACCTTTGAATAATATTTTAAAAATATTGTTAATGAAAATTATTCTTAACTTTATTCTCTTGAATAAAATGTAAGGTGAAAATAAAAAGTAATTATTGTTTTACGAAATACAAATATAGTGACAAAATACTGACTTTCTTGTAATCATTTTAGCATTCATAATACAATTAAGGCATAAACCATTATAATTTTTACAAATTATAACGCATTTTATTTTTTTTTTCACATTAAAAGTAGCTATCTTTTTTAATGTATTTTATTTGTATTTGATTATGTTGTCGATAGAAATGCTTCTTCTTCTTTTTTTTTTTTTTTTTTTTTTTCAATTATTAAATTCGATTTTGATAAACAAGATTATATAACGAAAACTTTTGTGCATGGATTTATAACTCAGTTTTAAATTACAAACTATACATTTTTCAATGAATACTGGCTTTGCAGCCAACATAGAATTTCGACAAAGTATCAATTTATGCATTTCGATTTAGGATTGATTAAATCTATAATCTCGGATTAAGGATTTCTAACTCATTTATTTAAAAATTCAAATTTTTCAACTTTTACTTAAAGACAAATCAGCATATAATTAAATGAGAATAAGTTTAAATCTACTTACCCCTCTGCCAGAATTCCGAAGATTAACGACAAACCACACCACACAATTAGAAGACTATATTCCATATTTTGAAGAATCATTTATTGGACTTGAATAATTAATTACGAATTTTATTATATTTAAGAATAATGACTGGAACTATAATGAGTACGATTAGAATATTTAATAGTTCTGAGTTTATTTAATGTTGAGATACCTCGTACCTCGTCCGGATTCGAAAAGCGACTGAAACAAAACTGCCCAGCGCCGTTCTAAAACAGTTCCTATGTGCGCACCTTCTCCTTCTCCTCCTCCCCGACATCCTCCGGGGGGGGCTGAGCATGGCAGACTGGCAATCCGATTCACCGGTCTTATGATGACTCCAGATGGTGTCTTCAGACTCACAACTCGAATGATGCCATCCTCACCAGGATGGACTTCCAGAATTCGGGCAAGGGTCCAGTGTGCTGGCTGAATTGAGGGTTCTAAGACCAGGACTAGCTGACCCGGTTGCAGATGTGTATTGCCGCTCGTCCACTTTTCTCTTGATTGGAGTGACGTCAAATAAGACTTGGCCCATGTACTCCAAAATTGCTTCTTGATCTGCTGGACGAGTTTCCACCTGGAAGAAAAACTGGTACACAATGGATTAGTTTGGTTAAAAGAGTGTTCAGGAAGCTGGAGAAGCGGAGCCCCAATTAAGAAATGTCCTGGTGTAAGCACTAAGAAATTATGGGGCTCGGTGGAAAGTGGGACTAAGGGTCGTGAATTTAAGCAGGCTTCAATGTTAGTTAGAATAGTGTCACTCTCCTCAAAGGTCAGGCAATTGCCTTTACACGCTTTGAGTAAATGGCGTTTGGCCAATTTAACCGAAGATTCCCATAGGCCGCCAAAGTTAGGCCCGTAAGGTGGCATAAAATGCCAATGAATTTGTCTAGTTGTGGCAAAGTCTTGGATAGTATTGGTTTTTGAAAGCTTTACTAGCCCTTTTAAATGGGCATTGGCACCCACAAAATTGCGTCCGTTGTCAGAATAAATGTCAGTAGGATAGCCTCGACGCGCTATGAATCTTTGTAGGGCATATAAAAAATGTTCAGTTGATAAGTTCGTGACTAATTCGAGATGAATTGCCTTGGTGCTCATGCAGATGAATAGACAAATATAGGACTTAAATTTTGTTTTTGTTCGTTTATGTTCACACTTTGTTTGAATAGGGCCTGCATAATCAAGGCCAACATGTTGAAATGGTCTACAAGGGTTGACTCTTGCACTGGGAAGGTCACCCATCATTTGTTGAATTGGGGTCGGTTGGACTTTGGCACATGTGACACATTTACGAAGCTCTTTTTTCACAGTGGATCTACCATCAGGAATCCAGTAAGACTGGCGAATGAGATTTAATACTAGGTCGACACCTCCATGAAGACTATACGTGTGAAAATGTCTTATTAATGTCGATGTAAAAGGGTGATTCTTAGGTATGAGTATTGAATGTTTAGTATCATAGGGCAGAGTGATGTTTCTATCAATTCTACCTCCCACTCTCAATAGATTTTCTGAATCAAGAAACACATTGAGATTTTTTAGTTTACTGCTGTTTGCCACGGGTTGGCCGCGCTGCAAAAGGGCGATTTCTGAAGCAAAGGACCTTTGTTGGACGAATTTAATAACAATTTTTCTAGCTTCTGAAATTTCTTGTACTGAGACTGGTCCTTTCAATTTTGTAGCATTTCTAATATTATTTATAAATCGCTCCATAAATGCAATTACACGAAAAAGTTTATTACTTGATGAAAATTTTGAAACCAAATCCTCTATAACGGATTCTTGCTTTGGAATTGACTCTATTAGTCCAGGAATTCCCACAATTGTACATGGGACTGAGGTAGCAATCTTGGACTCATGATCTGAGACCGGAATCTTTGACCAATCAGGTCCAGACCACCACAAGTTAAAGTGGTGTAATTTGTCGGGTAACAGCCCACGGGTTGCACAGTCTGCTGGGTTAAGTTTGCTTGGTAAGTGATGCCATGATGTGGGGTCTGTGAGAGCCCTAATTTTGGTTACTCGGTGTAGGACATATGTGTTGCCCTTTAAGGGTGGATTTAAGATCCAACTACGGGCGATTGTTGAGTCTGTCCATAGGAGAATGTCCTCAACCTGATAATCCAGCGAGCTCTGGACGACTGCCAAAAGTTCCGAGAGTAATACAGCCGCGCATAGCTCCAACCTAGGCAAGGTAATGGGATTTAAAGGAGCTACACGGGTTTTAGCTGCAATCAATTTTAAAGATGAGTTCTGACTTGGGCGTATATAAATTACGGCAGCATATGCCTTTGTTGACGCATCACAAAATCCCAGAATCTGGAAAATAGGTTCAGACTTCAGGTCTAAAAATCTGGGTACTGACATGGCCTTAAAGGAAGCAATTTTTTCATAAAATTCGTTCCACCTGGTTTGAATGTCTGGTGGTAAAGGATCATCCCAACCAAGTTTTAGCTTCCAAACATCTTGTAGAAGCAATTTTAAAAGAATAGTGGCAGGGGATAACAGACCCAAAGGGTCGAAGATGCGTGCAATTACGGACAATAATTGTCGTTTAGTTTTAACGTTTTCTTCTGTGTTGACGCCAACCTGCAGTGTATCCGATGTTAAATTCCAGTTTAGTCCTAAAATACGTTGGGATTGATCGGGGTTTAAGGATAATTCCTGATTTGTTGATTTTAAAGGTTCTGGGACCTGAACTAGAGCTTCCACATAATTTGAAGACCATTTTCGCAGCTTGAAGCCCCCAGCATTAAATAATGCCTGAAGGTCTGTGACCAATGATTGAGCGGCTTCGATTGTTTCAGCACCTCCAAGGAAATCGTCCATATACAGGTTGTTGCGGGCAGCCTGCACAGCTACGGGAAAATTGGGTTCTTCATCGTTTAATAGCTGTAATATGGTACGCAGGGCTAAAAATGGAGCACAGGCTGTGCCATAAGTAACAGTGTTCAATTTATACACTCTGAGTGGATCTGAAACATTGGCCCTCCAAAATATTCTTTGAAAGTCTGTATCAGGCTCTGCGACTAGAACTTGCCTAAACATTTTCTCGATATCACTCGAGAGGGCGACTTTATTTAAACGAAATCTAATTAGATTGCTAAAAATACTGGATTGGAGTTTTGGCCCTTTGTGCAAATTGGAGTTCAGGGATTTGCCATTTGTAGTTAAGGCCGACGCATTGAACACTACCCGTAGTTTTGTAGTGCTACTATTTTCATTTATAACTCCATGATGGGGCATATAATAATTGGGTTGGCGATTAAGCTCTTCAGCCCTTAGTAAAGTCATATGACCTAGATCGGAGTACTCACACATAAACTGAGCATACTCCTTTTTTAGGTTGGGATTCTGCGCAAATCGATTTTCCAGTTTCTTAAACATTTTTGGTGCACAGTTGGCACTTTCCCCCAAATCTATCTCATCATGGAGGGGTAATTTTACAACATAGCGACCTTCGGGGTTGCGCTTGGTGGAAGATTTATATAGTTCCTCTGCCGGATCGGCTTCTGTTTCACTCTTAGAAGATATTATGGGCTGATTGTCAAAAAAATCGTTCAAGTTAAGGCAGTGTAACGATGAGCTATATGTTGATTCTGGTTCCATTCCATCCCTTGAGAGGGGGCCACTGAGTAAATACCCAAGTGAACTGGGAATGGCAGATGGTTCTCCTGGCCTTCCCGATATCGGTGTGCCACAAATTAGTGACGCAAAAATATCTGCACCTAATAAAACTTCGATGGGTTGTTGCTTGAAGAAATTCATATCCGCTAATTGAAGATTGTTTGTATGTGGCCAAGACGTCGTTTGCACCCGGAAATTCGGCAGAGGGGCAGTAACCCTATTTACTACTAGCGCTTTTAAGTTCCTATACTCGTTAGCGAAATATGGCGAGAATGAGAATTCCGTAAAATTCAAAACAGTTTCTGCGGAAAGACCGTTTATGCCTATAAGTCGATGAGAAGTGCCAAACAACGGCAAATTTAGCTTCTCAACGCAGTCCTTTGTTATGAGACTATTTTGTGAGGCACTATCAACTAACGCCCGACATTGAATAATTTTGCCGTTAGGTGACCTAACCTTTATAAGGGCAGTAGCCAATAACACCTTTAGGTTACTAAAATTTGCATTAGATTGTGAACTATTGGCCACCGACGTAGTAACAAGGCCGCCTCCCTGATCTTCAGAATTCTGTGTATAAATGTGCAGAAGAGTGTGATGTGAACCTGCACATACTTTACATTTAATATTAATTCTACATTGACGCACTTGATGATTAGTTCGCAAACAATTTTCACACAGTGATTTTGATTTAACTAAGTCCCATCGCTCTTGAACACTAATTCGATTGAATTTGGGACATTTAAACAATTGATGTACTTGAGAACAGGCGACGCATTTATTTTCTTTGACTACGATTGAATTATTGACACAAGATTTTTTTACACTACTACCTTCTACTGGCTTCTTAAACATCCCTGGTTTATTTTCAAGCTTTGTTTGACTCGACGCCTCCCTCTCAATGAATGTACGAAACGAATTTAAATCGGGAATAGTTTGCGTATTCTCTAGACTGAGCTCCCACCTATGCCTAACGGATAAGTCCAATTTTGAAATCATGAAATTTATAAGAATAAGATCGCTAAGAGGATTAGATTCCAATCCGAGGGTCGATAAATTTCGCACCGCTTCGTTACAAGTATCTATTAAATTGAAAAACGATTTAGGATCATCCGCTTTGTTTACTTTTACTGAAAAGATTTTATTTATTTGAGTTATAGCTAATTGACGTTTATTTTCGTAGCGCTGAGTAAGAATTTCCCAACAGTGTTTAAGATTTTCCGATTGTAACGAAAATCCACGAATAAGTTTTGATGCACTACCTCTTACACACGATTGGAGGTATTGTAGCTATTCAACCTCACTAAGGCTGTCATTATCCAGAATAGATGATTTAAATAAATTTTTAAATGATAACCAAGATTCATTATCCCCGTAAAAATAAGGAATTTCAAGTTTAGGGAGACTAATATGCGAATTAACAGAAGTCCCGGGTTTGGTACGTGCATCATTATTTACATTTGGAGTATTTGATTGCGATTTACTCTCTAATACAACGGATAATTCTAACAGAATGTCCCTATTCTTTAACACCTCTTCAGAGTTTTCATCGTTTTCCTCTTCGGAAAATTTTGTAACTATTTCCTCGAATTTAACCTCCAGTGCATTTACCTTATCTTTTAAGATTTTTAATCTGGCTTGATCGCCTTTATCACAATCATTGACTTTCGATTTTATAAATTCTATTTCTTTAATTACATTTTCAAATTTTATCACTTCATTAGATTTTGGGAACAACGCACTCTGTTCATCGTCATTCGCCCTTGTTTTTCCCTTTCTACCCATCTTATGAGTAAACTAATTACAAACAATTAAATTTAAATATGAATTAATCGATTGAATTAAATTATTATTCTGCAGATCAGGAAGTAAAACAAAACAAAAAATATAAGAACAAATGAAAAGAAACACACATAATAGAATAGTTCTTTTTTTTTTTTTTTTTTTTTTTTTTTTTTTACTGAAATAAATAAACTAATAAAATATTAAATGCACCCTTTTCATTCTCATACTCTCATTTATTCAACAATTACTTAACATGAAAGTTTATTTCTGAAATTCCAAACCAAAACTTTCGGTTTGAAACCCAAACTATTTTGAATTACGTTTTCTCTCAAAACAATTTAACTTTGTATTAATGATTTATTTCCACAAATTAATTTTAATTTACTTTAAAGTTCTTATACAGATAATTAAGAATTTTTTCACTTTACAATTTTTTTTTTTTTAATTTAACGAATTACGATTAATTATATTATCTAATTAAATTAATAGATAATTAAACCTCCGTGAATCGACGGACCACTATGGCTTTGCAGCCAACATAGAATTTCGACTAAGTATCAATTTATGCATTTCGATTTAGGATTGATTAAATCTATAATCTCGGATTAAGGATTTCTAACTCATTTATTTAAAAATTCAAATTTTTCAACTTTTACTTAAAGACAAATCAGCATATAATTAAATGAGAATAAGTTTAAATCTACTTACCCCTCTGCCAGAATTCCGAAGATTAACGACAAACCACACCACACAATTAGAAGACTATATTCCATATTTTGAAGAATCGTTTATTGGACTTGAATAATTAATTACGAATTTTATTATATTTAAGAATAATGACTGGAACTATAATGAGTACGATTAGAATATTTAATAGTTCTGAGTTTATTTAATGTTGAGATACCTCGTACCTCGTCCGGATTCGAAAAGCGACTGAAACAAAACTGCCCAGCGCCGTTCTAAAACAGTTCCTATGTGCGCACCTTCTCCTTCTCCTCCTCCCCGACAAATACTATTTTTCAACAAAGAATTTTATAACTATGACCTTTTATGATGTAATAATATTCAATATGCCATATAGCCGAATTAATTAATCTTTAATTCCCTAAACCAAAGAGATTAAAGCTATTTCTGATTTAAAAGATAACAGTAGCATTTGCTTAGGTAATTAAACGGTTCTCTTTTCCAGAAAAAAAGAAAAAAAAAGAGGTACGTTTAAATGAGTCAGTAAAGAGAAATTTAAAACCTAAATCTGATCAGGTTTAAATGTTAAAGTAATTATTTTCATATAAATTTAAGAACCATTATATACATTATTTTTTCAAACAGTAGGTTTTTAAGCTGATACTATTTCGAATTATATCTTTATTTATTATATTACATATTAATTTCGCCTCTTTAAAGGTGTCATTAATCATGAAAAACATTTACCACATATACTGTTTCTTTAAAGTTCTTTATAATCAAAAGAGATTTTTAATTACTGCCCTAAATATCTGTTTAATACAAATGATTATGCCCTTTTGAAAAATGTAGTTTTTCAAATTGTATCATTTTCAACGCTAGACTATGTTGTATACCAAAAAAATACTTTTTTACGATTAAAGAAATAAAATTTTTGTTTAAAAAAGCTTATCTTTTGTATTTTCGTATTTTGCCTGACGATCCAATATTTAAAGATTATACAAAGGGCATTCCATAAAAACTGAGAGCAAAATCATAAAAAATCAAGAAATATATTTACAGCAAAAAATACATCATTCTTTTTCAAAATAACTTCCATCAGATGATATGCAACGGTCCCATCGTTCAATCCACTTATCAAAACAAGTAGAGAAGCCCTTTTCTGGAAGCTGCTTCAAAGAACCCTCCACTGCTGAAATAACTTCAGAATCTGTATTAAATTTTCTGCCACGGAGCTTCTCCTTCAACGTCGGAGACAACCAGAAATCGCATGGTGCTAGATCTGGACTGTAAGGGGTATATGGTATGATTTTAATATTGCATTTACTAAGATATTGTTGAACAGAGGTAGCGACATGTGGGCGAGCATTATCGTGATGTAATGTCCAATTCCATACCAGTTCATTACGCTTTTTCGATATGTGTTGTCGCAAAATTTTCAAAACTGAAACATAATATTCCCCATTCACAGTAGTTTTTGGAGGCACAGTATGCTGGTAGGTTACACCTTTATGATCAAAGAAAATAATCATCATGACCTTTCCAACAGATTTGGTTTGTCGGATTTTTTTCGGAGGCGGAGAATTAGTATGTTTCCATGCACTTGTTGCGGACTTGGTAAGGAGATCATGATGATGCACCCAAGTTTCATCACCTGCTATTACTGTCTTTTGGAGATTTGGATCATTTTGAAGCATCTGTTTCCATTCATGACATTGGTGAATTGTTGTTTTCATTTGTTCTTTAGTAAGGTGATGAGGGACCCATCTGGAACAAACTTAGCGAAGCTGTAAATTGTTGCGTAGAATGCGAAATATCGACGTTTTCGAAATGTTTGTTGATGCCGCTATCTCCTCACATGTCATTCGCCGATTTTCTTGAAGGATTACCCACACAGTGTTAACATTTCGATCATTCACAACACTTTTTGGTCGCCCAGGCCTAGGAGCCAGTTCTGCAGACAAACGGCCTTTCTTGAAATCACCATGCCATCTAAAAATCGTAGACTCACCAAAACATTTGTCTTTGTAAGCTTCTTTCATTAACTTAACTGTTTCTGGAGCTGTTTTGCCCAAATGGTAGCACAATTTTATGGCACAACGCATTTCGTTTTTTAACTCTGAATCACTCATCTCCATTTCTGTAAGGCAAGTAAAACAGTTCTTTAAACAAGCACGGAAATAGGAAAATAAAATCGGCTGCTTCGTTTAGAATTTTGTATAAACGTACAGTTAACAGTTTGAGAAAATCTCCTGCACTTCTATTTTTTAGTTTCACGGTGTTGCCACTACGTAAAAAAATAACTCTCAGTTTTTATAGAATGCCCTTTGTATTAGGTCGTAGTCGGAAATCCATGATCCGTTATAAGGTTTATTAAACACTAATAAAAATATAAATGCAAATTAAAACAAGTATTTTTGGCATAAAAAATAATTAAATATGAAAAATTGTTTGGATTTTACGTTTTTCATATTAAGTAATACACGATACAAAAATATATAATTGGAAAAAAATTGTAAACACTGATAATAAAGAATTTGTATGAGTATGTCAATTGCTATTATTTCTAACTAACAATTCATTATTATGTAAATTAATAAATTATCAAATTTATTGATAAAACTCAAATTTCTTTTTAAAATCTATTATTATATTTTCACTTTAGTTTTATACTCACGAAGAATGTTTGACGAATATACAATTGGAATTAAATATTTTAAAATGTAAAATGAAATTTATCTGTCTAAAAAAAATTGTAGATGAAGTTGTTATTACAGGAATATAATAAATAGAATAAGATGTACATAATAATTAAAGAAACGATATATTCAATGGATAACATTTCTCTAATTACCTTTAAATTACCCCTGTAATGTATAAACCATCGAAAATAAAATTAATTTCCTTTATTAAAATATAATATTAAAAGTCTGTTCGTCGAAATATTCTATTGCTCTAGAAATGGTTCAATATCTAAAGCTGTAATTCTGTACATGCATGGAAACAAACTAATTTGTAAATTTAGTATCGTGGTAGGAATATTAGAATAATGGGTTACATAATTTTAAATAAATCATGGAAGATATTTAAATTTAAATGATTATAAACAGTCAAAAAGTACATAAAAATCTTATTATTCCAATTATTTTTATAATGGCATATGTAAATATCCGTTCTCAATTTTCAAAATGTATCCCATTAACAAAATTCCGCTCGTGAAAACTTTCGTAAATTAGAATGAATACAATAAATAACATGACTATAGGACAATAAAAAAAAAAAGCATGATAACAATATTCATCTAAAATCTAAATTTACAACAAAAATAAGTGCTTACATTGTGCTTTTTGTTGATAGATGTGTGTCAGTTCTTATACTAAATCAATTTTATTAATTTTATTTTAAATTAATATATGATTTCAAGCTTACCATATAAAGTTGGAGGAAATGAGGAGAATGAAAAATTGGTAAAAAAAATAAATAAATAAATAAATAAAAAAAAAAAAATGTTTTACTGCATTTTGATAAGTTCAAGGAGAATTCTAATATTAGAAACATAGTCTTAAATTGAGGAAATATAAGGAAACACAAAGTAGGAAATATTACATTGACGAAAAACAAATAAAAAATAAGTAACGGTTTTTAGCTCTATTGAATTCTGTAGGAGTCAAAGCGTAAAGTTCAGTTCTCCCATTTCCCTTATGTTTTTATTTAGGTTCAGCAAAAATTTTCATATTGCCTTTTACATTTTTATATTGATTTGAGCCATGTAATCAATGCGGAAATTTAATTATTTTTAAAGTGCTCGGGGAAAGTGTCATCAGGGTGGTTTCAATTGCCTATCGTGCAAAAATTTTAAGGTAAGTGTAACTACGACTGTTTTTTTTTTTTTTTTTTTTTTTTTTTTTTGTTTCGAAATTTTATACTACTATTATTCACATTTTAAGACTTTCCTGATGCATTGTAAAAAAAAATTCTGTTTTACTGAAATGTTTATCCAGAATTCCTGTAAATTTACAATAACTCTTAATTAAAAGTAAATAATTGGGATTCTCACTATTATTCTGTATTTTTGTTTATTTTAATTATTTAATTTATGAATGTGTGTGTGGGAAAATTAAAAGTGACTGTTCCTACTTTAGGAGAAGCATTCTAAGTTCCAAATTAATTTTCACAAATAATTAATTAAATTAATATTAACCATTAAATTAATATATAACATGGGTTTTTTAATATCTCCTTTTATTTTTTTCTGTAATTTTACATAAGAGTTAAGATAAATGATTACCAGTAGTTTTCTGTTGAAATTTTTAGCAGTGTGTGTACACTTGAAAGTATATTGGTCGAATTTCATGAATTTCATCAATTACCTAAATTGAAACATTTACTTTGAGATGGTTATTGACTAAATATTTGTGCGCATAGGTAAGTGACTCTTTTACATAGAATATGATATAAAAGATATTTTTGTAATTGTCAGAGTATACTGGTTTGTAATAAAATTTTAATATTTGTTCTACTATTACATTATTAATATAATTTTTAGTGAATATTTTGCAAACTAATATATAGAGTAAATTATTCTCAATATTTTTACTATCAATAGAATAAATTTCACAAAACATTTTAAATATAATTTCTAAAGCTTATGTTTTTTCTTGATTTTGTCATGATTTTATTTTCATTATTTTAACCTTTCTTTTTTTGGAACTATTTTTTCGTAATAAAGACTATCAGTACTAATATATTTGTTTTCATTTTAAAATTTGAGTTTTTTAAATATTAGACTGAGTTTAATTACATAGTTCTTAATAAATGATTAATAGCATAAATCTTGTGTAGGAAGAGTACATATTAGTTTTGAATTATTTAGCAGTCATGTTTACTTTAAAACCCCAAGCTCTGCCAGTAATGCATTAATAACCATTGATATTGTTCCTCAGATTTATCAAAAAACTTCATTAAGGTTGTTTTATTGATTTTAAAAATCCAGTACCTGATGTTAAGAGAGTTTTATCACATTTATGTAACAAATATAGTAAAAAACATTCAAGATTTATGTGATTAATTTGGACCTGGCTTTTTATTTAAGGATATAAGACAAGTATTATGAGTAAATAAAAATTTTATACACACACATACAAACATGAAAACAATTCTAATTTATTCTGAAGCAGAGTTAAGTACTTGCATTTCTATTCCACCACTTTGTTTGTAAATTAATTTTCTCCAGTGTATAACTAAATAAGATAAGAAGGAAATCATTCAACAAACAAAAGTTATGTGAAAAGGAATGAAAGTTTATAGTTGCGATAAAATATTTTCTTTAAAGCTAATTTTACCCATATAAGATATATACGTCATTAAGTTCAATTAATATATCGAGTACTTTTCAGATAACATATAATTTATGAGTTAACGATACAGCTGCTACAGATAAGTTTTAAATTCCATAAAAGTAATTATATATATATTGATCGTATGAAAATCTTATATGGAAGTGTCATTCAAAAGTTTATTTCATGTTAAAGAACACTTTACAATTCTATAAGCTATTTTTAGCTAATTGATTTTTTTTAAACATAATTATAACTGTTTTATTTTAAAGCAGATGTTCAAATTCAACTATTAGTTTTTGTCATTTGCATTTTATTTTAATAATATTTTTTTAATTGTACAAAATGCTTTTTGAAATGTTTTGTTTATGTGTGTGTATAGAGATGTAAACATTTCTGATTTATTTCAGAGGCTTGTTTGTACCCAACTTTTTTTCAGATTACTTTTTTGTGTTGTGACTTTCTTCGTACCTGATCGTAACTACATATTGGGATAAAAGAATAAAAAATAAATAAATAAATAGTAATAATTGTTGTGTGATTAAAATGTGAGTACTCACAATACTCTGAAAAAAACTAGAAAATTTTTCATTTTTGTTTTCTCACTCCCACACACATATCAATATATTCTTAAAATGCAAAGCCCCAGAAAAAAAATATATGCTTTTCATTATAAACTACAGATTTATTTTTAATATAAAATTTCATTAAAAATCAATGGGAAATTATCATTAAAATAAAGTACAAAAGGCTAAAAAAGCATAGAATTAGAAACTGTGTTTTAACATAATACATATATTTCAATGCCATTTTCTTTTATAATTTTCGTCTTATCAATATATTTGATTAATATTATGCTATTTAAAAAAACTAAATTATAACAGATCTGTCTTTTACTCATACATTTTATTTTATGTGAAAAGGGCTCGATATAAACTTTTTATTTAATAATCTAATTATCTTATATGTGTAAATTTACTTTTTAAAGAAAGAATTTCTTCAGCAATATATTGTAAAATTTTGTTTGGAATAAAAATGATAACTTTTATGCAAAGTAGCTTTTGGAACGTTTTTTTATTTTTAATATCGTAACTCAGAATGTATAAAACTATTCTTATTATGATGTTTAATTTTTATAAAAACTACTATAAATATTAAGAAACAAACAAAATAAATATATTGTGGATAAAAGTTCTTATATGTAATTTTTTAAATATGATAATGAATTATTATTTCTTTATAATTCAAGGTATAAAAGAACCAAATAGTTTAAATACTTTCCTAGTTTCCTAAAATCGCACAAATGAGAAAAAATAAAATTGTTATGTAAAAATTTTTTGTCTCGCATTGAAGGTGCTTTTAACTGAAAAAAATTTCTATGTTCACCCTCAAAGCAAAAATGCCAAGAATTCCGTGAACCTCAGAATAAAATTTTAAAAACGAAAGCTCGAGAGAAAACATAGCTTAAAAATGCGTCTTTTAAAACTTTATTTGTGTATGTAACATATTTGTGTATGTAACATTTTTCTGTAAGAATTTTTGTTTGTGAAAATGTAATATTTTGAAGTTAAAAAATGTACTGTAGTAACAAAAAAAAAAAAAAAAAAAAGTGGTAGATATAATTTATTTTCCTTTGTAATAATTTGACGCATATTATGTGAATCTAAATTTTTTGGCATAAAGGTTTTATCAATGACTTTTAAATAAGCATTTTTTGTAATTCAAATCTTGTTTAATCCATATCTACGTTGATTATTTAAATAATTTGTAAACAACAAGCTTTAGATACATTTATATCTTATATAGTATATCAGCACATATTTTATATATTATAGTTTTGTATAAAAATATCTTATCTTAAAAGCTAAGAATAAGAAAATTTAAAATTTTATATTTTGTATATGTATAATTTTTTTCCGGATTACAAATAATTATTAATATAATGAATTAGAAACGAAATTATTTAAATAGAATTACATTTTTTTCGCACTAATTTAACAATGTATAACAAACTTGCTATTTCATTTTTTAAACTTTGTATAAAAAGTTAAATGCTTTTTAAATGTAGAATGATATGAAAGAAATAAGAAAAATCATGTACTTTATATGCAAAAATTTTTCCGATTGTAATTACATCATTTAACTTGAACTATATTTTCCGTACATTTATAACTATATATACATATATTTAGTTATGAAAAAAATAATACCACAAAACTTATATATATAGCAATAGTTTTAAAAGAAAGTATAGAACACAATAAATAAATAAATAAATAAATAAATAAATAAATAAATAAAGTAGGCGAATTTTAGAAACTAAATATAGTCAGCATTCACGTTCCCTGGCTTTTCTCCCGTACTACTTTAATAAAAGTCGCGAAGAAAAGCCCAAAGATCTACAGAAGGTTAATAACCCAGAAAAATTCTTCAACTTAATACCGAGCGCCAAACCGAATACTTAAATAGTAGACAAAGGTTTTGGTATCATTCAGCGCACCATCATTGGTGCATAAAGAAACGAAAGGAAAATTCTCGTATTTGTGTGGAAGGAATCCGATTCTACGACTGTTCAACAAACCAGTACGTGGTTAGACGGAATGTGGAAAGGAAAATTGAGAAACGTTAGTCGTTTAAATATAAAGAAAAGTTAAGAAAGTGTGGAGTGAATGTAGAATTTCCAAAAGTTAAAGTCCGTACAGCGAAATCACAATAAAAACATTTTTTAACATTCTTGTAAAAGAAACAGAATACAAGTGTAGATTTGGGTTTGTATATTATTTTAGCTGTATTAAATTTTAAGTTATGGTTTTTCTCCCAACAACGTTTAGAAATAGCTGATTTGTTGATTTCTTGTTTCAGAGCTTATGATATGTTCTATTAAACGGAATTTAAGATTGCGTTTAGTTATAAATTCCACTGGCAGTAAATACTGCAAATACTCCAAGAGTTATGCATATCTAAAAAGATCTTTCAAGTTGGAAAGGCTGAGTTTATTAAATTAATTGGAAGACGCCTTTTAACAGTGCACTTCAAATTCCTAAAATATTTACAGGACTTTGAAAAATTACTAAGAAAGAAGTTTTTAAGAATACTTCTAATTTGTCATAGATTTTTTGCTGACTTTTCTATCTTAAAACGAATAATGAATATTTAATTTTCAGTTCTAAATACGTCAAATTCAATTATTATAGATTGAACTGACGTGAGAGTAAAAACTGAACACGTAATCGAAAGAAAAATAAAACATCAACCTTATTTTAGAACTGCTGAAATCTGAACCATATAATCCGTGATGCTAAGGAATTTGAAAACGCTAAAGATTTGCGACAAAGGTAAATATTTTATAAGAATTTTTTTTAATGTTCTTTAGACTACAATGATGCACATAAAAATAAATGCATAGCATTAAATTTAGAGAAATTGTTTTAGGTGTAATGTTTTAGAGTATATATTTTGTACAGTATATATTAAAAAAAAAAAAAAAAAAAAAAAAGAGTTTAATGATGTTCTATTTAACCTTCAATTTCCTATTTCATAATAATAATATTAATAACAATACTAATTTTTAAAATTAAAATTATTCACCAATTTCCTATTCATAATAACTTAATATCACTTGTTGGCCTTTTCTTATGTTAGCTTAAGACTATAAATTACACTCATATAAATAGAACATCTATCGTACACTTTTTCTTAAATCACTTAATAGTAACTTATTTTTTCCACGTTAGATGGCGCGCTCATACGTTGAGTCGAACGTATGCCCTACTGTGAAAATCGAATTAATCTTATTTATACTTAAATTTACCTCTCGAATATTATTTATTGTGAATTCAGCTTTTAAATTTTAAGAACAATATTTATCACTTCATGCTTACATTTATTTCATTTCAGAAACTTTCGATTAATCGATTCTCTACTTTTAATTATTTCTTTTCAGTTTGTTCGTTTTGGCAACCGCCCGGACTTTTATTCGATTTGGATTTGATTTACATGTGGCCAGCACCTTTCACGAATTCCAATTTTCATTATGGTTAAGTTATTTTATCAGCCAATTTCCTTTTATCTTTCTTTCTTTCTTTCTTTTTTTTTTATGCAAGATTGAAACTAGTGTTGTATATTGCTGAAAAGCTATACAATATTCGAAATCTTGCATTAATTGTTGACAGTACTGCTAGTTTCCTGATGAGATCGGTACTGGATTTCAGCATTTTTAACTCCATTTTTCCCTCATGCATTCCTTTTTATTTCAATAGTCATTTTGGTTAATTTCTTTCAATTCTTATCTTGTGTTGCATGAATTTACTGGACTAATGGATTAAGACAACTAACTCATAGTTTAGGTTTAAGTGATATACGTCATTTCTCTTCTGCGTAAGTACTTTAACATGTTTTTATTATTCAGTGAAATTTACTTAAATGGTAATTGTGACAATAAATTAATACGTAATACATCTAATTATTAAATTCATTGTTGGTATTTTCATCTTTCTCTCATTTGCTGAGCATTGTAAAGGAATTAAATAATTTAATATATATATATATATATATATATATATATATATATATATATATATATTAAATTAAAAAGATTTTTTAAATAAGTATATTTTTAACAGGTACAACCGTAAAGTGCAGGAGCTCGAAGTTGTCCTTTTCCTCCAAGGAATTCCTGGAACCATCTTTCAGCAGAATGATGCCCAAAACATGTTGCAAGGAATGTTCAAAACTTTTTTTCAGCAGAAAACAAACAGCTTTTTTCCTTGGCTTCCATATTCGCCGGATATGCAGCCTATTGAACATAATGTGTGTTCATTTTTTTTTCTCTCTTGAATCTCTATTATGTACTTATTCATAAATATATATAATATATACATGAATGCTTTGTATGGTTTGGATCATTGCTTTAAAATTATTATCCACTTTAATATTATCTTATTAAAAGTTTTATTTTATGATTTATATTTTCAAGAGTCTATGTTTTACTATGAACTAACAAAATAATTATCGTTAAATATCTAAATAAAGTATTTCATTTTGTTACAAACATTTTTTGAATATAAATATGATCTAAAACCTTAGCTTTATTTATTGTCAGACATTTGAAAAAACTTTTTAAATATGTATTAAGTCGGAAAATTACAATGCATAAACCACTAACTGATTTTTCGACGTTATTAAGAATATATTGTAATTCGATAACTATTATTAAATTATACACCATATGCAAAACCTATAGAAATTCAAATATAAGTTAACATTTTAAAACTCATGAATTTAGATAACAATTTATAAATACAAATTAAAAACTTTCCTTTTGTTTCAAACGACAAATGTTTTTATTGAAACTTAAAATGGTGATAATAATAATAATATTAAATATAAATTAATCGGATGTGAACTCATACATCGTATTACTATATATATAAATTAAGCGACAAAAAAAAAAAAAAAAAAAAAAAAAAAAAAATCCGCACTGCAGAAAAAACGACTTATACCTTTTTTATTTGTAATAACTTTAAAATTAATGCTTGAAAGGAAAAAAAAAACTGTCATGTTTGCATAATACCAAAGGGATAAAATCGTACCTGTGTACGTTCTCGATTTAATAATTCGCTTTATTACACTCTACGAAATACTTTATAAAAATCTACATAAAACTTTCATTTTAAATATAGTACAATGAACATACAATTTGTATTCCATTATGACATATTGTAATTGAGTACTTTTGTATTCGCCTATACCGAAATTAATTTTTCCCATCTCAATAAAGTCTTCAAATGACGTCTACGTATGAAACAGATTCATAATACATAGATTAGATACCCTGCTGATAACTCCTTTTTAATCATGGTGCTTAAATTTCTCACACAAACCATCGCCGCAGAAATCAGAGAGAGAAATATCCATTTAAAGAAATCACACCCTCTTCCACTGTCGCGTTTACATAGGGTTTGGGTGCATTAACCCATTTCATAGAAAACGTTAATGTTGCGAGTTAATTTCTATTATAAATAAAAGAATTAAATTTCGCAATGATAAAAGTAAAAAATTATCCCGTAATGCATTTTCATTTAAAATGTATATTCTACCCTGTTATAAATAACTTTAATTTCGAATAGCTAGCAGCATTTTTTAAATAAAATACTCCAATAATGTTCATGGTAGTATCATAAATATCCAACACATAATATATATCATAAATATATATCATAAAAAAAATAATAATATATATATATATATCATAAATATATATCATTAATATATATCATAAATATCTAACACATAAATATCTAACATCATAAATATCTAGTCCGACTTCTTTACAATGAAAATCTTCAAAATGTATGTTTTTGAAATTTTTTTCTTTGTAATGTCACATTAAGAAAACTTTTTATTACGAAAAACTTACAAATTTAACATTTTAATGAAAAATGTGTTGAAATTCAATAAGACTCTAACGAGTATTATAAATGGTACTTTAAAAACTGGTTCGACTTTTTTACAATCATTCATTCTTGAGATAATGCGTACAAGATGATAAACAAACAGACAAAGAAACTAACTAAACAACTTACTTTTGGACTAATAAACAAACCAACCTACACACAAATCACATATTTATTTCTGATTTATCAAGCCTCAAAATGTTTAAAAAGTTTAAAGCCGTCTGATGTTTAAGGTTAATATTTATTTGTTGAATCATAAATTTACCTAAAATTTACCAGTTCCTCTGAGAAAAACCTACTTCTATAAGTTCAAAACCTCGATATTTAAGTGCACACACACTCACAAAAATATTCTTTAAAAAATTATTTATGTAAATCCGTGAAGAGTGTTTTAACAATTAAACTGGAATTTAACGTATTTAATAGGAATGTCCGTCTGTCTGTGAACGCCTTGAAAGTATTTGAAAGTATTTATAGTTGATCTATAAATACTTTCAAATATTTTTACAAACTGATATATGTTATTCAAGCTCATTATGGAATATTCCCTGTTATAAATGATATAAGAAGCATGAGAGGTTTGGGCATAAGGACGCCATAAAAATTCAATTGCATTATAAAAAGTATTTATATAAACCTTTTTACTGCACAAATCACAAAGAAAGGAATATTTATTATTCATTTGCATTAAAACGTTACATAGAATGTTTCATTAGTTGCATTGACATTTACATGACCAAAGAAGGTTATGCAGTTATATTTTAAGCTACATTTGTTTATAATAATTTATAACATTATTTAAGATTGATTATGACTTAAAATATTCTATCTTTCAGTCCATCTGTCTGTCTGAGATCTAATTTATGTTAATAATTTTTAAATACTTAGAAATTAATCTATGCAATTTAAGTTCACTATGGCATTTTCTCTAAACAGTATATTACATAAACAATCACTACGCAAGGGCTGCACAGCAGTAGTCTATTGCATGATTTTTCTTCAAAATGAAGAAAATATTATAACTTTTTTTGCGAGTGAAAAATAATGATACAGGTGCGATCACGGACAAAATACATTAACTTTTAAACTCTACAATAGGTACATAGAGTTGGAAAGTGCCAATAATCTATTCGAAATAGATTTTTATTTTCATGTTTTAGCTAAATATAAACAAAAAATTTCTCTGTCAATATGAAAATTTCTTGAACAGATAAATATTCATCTTTATTTTATTGTATTCTGTCGAATATTAATTTTTATAATGAACCATTATTGAATTTGTTGAAATGTTTTACGAAGTATTTTAACTAAAAACTTGCATTGTTAAATTATTTTTAGTATGAAGATGTACCTGAAGATGTACCTGAAGTACACGCACACTCGATAAATCAACCAATAAACGAATAAGTGCTTATTAATATGGATAACCTTTGGATGCCAATAAATGATTACTCATTAGAAAGTTTCTTACTTTTTCTATTATCTTTCGTGTAACAAAGGTTAAAGTATTCTTTTACTATTTTGTACATATATTGTGGATAGAACTAATTGAATGCAGCTTACTGCATGAAATATCTAAACCAATGAAGAATTTTACTTGTCTGGAAATTTGATGGAAGGAAAAAATAAGTAACGGAATTTGTGGAAAGGATTTGCGAAATTTTATCGATATAAAAATCTAAACCATGCTAGAAGGAAGAGAAAAAGTAAATTTCTTAAACTAAGACTGGAATAATAAACTTTAGATTATGATTATTATTGAGAGAAAAAATAATTTGGATTTTGATAAAATGTTTTAGCTTAGATAAAATTTACTTTCTTAAATGTTTAGATATTTTAAAATAAATTCAATAAAAGAGATCACAAGAACATTACTATATTAAATAATAATAAATATATTAATGTAACCTATAACTATTTAAAACATATAGCTTCGATCACAGGCCAACTATACAATTTTGAGGAAAAAGCTGATTTATGTACAGTCGGTAACAAAAGTGTCCGAACACGAGCAAAAATTTCTATGTAAGAAAAGTACACTTCATACGGTTTTCTTAAATAAATCCTTGTCGAATCCTGTTCTTACTCAGTGTAGGAACATGGTTCGATAAGGATTTATTTAACAAAACCGTATGAAGTGTACTTTTTTTTTACATAAGACTTTTTGCTAGTGTTCAGACAATTTTGTTACCGACTGTATGTTTTTCAAGATTGCGCATTTTTCGTGCCATATTTGCTTTTTATGTAAAATATAAACTTTGCCACAAAATTTTCTTCTTCTTTTTTTATACATAAAATTAATATTATAAATTTCAGGACACAAAAACACCGAATTGTTATTCTATTTGTTTAGTAACATTTAAATATATTCTACATGTTACAATTTAATTGAAAGTAAAAATTCTATGAAAAAATTTTAATCAAAATTTCTTTCATTATATTTCGAAGAGTTCTATAAAACTTTTCAAATTTTCTCTTGAACATATAATGCTTAAAGCTGATATTTAAAATTTACCAATAAAATATAAGCAAACATTATAATGTTAAATTACTACAGTAATTATTATATAAAAATTATTAAATTAATATTGATAGATTAACATACAATATAGAAAAATTAAATTCAAAATATTTTATATTTTTAAAAGGGAATTTTTTTTTTACCTTATTACTTCTTTATCATAAAGATGATCAGATGATTAAAGCTTTAATTAAAAATAAATTAATATTTATTTTAATAAACTAAAAATATTTTTTTGTTTGTATGCTGAAAATAACTTAAATTATACTTTCATATATTATTTTTTATAGAAAATTCTAAATTGTAGAACATGAATTTTAAATTTAATAATTCATTGAAATCAAAGTAGTTATTTTTTTTTTTTAAATGTATGTAATTTATGTGTATTTAAAAATTCTGTTCTACATCAACCTCTATTTATTTTAATTACTATTTATCATATATGTTTATAAGGAAATATAAACATCAAAAGAATTATTTTTCTTTACTGTGTAAAATGCATGTTTATAAATACGAAATGTTAAATTAAAAAACAACAACAACAACAACATATTTTATCTCCTAAAGGCATCATTTTAAACGATAATGTTTAACTTCTTATTTTAGCTGTAGACATGTAAGAAATGCTCTTTAACTTCTGAAAATACCGTATTTTATTCGTCCTTTCTATTGTTAAAAGTCTGCCAATTTAAAATGTTTACACTATTAGTTCATGCAAATGACATGCATTGAAATGGCTTCGTATTTTTTTTTTCAGTATATTTTGGAACATTTACGTTTTAAAGTATCTTATTGGAATTTCGTAAAAAAAAAAAAAAAAAAAAAAAAAAAAAAAAAAAAGACGTGATTTTTAAAATATAGAAAAATATAAACATACAAAATTAAAGTTTTTCTTTTTTTTTTAATACAATTTACAAAATGAAAATAATTTCTTTCGAAATAGTACCACTGTTATTAAATTTTGAAACAAAATATCACTTGCAGAGTGATTTCAAATTCATGGTACAACTTGAAATGGAGATTGAGAAAAAGGACACGAATATTATTCACAATACTAAACCCAGATCGCAGTCCATTATTTTGGTTATAAATACAGGGTGTCTCTCTTGAACTGTAAGAGGTTGTTTAACTTCTACAGTAATGAAGATATTTTAATGAAATTTCCAACTCTGGCGCATTTATTTAAAACAATCATTTATTGTATAAGTATGTATATTCGTAAGTGACGCGTGGAGGCGTAAATATAGGAAATTACTTGAAGGGAAAGAGCAATGTAGCTATTCGTTGTTTCCGTTGCCGGTAGAGAGCAGTAGGTAGCAAACTGCCGTTCAATATTTTGTGTCCAAGAGGTGAAAGCACCATCCTTGATTGTACTGTTGTCAATGATGAGAGACTTTACAAATGTCTGAAAAGTAGTACATATGTAGTACAAAAGTAGTAGAAATGCTTAAAACACCAATTTTTTCTTTTGAGTAGACTTCATTTTCAGGAATAGTCAATAGATGGCGATAGTTGTCAGAAACGTAGATGTAAAATGAGCTCCATAGAAATTCTTTCTTAAGACCTAAATTCAATCTATACAAAGTGGGTCGTTTCGACCCATACAGGTAAAACGTAAAATTTTTTCAACAGGGTAGGAAGGTTAAATGCCTGATTATTTTTAAAACCAATTTTAAAAAGTTTTTAATATTTCCTTTCTTAAATAAATCACGGAAAAAATACTTTAAAAAGAAATATACTCTATTTTAACTATGGTTTACCGCTAAAAAGCAATTTGTTGCTAATCGTCAAACATGAGGCATTAGAGCTTCAATATTATACTAATAATACTTTACAAGACAAAATGCGTTGCCGAAAGGCAACACTCGGCATTTAAGGGTTAAGTTAAGATGGTTTGAATTTAGAAACTTTGGTATCGGGTCTCTAGCATACGATTTTGTAATGGAATAATAAATAGATTTACAAAAAATGTATAATTAAACTGCTTAAAAACACTTATTGGGAAAACCTATTATGAGGAAAAGAAATAAGATTACAGTAATTATGGTAAGAGCTAAATATGACCCTTTAATAACATTTTCTATGCTTAAAAAATTAAATTAACACTTTTCATATATTATTAATTTAAATTTTCTATTATATAGCAGAGTCTAATTTTTATTTTCATTACCCGACTACCGTAGATAATGGAAGTATTTTATTCGATCCAAAAATTCGATGTTGAGTTTCAACCTGATTTACATGTTTTAAGGTCTCATGAGTCCGAAAAAAGTAGTTTTTGGCAATTGGTCAGTGTGTGTGTGTGTATGTGTGGCGAATTTTCAAACTATCATATCTCCGAAACTAATGAAGATAGAGCTACGAAACTTCAGAATAAAGACAGAACTTCTGTACAGTTGAATTTTCCAAATTTTGGATAAAATTGGAAAACCGGAAGTGGGACAGAGGAAACCGGAAGTGGGACCGTAAGTCCGTACCTTAAAAACGTTTCTAACGATTTTCTTCAAATTTGCTCAATAAACATTCTATTATATGTCCTTTCGAATGATACAGATGGTTAGTTCAGGAAAATTAATATGCGCCCTGTATAAATAACTCAATTTCAGGTTTCTCAAGTGCGTTTTTTTTTTTTTTTTTTTTTTTTTTTTTTTTTTTTAACAGCTGAATGGAATTTTTTAAAACTTGCCATATTAACTCTCTTTTAAATATATTCTTTTGTATGTAATTATTGTTTTTCGGTCAATAATTGAGTATGTCAAGTTTTGGTAAAAGTTGGTATCTCAAAAACGGCTCTAACGATTTTCTTGAAAATTGTTACGTAAATCCATTTTATATATTCTTTCTCGTATAAAACGTGGTTATTACAGGAAAATAATCAGTCATCCTACTTAGGTAGGTCCCATTTAGATCTCGGAAGTTGGTGTTTCAAAAAATAACTCTACCATTTTTTTATTATAATTCTTATTATTCTTATTCTTATTCTTATTCTTCTTATTTTATTTATTTTTTTCAACTCGCTATGTAAACTCTGTTTTACATGTTTATATATCAGCTTTCTCTTATAGGAAGTTTGTTAGGTGTGTACTTAGTTATGTCAGTTTTATGTCTTCTGATCACATTTTTGAAAATTCCATATGATACGTGAAATAGTGGTAATGGAAGTCGTGTGGTTGCTTCACACCATATTTATTTATTTATTTTTTTTATTAAACGAGTTTTATATATATTGATATATCCATTAACAAATGCAAATCTTTCGACATTAGATATTTTAAATAAACTTTTCTCTATCTGTAATGTGACTTTCCTAAGATTTAGACAGAAAATTATTTAGATATATACAAATAATGAACCCAATTTAAATATAAGTTTTATTAAAAAAATAAATCGTGCTGTAATAGACAAAAATTTATAGTTTTAGAGGTTGAATAAATATGTACACAAATAGTATAAAAGGCTGTCGGTATCTTATTTACTCATATATAATTTTCGGAATTGATGCTTTTAATTTTCAGATATTATTCCAATAATTTTTATTTTAATACCGTTCAAAGTAATTCATAAAACTTCTTAAAATTCCTTTATATTACAGAAGTGTTATAGTAAAATTCAGATACTTGCACTAATCTAAATACATATTTTAGTCTTTTCCAGTTAATCTAGGTCACATTTTGATTATAAACTAAGTTCTTAATGAAGGGTTAAGTTAACATGATCTCTTGCCATCATTTTTTCCCCCTTAAGTTGTCGCTTTTCTTCTTCCCTTTTGCATATTATTATTATTTTTCTGTTACTGATCCTTACTATTTTTTAATTTCTCTAGATCCAAACAACCTCTCTAAGATGTTCTGTATAAATATATCTTTTTATTTTATTTTTTTATATTTTTTTAAATCTAAGTCTTGCCCAAAGAGATTTGGGAATTTCTTTGGGAAAATTTCTTTATTTGTGGTGAAAACATGAATGTTAAAGGATTTTCAGGAGATATGTCGATAATAGATTAAAGTCTAACATTACTTCTTATAAAACCTGTACTATATTACTCCCCATGAAGAGTTTGTACTAAACAGAATGGACTGTTCAAATAAAATAAGAGATAAATATGAAATCTAAATGTATATTATAGATTTTCAAATTTGTAAATAATCAAAAATGTGAAAAAGTGCTCAAGTTTAGTATAAAAGTACAGTACATGTACATAATGTTAAATCATTTGCATAGTAAAACAATATCCAGATGAATCCAAATAATATCTTTTGAGCTAAAAAATGTATTAGCTGAAGTACTATTTTATTATGATAAAAGGGAAATTTCATTTTTAATTTACGGATTTTTTTCCATATTTAGAAAATAATTTAACATTCATGAAAATATTTGAAATGCATGCAAATAACTTTTTTTTTTTTTTTTTTTTTTTTTTTTTTTAAACATAAAATAGTTGAAAAACATTGTTTAATAATAATAATAATAATAATAATAATAAAAACTTCAAAGCACATTTAAAACTCAGCTATTTATTTCTGTTAAAAACATATAAAATGCAAATATCATAAATGTTTCAGTCTGCATATCTGCTCCTCATCCATATCAAAAACAAAATATAATGTACGAAAAACTGATTTAAACATTATGATTGTGTTTTAAGCGCTTTTTTTAAGCTTGTATTTTATATTAATTAGTTGTAAGATGCCTAAGACATCCGTTGAAAATGAAGAATAGAAAGAGTTTACATATGATGACAGTTCACATCATGTTTTTGCCGTTAGGGGGAGCTGTAAGCTATTTTATCATCATAATTTCACTTCAAATAATTTTTATGAGTATCTATGCCTAAGAAATATTGTTTTTTTAATAATAGATTAAAAATTCCCTCTTTGACCACCAGAGGCACTGTAAAACACTTCAAACTATCATTAAATTAATCATTCACTTACGTGAGCACACGCAATATATCCTAATACACTCCGGCTCAAAAGTTTAGCAAGGTTTGCAAAAGATCAATATTTTTCAATTTAAACATTTATCTCTCGATGAAATGTTTTCTAACATGGTATTTAAAGAACTTGGTATACTTCATATTTTTCAGTGAAGAATGGTTTAAGATAACATTTAGGGGGCCAGTAACAAACTGAACAATATCAATAATGTTTGTGATCGCCTTGTATCACCAAATGAATGAAATTATCTACAACTTTAGAATTTGTTAATGTAGGTCCATTTCAATTTGTGTATGAATTTGTGTGCCGATAGCATGTTATATAAATAAGATACTAGCATTTATTTTAAAACTAAAAAATAAAAAAAATAAAAAAAACATATTTTTTATTTATAATATACAGAGTTTTGCACGAAAATTATTCCTACTTTCAAATAAATTGAAAAATACTCTTGAAACAATATGCTGCATTTGGAATAAAAATATCTTAAATATCTCATGAAATATGAACATTTTTATGAAAAACGTTTTCACGGCCGCATGCACGAAAAATAGAACATGTTTATTACATAGGTAGATGTATTGGGCAACTTTTATCAAAAGTACATTTGAATTGACTAAAATTTAAGTAAATTGTCGGCAAAAGAACGAACTATATTTTAGGTATTTTTCCAGAGTTGAAATTTCATAAGGGGTTTTTCACATGCATCGTAATTAACTTGAAGATCCAATTATTTCAACCACAGTCCAAAAGTTCGTTTTTGTGAAAAAAACCTTTTGTTCATTTGATAAAATTTGTGAGATTAAAATGGGCTTTTCCCAAAATATATTTTTTGCAAAGAGGTTGAAATAATTGGATCTTTAAGTTAATTACGATGCATGTGAAAAACACTTTATGAAACTTCAACTCTGGAAAAATACCTAAAATCCAACACGCTCTTTTGCCGATAATTTGATTAATTTTTAGCCTATTCAAATAAACTTTTCACAAAAATTGCCCAATATATCAAGCTTTCAACCTCTGTAATAAAAATGTTTTTGTGCTTCGCGCATGCGCAGTGAAAACATATTCCTTAAAAATGCTCATATTTCACGAGATATTCAAGAGATTTGTATTCCGATTGCAGTATACTGTTTCAAACGTGTTTCTACCATTTATCTGAAAGTGGCAATAATTTTCGTTTAAAACTCTGTACATTATAAATAAAAACATACTTTTTTTTTTAGTTTTAAAATAAATAATGCTTGCATCTACATTATTTAACATGCTATCGTCACACAAAATTATCCACAAACTTTACTGGGTCTATATTAACATATCCTAAAGTTAGATATCATTTCGTACATTTAATAATACAGGATGGCCGGAAACATTATTGATTTTGCTTAATTTGTTACTGGCCCCCTAAATATTGTCTTAAACCAGTCTTCTTTGAAAAACATGAGGAAGACACAGTTTTTAAACACCCAGTGTTTGAAAAAGCTTCCTCGAGAAATAAGTTTTCAAATTGAGATAAACTGGTCGTTTGTAAACCTTTATAAATATTTGAGCAAGAGTGTATTATAGAAATCATTTTGTTGCACTTTATTTAACAGAATTTTCGGAAGTAGGGAACTTTGTAAGCTATTTTAGCTGCATTAAAATCTATAATTTCGTTTCAGACAATGTTTATGCTTATTCATGTATATGAAATGTTGTTTTATCATAATAGATTAGAAATTCCTATTTTGACCACCAAGTGGTGCTGTAAAACACTTTAAAAATCTGATGTGGGCACCACATGACTTCCTTATACACCTTTAGAAATATATACATAATATTAAAAAGCATTGTCATTGGACCAAAGACAGATGGCTAAAAATATTTAAAAAATGCATTATCACCGTGTTCTGGGCTTTTCTGAAAGTTTCAAATGTCTAGCTAGTCGGGAAGTTAATTAAAAATCGATTGCAAGATTTGTACAGGTAACGCTGCCGAAGGCTGCAGGGATCCGAAGCAGTTGGCTAAAAGTACTTAAAAAATGCATTTTCACCGTATTATTCTGAACTATTCTGAAAGTTTCAAATGTCTAGCTAGTCGAGAAGTTAATTAAATAATTTTTTTGTTGAACCATATAAACGCTGCCGAAGGCAGCAGTGACCCGAAACAATTTGCTAAAAATATTTAAAAAAGGCATTGTCACAATGTTCTGAGCTTTTCTGAAAGTTTCAAATGTCTAGCTAGTCGGGAAATTAGCTAAAAATCGATTGCAAGATTTGTCCAGGTAACGCTGACGAAGGCAGCAGGGATCCGAAACAGTTGGCTTAAAGTATTAAAAAAATGCATTTTCACCATGTTTTGAACTATTCTGAAAGTTTCAAATGTCTAGCTAGTCGGGAAGTTAGTTAAATAATTTTTCTATTGAATCATATAAACGCTGCTGAAGGCAGCAGGTATCCGAAACAGTTGGCTAAAAATATTTGAAAAATACATTGTCAACGTGTTCTGAGCTTTTCTGAAAGTTTCAAATATCTAGCTAGTCGGGAAGTTAGTTAAAAATCGATTGCAAGATTTGTCCAAACCGTTTTTGAGTTATTACCGTTTTTAGATACATTATGGCCAAAACCTTTGTATTTTAGTCATTAGGAACCAAATATTTCTAAATATCTCCAAAACGGAAAATCATACAAAGTCCAAAAAGAGAGGTGCATAACTAGATGTTATAACAAACCTATGTGCCAACCGTTTTTGAGTTATGCGACATACGCACACACACACAGACAGACACACATACAGACGTCACGAAAAATCGTGTAAAGTCGCTTATATCTCTAAAACGAGAGTTCGTGTTAAGACGACACTTGCAGGCGTACAACTAGGCATCATGACATCACATGTATAAATTGGGAACATTCAGTGCTCATTCGTTTTCGAGCAATGTGAAATACAAAATCCACTTCGCAAATCCGGATTACTATACTTCCTTATACTTTGTATAAGGAAGTAAGAATTATTAAAGTAATTTTCTAACTTAAACACAATATATTATAATCTCATACAAATGCTTAGTTAAATTATAATCATTGCAAACTGGGTTAAAACCGGCGAGACGTCTTGTCAGTATCCTAACAAATCTGCCATGCTAATACTTGTAGTTTCACTTCATACTATGATTATACTTTATCACGTGTTCGTGTTAAATTTCTGAAATGCCAGCGTCATTGTTTAGCGTTACAAATTCAGTTATGAGTGTAAATATATGTTTTAAAATAATAATAATAATAATGTTTTAACTTAAGTAGATAGTTTTTACAGTTTTAATTAAAAAAAAAAAATGATTTCTTTTAAGTAATATTAAAAATACTTTTTTATTCTATAATAAATTCAAATTATTATGTGTTTCTAGACAATTTTTATTTTAGAATATTTTTAATATACTTGATTAATCTTTGATAAAAACTAACTGTATAAAATCAATTGAATATAATAAAAAAATAAATAAATAAATAAAACATAACAAGATAATGGTTAAAAGAAGTGATTAATTTGATTGCAAAAATATTAATGTCTATCTTGATTTGTAATGAAAGCATAATTTTTTTATGGTTTGTAAATCTATACAAATATTATATATCTTCACCCAAGAAATAAAAAAATTACAGTTTTAATTTACCGTTTTAATTAAAAAAAAGAATGATTTCTTTTAAGTAATATTAGGAATACTTTTTTTTTCTATAATAAATTCAAATTATTATGTGTTTCTAGATAATTTTTATCTTAGAATATTTTTAATATTCTTGGTTAATCTTTGATAAAAACTAACTGTATAAAGACAATTGAATATTATTAAAAATAAATAAATAAATAAAACATAACAAGATAATAGTTAAAAGAAGTGAATAATTTGCTTACAAAAATATTAATGTCTATCTTGAGTTGTAATAAAAGCATAATTTTTTTATGGTTAGTAAATTTATACAAATATTTTATATATTCACCCAAGGAAAAAAAATTCTTTTTAAGAATTAGTAAAATAAAATCAGGGATTTCTAAAATAGAGATTATTTTTCTATTTATCTCCATCTCTCTTTCAACACGCACACACACACACACACACACACACACACACGCACGCACACACACACACACACACACACACACACACACACACACACACACACACACACACACACACACACACATATATATATAAGGCATAATATATATAAGGCCGGAAAAAATTATTGGTTCTACATATCTCTATACCATATGTTTATCAAATATAAATCACCGAAATAATGTAGAAACTTTTAGTTACGGAATCGAAAATTCAAATATTTATGACACAGAATTACGCAGTGACAAACTTGTTTATGTAAAAATGGTAAACAAATAAAATACATTTATTCTATCTATGTATCCTTGGAGATTCGGAACTGAATATTTCGCAGAATAAAAAGTTCAATATTATGCATTATGTTGTCGCAAGATTAAAGGAATAATCTGAGTTACTAAAAGAGTAAAAAAAGCAAAGAATTTTTGAAGAGATTAACAAAATTCTTTTTAAAAATTTTGATTTTTGATGATGTTTGACAAGAGAATTAAATTATTCATGTACATTTTTATCTTATTTTAAAAAACGTATTATGGAAAAGAATGTAATCTGCGATATATTTAATTAAGATAATACGATAACTATAAACTAAATGTTAATGGATTATTCTCATAAAAAAAAAAAAAAAACCTCATGTCCCTTACCCCTTATGATTAAGTGCATGACTTACATATAATTTTGGAATCATTAAGAATGTACTTTATGAGGAAACACACATAACATTTTTATTTACCTTTTTTCATACCTGTTTATTTTCATACTTTAAATAATTTAAATATACCAATGTATCGTTCGTTCAATTACTTCTGTTTTAGGCTAAAATTAAGCAAACGAAAATTTGTTAGCAAATAATAAAGAATTTACCAAGTTTGTATTTTTTTAGTTCAAGACATTGAAATGTAGAATACAGATAATCCATCATAAAATTAATTTCTGTTAAAAATTTTGTCACTACTTTAAATTTTGTCACCAGTGCTTTGCACCATTCATTCATAACAATATATTAATACACCCCAATTCCCACAGATTGAAACTAGTTTGGAAACCACCTCAGTACCGTAAGACAGAGCTATTGTACCCTAATGTTCTACTTGAACTAAAAACGCTAAAATGATTAAACCTTGCCTCTGACACTGTTTTATTCAATTAATTTTGTCTGCAAATGACAGGAGCTAGTTATTACTTCACTAAAACATTGCCAGGCATGACTTTAAGCCTTTTATCATTATGAGTTCATGTAAAAATCCAGGTCCAAATAATCCTGACTTATGACAATTAATAACTAATAGTAGCGAACAACATTCCATAATATTTTTATCTTTAATTGTGGAGTGCATGTGAAAACTTCATTACCATATAAATATTTTTATATCCATCATTACGTGATCTCTTTTAAAAAACAAAATAAAACAATACAATATATCTTAAAATGAGGTAATCATAAAATTGTTTTGCTGTTTAAAAATATCTGTGAATGATTGAAACCAAAAATCAATAACTATAATTTTAAAAGTTTAATAAATTTATCTTCCCCTAACCGACGTGTAATGCGAGGAATGATGCTAAAATGAGGAACTGACTCTTATGCATTAGATATTCAAAAGGTGGGTTTTCTTAAAAAGCATTTGTATGTCTTATTTTCGTCGTATTTTCTTTTAATATAAATAGAGATATTAAGCATTCTATATTTGGTCTAGCCAATGCTTTTTTCGGATTGATATTGAGTTTTTAAACAATACATTCTTAATTATAAATGCATAGATGCTAACATTCTAATTAATATTCCATAGTGTTGTCAGTACCTATGCAGTAAACCTATGCTAAACAATTCGAATTAGGCTTCAGAAGAGTTTTATACGATAATTAGTTTTGTGTGAAGGGGGCTACCGCCCCCCCCCCCCACATCCCCCCGTTTTATTAATGCACCTACATTTATATAGAATTTAATTCGGTTATTAAAAAATAATTCTGTTTTTAAAAAAATAATTTATTAAAATTATTATTTTAAAAAATTATCTTTTATGATAATGCAGACGATTTCCATATTAGAGGAGTAGTATAACACCAAATGTCCAAAAAAAGTCCACTTTATTCTCAATATTAAAAAAAATAATAATAATAAAAATACGATTTTTTTTCGTTAAAAGTAAAAAAAATCGATAAATTTGTTTTAAATTATCGCAGATCGATAGTTCAACCACTCGTTTTAAAGGTATTGGTGAGCTCTTTTGAATGATACACATCATGAAAATTTACTCCCCTCGAGGGGGGATCCCCCCAGGGGGGGAGGCGAGGCTCCTACATACACAAAATTTTTTTCTCAGTTAACTATCTCTATTACAAAAAATATATATTCGTTTCATTTGGTTTAGTGCAGTCTATAGACGTTAAACTCTACTTACCTGCAGTTTCCCCCATAGACGTAATGTATAAGAATTCGCTTGATTGTCCCTGTACACGAACCATTTGCTTGATCTTAACGAAAAAGCTTACTGTAGCATCCCTATATGATACACATTTAGAATACCAAGTTTGAACTATCTGCCATAATTTATTTTTGAGATACGATGATAACAGACAGACACACACACAGACACACAGACATACACACAGACCATTTGCTAAAAATATGATTTTCGTATTCAGGGGACCTCAAAACGTGTAAATATAACAAAATCTCGCGTTCGAAAATTTCACCCAAAAACAATACTTTCTCTACCTTATGGGTAAAAGAAAGTAAAAATATACGATTTTTTTCTAAGTTTTTTTTCGTTAAAAGTAAAAAAATCCATAACTTTGTTTTAAATTATCACAGATAGATGGCTCAACCATTCGTTTTAAAGGTATTGGTGAGCTCTTTTGAATGATACCCATCATGAAAATTTACTCCCCTCGAGGGGGGACTTCCGCCCCAGGAGGGGAGGCGAGGCTCCTACATACACAATTTTTTTCTCAGTTAACTATCTTTATTACAAAAAATATGTATTCGTTTCATTTGGTTTAGTGCAGTCTGTAGATTGATAAACTCTACTTACCTTTATATCCCCCATAGACGTAATGTATTAGAATTCTCTTGATTGTCCCTGTACACGAACCATTTGTTTGATCTTAATGAAAAGCTTACTGTAGCATACACATTTAGAATACCAAGTTTGAACTTTCTGCCATAATTTGTTTTTGAGATATGCTGATAACAGACATACACACACAGACACTTACACGGACACTTACACAGACACACACACACATACACACAGACCATTTGCTAAAAACATGATTTTCGTATTCACTTGATAGCAGAACGTGTAAATATAACAAAATCTCGCTTTTGAAACTTTGACCCCAAAACAATACTTTCTCTACCTTATGGGTAAGAGAAAGTAAAAAAACAATACTTTCTCTACCTTATGGGTAAGAGAAAGTAAATAATCTGGTGTGTCACTCACACGACTTTCTCTTACCCTGAAATTTAACACTATAAATACAGGTTGCAGATTAAAAGGTAAGATAACGAGTACCGTTATGTAAACCTGTGTTAAACAATTCATATTATGCTTTTGAAGAGTTTTATATAATAATTAGTTCTGTGTGAGGGGGACTACCGCCCCCCACAACCCCCCGTTTCATTAATGCACCTACATTTACATAGAATTTAATTTGGTTATTAAAAAATAATTCTGTTTTTAAAAAATAATTTATTAAAATTATTATTAAAAAAAATATCTCTTATGGTAATGCAGACGATTTCCATATTAGAGAAGTGGTATAACACCAAATATCGAAAAAAAAGTCCATTTTATTCTCATCATTAAAATGAAGGGGGAAAAAAAACGATAACTTTGTTTTAAATTATCGCAGATCGATGGTTCAACCATTCGTTTTAAAGGTATTGGTGAGCTCTTTTGAAAAATACCCATCATGAAAATTTACTCCCCTCGAGGGGGGACTTCCCCCCCAGGAGGGGAGGCGAGGCTCCTACATACAGAATTTTTTTCTCAGTTAACTATCTCTATTACAAAAAATATATATTCGTTTCATTTGGTTTAAATCAGTCTATAGACGTTAAACTCTACTTTTCTGCAATTTCCCCCATAGACGTAATGTATTAGAATTCTCTTGATTGTCCCTGTACACGAACCATTTGCTTGATCTTAACGAAAAGCTTACTGTAGCATTCCTATATGATACACATTTAAAATACCAAGTTTGAACTTTCTTCCATAATTTATTTTTGAGATATGCTGATAACAGACAGACACACAGACACACAGACAGACACACAGACATACAGACAGACACACAGACCATTTGTTAAAAACATGATTTTCGTATTCAGGGGACCTCAAAACGTGTAAATATAACAAAATCTCGCGTTCGAAAATTTGACCCAAAAACAATACTTTCTCTACCTAATGGGTAAGAGAAAGTAAAAAGACTGGTTTGTGCAATGAGGCGGGTACAAACAGTACTACGGAATTCGAATTAGGGTATCAGCAACTATGTAAATATTAAATATAATATTACCTAATAGTAACAATGCCTATATATATATATATATATATATATATATATATATATATATACATATATATCTTTCCAAATGTATCAGACCAAGCTACAATTTTTGATAAGTACCTGTTTCCGATAAATAAATTGTTAGCTTATTTGTAAGAAGCGGATAATTTTATAACAAACAACTTTTCTTTTTTAAAGCATTTAAACCTTTACGAAAGAACTGTTTGTACATACATTTCACAAGATATGAGGCAATATAATTCCAAAACAAGTTTGTAGTTTGTTTGAGTGAATCATCAATACGTATTTCCAAAGAGAATTAAGAGCGAAAGAGATCGAGCTCGTTATTGTACTGAAATGATTTGAAAGGCCTATAATAGTTCTAGTATACCGACTGTTAAACAGGTAATTAGCGTGAGATTTGAAATTTAATTACAAATGGGGTGCTGTGTAAAACGTAATTCATGAAAATTGATTTTATTTGATAAAGTACGAATTTATAACTTATAAGAATTTGAGATTTCTATTATTATGTATTCTGATATCATCTAATTAGAAATATTTTCAACAATTTTATTTGCTTTTATATAATAATGTTAATTAGAGATTTAATATGCTAATATAAATGTAAGTTTAGGAAAATATTCAATAATCATAAGGTAAATTTAAAGAAATAATAAAAGAAAGCATAAGTTGAGAAAAAGAACCGTGACGCAGATATAAACTTTACATTTATCTCTAATAAAACAATTGAATTTAATTTTTCCATATGCATGGTCTGTTCAAAAGACAATGAGACTGATCCCGTAAAATTCTATTACCTGAAGATAGTTTTACAGACTCTTAAAATCTTCAAAATAAATTCCTGCTTCATTAAATCACCGTTGATAACTATTGTGTCACACATTGATGCACTCTTAGAAATCTTCACCTGGAATGCTGTACAGAAGGCGCGTTACGCTTCTCTGCAAGTTCTTCAGAATGAGAAAACGATTTAAAGCGACCTCAAAATATCTTCTTAAGCTGAATTTCAAACGAAGAAATAGAAAAGTGTCCAAGAATGACAGATCTAGGCTATACGGTGGATGGGGAAGCGTTTCGACACGGTGTTGTGCCACTGCTCGATACTCTGCTGCATCGTAAAAACCTAACGCCACTTTCAGACATGTGTCTGTTTCATAAGCGATCTGTGCGCTACAAAAGCTCAAGGACAAATTGACTTTAATCAGACTCTGTAGTTGACAGCCCCCACTACTTATACCACCTGTTAACTTTGCCCCTTTGGCAGTCTATTTGGCGCAAAAAAAAATCAGTCTCATTACTTTCTAGACAGACCTTGCATATATACAATTTGATCCATAGTTTACATATTATTATTATTACTATTACTATTTCATAAAATTATATACAATAATACACTGATGGAAAAAAATCCCAACACCAAGAAAAAATTATTGTACAGTAAAGAAATTTCAGCAATACATTTGTCTAGGTTACATATTTAATTGATTAAAGTTTCAAGATCACAGGTAGAGCCATTGGCGCGAAGAGTCATTTCAAATGTGAAATGTTGGTACATTAGTAACCGGTGTAGCCGCCAGAAGTTTGAATGCAAGCATGCAAACGTGCATGCATTGTGTCGTACAGGTGTCGGATATCAGTTTGTGGGATGGAGTTCCATGCCTGTTGCACTTGGGCGGTCAATGCAGGGACGCTTAATGCTGGTTGTGGATGACGCTGGAGTTGTCGTCCAATGATGTCCCATACGTGCTCGATTGGAGAAAGATCTGGTGATCTAGCAGGCCAAGACAACATATCGACAATCTGTAGAGCATGTTGGGTTACAACAGCGGTATGAGGGCGAGCGTTATCCTGTTGGAAAACACCCCCTTGAATGCTGTTCATGAATGGCAGCACAACAGGATGTATCACTAGACTGACGTATAAATTTGTAGTCAGGGTGCGTGGGATAACCACGAGAGTGCTCCTGCTGTCATACGAAATTGCTCCCCAAACCATAACTTCAGGAGTAGGCCCTGTGTGTCTAGGCCGCAGACAGGTCACTAGCAGGCGTTCACCTGGCCTCCTTCTAACCAACACACAGCTATCACTGCGACCAAGGCAGAACAGGCTTTCATCAGAAAACACAACAGATCTCCTCTCCATCCTCCAATGAGCTCTAGCTTGACACCACTCACGTCGCAAACGGCAGTGGTTTGGAGTCAGTGGAATGCACGCTACAGGGCGTCTGGCTCGGAGCTGTCCTTGAAGTAACCGATTTGTAACAGTTCGTTGTGTCACTGTGGTGCCAACTGCAGCTCGAATTTCAGCTGCAGACTCAGTACGATTAGCCACAACCATATGCCGAACACGGCTGTCTTCTCAGTAGTGCCACGTGGCCGCCCGGAACCCGGTCTTCTTGAGGCAGTACCTTCCCTTGACTACTGCTGTCAACACTCATGCACAGTGGATACATTCCTGCCAAGTCTTTCTGCAATATCGCGGAAAGAAAACCCACCTTCTCGTAGCCCTACTACACGACCTCGTTCAAACTCAGTGATCTGTTGATAATGGCTTCTTCGTCTTCTTAGAGGCATCCTTGACTAACATTAACCCACTACGTCAAATCTCAACTGTAAATAACGATCACGAACCTTACAGCGCTTATTTAAAGCAAACCTCATTGGCATGTTCATAGTGTCGCTACTAGCGCCACACTTATGCGCGTAGCTCGAAATTTGAATCGACGTCATCTTTCAGATGTATAAACACGCCTACCAAATTTTGTTTATCTAGCACAGCTCCTTCCTGGTGTTGGTTTTTTTTTCCATCAGTGTATTACTACGTTTTTTCTCTTGTTGTAGGCTTTAAAGCTGATTATCAGCATTTAGGACCTATTATGGGTGAGATATTATCATTTTAAGGTTTTCTATCGCGTATTCATGCAATAAAATTACTAACAAGGAAACATTCAAAAGGTGTCGTCTTCAAGAAATATTGAAAAAAAAAAAATGTGATTCTACTCTTCCTAAAACACCAGAAAGTGAAAAAAATATCGTCTGAAAGGAATTACAGCGACCACAAAAAAGTATCAAAATTAAGCATATTTGGCGATTTAGCGCTGTTAGGCATTCAGTTCGCTAGCACAGAGATTGCCGTGTACGAACAGAATCGTATTTTGTTTCTCCGCGAAGTACTCAAAATCAATCGCCTAACAATGTGAATTCGCCAAATATGCTTAATTTTGATAATTTTCTGTGGTCGCTGTAATTCCTTTCAGCCGATATTTTTTTCACTTCCTGGTGCTTTATGAAGAGTATAATCACATATATTTTTTTTCAATATTTTTTGAAGACGGCACCTTTTGAATGTTTCCTTGTAAGATATTTTTTTTTTTTTTTTAAGGATTACTAAAATAATATTGCATGCTTAAAAATATTTTCCTATATTTATTGAAATTTAATTCGTTTCCCTTAAAGTAATATGATACGGTTGATACTGCTGAGTGGTTAATTCCTAAAATTTGTCGGAACTCCCGAGTATTCCAAAACAATCCATAACCCCTAACATACCGATAACATTTAACTATCTAACACAAGCTAATTGATTAATTGCAGTGTTCTAGTACAGCAAAACTCTAATTTATACTTTATCAATAGACAACACTTGCTTACTGATAAGCGTCAAGGCTTCGTCATTGCTGATTAATAACCATGAGTTCTCTTAGCTATCTGTTAACTACATTATTTGTGTTGTACTGATAATTTCAAAATACTACTTGATGTTGAAAGAATTTATTATTAGTTCCCCATCATACTATAGGTATGGGGAACTTAGGTAATCGTGAAAAATTTCGGGCTCGTTTTTTTGACTTTTTTACACGTTTTCAGGTGTGAGGAATCCGAAAATGACAAAATTTGTATGGTGTCTGTCTGTAGGATTTCTGTTAGTGTGCCAGTCCCTTAATGTGTTAGTCCGTTAGTTTGTTAGTCTGTTTACACGATATCTCACGAGCAAATGATTACAGAGAGGTCAGATCAGTTTTAAAATATTACTTTCGACACTGGCAAGAACCCTATTCATTTGCAACATTCGAATTTAAAAACTTCGTAAGTTATTAGAAATTTACGATTTTCTTAACATGGGAGAATAGGACAAAAATTCACTTAAACGTGCATTAAATGGAAACTTTTTACTGTAAAAATGTCAGACCAGTTTTAAAATATCAGTTTTGATGCCGGAATGAACATCAGTAACTATAAATATGCTACTTTGAAAATTTCGCAAGTTATTGGAAATTAACGAATTCCTTAACATGGCAGTATAGGGCAAAATTTCACATAAACGTCAATTTTGAGAGATATTTCCATCGTAAAGATGTCAGACTACTTTTGAAATATTATTTAGGACACTGGCATGAATATTAATGACTATGAATTTTCCAATATAAAGATTTCGTAAGTTATTGGAAATTTACGAATTTCTTAACATGGCAGTATAGGGCAAAATTTCACATTAACGTCAATTTTGAGGGATATTTTCATCGTAAAGATGTCAAACCACTTTCGAAATATTATTTATGATACTGGCATGAATATCATAGACTATGATTTTTCGAATAAAAAAAATTCGTAAGTTATTTGGAATTTACGATTTACATAACATGTCAGAATAAGGCAAATTGAGCATAAACTTCCATTTGAGGATCATAAAACATTAGACAACTTCAAAATTACATTTATGATATTTGTTTGAACATGATTGAATACAAATATTCTAATAGGAAAATTTCGTAAATTATTCGTAATTTACGATTTTATCAACATAGCGAAATTGTAGATTTTTCATATAAATATGAATTTTGAGGATTATTGAATTGAAAATAATAGCATGAAAACTAAACAACGGAATCGACCCTGATAAAATAAATTAATAGATTAGAATAAGATAAATATATTGAAATGAACGGTGGATAGCCTATTAGGCGGGGATTTCATTATGTCACTGTTGCAAGCGTTGGTCAAATTCATTTCTTTTAGCATGATTATAAAGTCTCAAACTAGAAATTTATGAGAACCTATACATGATGGGGAACTGAGCAGAGTCCACCTATGCCAACTAGTTTTTATTGCTAAACAAAAGATCAATAGAGAGATCAATACTGAAGATTCAACTGATGAATATTTTAAAACTTCTTATTAAATATGAAAGTGTTTCGAGGAATGTTTTATCAACACATTTTTTAATTAAAAAGGATTTAGCGTAATTGGATCAGTAGTGGGCACTTTAAAGATATCGTTCACCCGTATTTTGTGTATTGTTTTTAATTTCAGAGACTGTACAATTAACCAGTGTTTCATACCTTAATTAATGTTTACTTTACACGAAAGTACTACCATTTTTTTTCCCAGGGAGATTAAAATGCGCCAATAATGGACACAGTAAAACCCAATTGTGGATACATGTTTGTTACAGCAGTGGACACCTTTGAGTTTGTGGAGATATTGATGAAATGAAAAGCGATTCTATTTAATAAACGAAAGTATTTATGCTACATTAATATGTTCTTGGAAAGTGTTCCCCCTATCGCTTTGATATTTTTCGCTTTTATAAAGCTTTTTCTTTACGTTGTTTTCGTATTTTTTTCAAGATTTTTCCTCTGCTTCTTTCTCTTTCTGACTTCTGATCATACTATTTTAAAATTTTCTATAGCAAATTTCGTATAAAATTTTTATAGAACTTTTTGACATTCTTCCTTACTTATGACTCTTGGAGTAATACCGTTTGAGGCTTTGTTTTTTTAAATTTTCAGAACGTCCCGGTCAACTTAAAATTTTCTTAAACACACAAGATCCTGGGATTGAATTGTCAGATTCTTGAGGACGAGGGTTTTGGATATCGCTCTACGGCCTTTTCACTTCCTTATACAACGTATAAAGAAGTATGGTAATCCCGATTTCCGAAATTGATTTTGTATTTCACATAGCTCAAAAACGAAAGATCGTAGAATGTTACAAATTTATAGGCGTAACTGTCGTGATGTCTAGATGTACACCTGAAAATTTGGTTTTAGTGCGAGCTCCAACGTTAGAGATATCATCGACCCTACACGAATTTTCGTATGTAAGTATGTGTGTGTGCGTATCTCGCATAACTCAAAAACATTAGACGTAGAACATTGCAAATTGGTATGTACGTTTTTTATAACATATATTTTTGCATCTCTCTTTTTGGACTTTCTGTGACTTTCCGTTTATCAGATATTTAGGAAAGTTATATTCATAATGACGAAAAATACAAAGGTTTTGGCCATTATATATGACCTATCATCATAGATATTTCAAAAGAAGCTAATGATAGAGCCGGTAATGATATTGCTATGAAAGTTGAAGACATTTTTGCGTGTAGAAAGTTATTCTTAAAAACGTAAGCAGGTTCTAGTCGACGAATGCACTTTATTAAATGAATATTCAGCTCGTCTATAGAGTTTTTAAGGATAATGAAAAAAAAAAAAAAAAAAAAGTTGTCGACTTGTTAGCGTGTAGAAAGCAATTCTTAAAGACACAAGCTAGTTCTAGTCGACGAATTAACTTTATTTAATCAATGTTTAGTGGTTAGATTTAGCCTGTAATGTATTGTTATGAAAGTTGTTGACATTTTTGTGTGCAGAAAATTAATTCTTAAAGAAATAAGCAGGTTTTAGTCGACGATAGCACTTTATTTAAATAATATACAGTAAACAGTTGATTAAACCTCTTTTTTGTGCTACAAATTCTTGAAACAATCCAATGAAATGGTCATTTTTATTACAGAAATCAAATAAATAGTGTTAAATAGAGCATAAATTTCGCTAAATCTGGAATAACCGAATATTTCGAAGTCTGAATGAAATTGGAATTCATCGAGAGTATTGTCAATGGTTTATGGAATTTTCAAGGTAGTTCTGCGCGAGAAACCAATGCATCATTCCAAAATTTCCAGAACTAGACTCCTATTGAGATTAGAGTTTCCAAATTTTTTGAATCCAGTGCTACCAACTTTCGCCCCATTTGACGTGAATTGGAACATGCCTGTTTATTTAAGAATCGGTTAACGCACACAAAAATGTCAATTCCTATTTTCCTATAGTATTTCTATGTATATGTAGTTCTTCTATTTATACTGTAGTATATATTTTCTATTTCTTCTACTATATTTTTCTTCTAGTATTTTCTACGAACACGGAACTTTGGTGTTTTTGAGTGCACTTTTAATTTCTTCAGTAAATATGGTTTTATCGTAAAGGTTGAATCACGATCTTTATTTTGCACCCTATTTCGGAGCGGTAGAGCAAAGGCAGACTAGTTGGTAAAGCTTTTAAAGCGTAATGAAAAGAAAAAATAAATCAATATTCTAGCCAACCAATGACCGTTGTGTACACTAATGATGGCTGATGCACTTAAATATCGTTGTGGCTGTGCAATACTTTAAAATAACATTAAATTTATTGATGGAGATTTGTAAACATAGGATAGTAAACATAGATAATTAAACATAGGATAGTAAACATAGATAAGTAAACATAGAAATAATAAACAACGTTTTGAACGACAAAGAAAATAATAAACTAGCAGTCAGCTTTTTCAGTATCATTTAACGTACAGCTTTCCGTGTATAAGAGGAACGAAACGAAAGTGCTCCTATATATAAAAATGAATCTGATTTTACCAATGCTTAATTAACCAATAGAATTCGGCGGAATAGGGTGATTGGCCAATAAGAAACTGAGAAGCGATAGTCACAGAAAATGTAGAAACAGATAAGAAAAGTGCAGTTTGAATGCAAAATTTTTTCACATTCCTCTGATTGCTGGAAATTTTACATTCAATCCACACTTTCTCTATCTAAGCACTGATGACTGTACGCTAAATTCTACTGTAACAGCCATATGCTATTTTATTATTTCATTTCCCGTTCCAGATTTTGCTCCTTATTACTGTGCTTATCACTGAATTTATTCACTTACTTAAACACATAATATATCCTTGTTTCATACAAATCCTCACTTAAATCATAATTATCACTGACTGGAATCGAACAAACGACCTGCTGATCAGCAGCCCAGTGTCTTAACCATTCGACCACGCTATCACTTGCAGTTTTACTTCATACAATGATTATACTTAATCATAAACGCATGAAAAATTTGTTTAATGCTAGCGCCATCTTACAACGTTAAAGAGTCAGTCAGTCAGTCAGTCATGGCGTCAGTGATATGCGTAAATATATATTTTAAAATAATGCTTTTAACTTATATAAATATCTTTTACAGTTTTAATTAAACAATCTTTTTCTTTTAAAGAAATATTTTCTTTTAAAGAAATTTTACTTCTATAATAAATGAAAATGTTGATAAGCTTTTAGAAAATTTTCGATCTTAGACTAATTTTATGCTTAGTTATGTTTTGGCAAGAACTGTACAAAATTAATTAAACAAATATCTAAACAAATATCCTGATAATAATACAAATGAATAATTAGCCTACAAGAATATTTATTTTCATCATGAGTTGTAATTAAGAGGGAATTTTCTTACGCTTTAAAAATCTATACAAATTTTCTATATCTTTTGTTAAGAAAATAATATGAAGTTTCTTTTAGAACTAGCAAAAGAAAATCAGAGATTTCTAAAATAAAGAATATTTTCCTATACATATGAAACATTTTTACCGAATTTGTTTGTTTCACATAGTTCTATGCATAATGTTTTTCAAATATAAATCGCCGAGATAATGTAGAAAATTTTAGTTATGGAATCGAAAATTCAAATATTTATGACACAGAATTACGTAGTGACAAACTTGTTTATGTAAAAATAGTAAACAAATAAAATACATTTATTCTAGCTATGTATCCTTGGAGACTTTGATCTGAATATTTCACAGAATAAAAAGTTCAATATTTTGTATTATGCACGAGATGAAATGAATAACCTGAGTTACTAAAAGAATAAACATGACGAGGGAATTTTTGAAGTGACAAATAAACTCTTTCTTTTTCATGAAGACATGAGACCTAGTTACGGTTAAAGATTACTGTAATTGTAATTTTAAATTAAATAGGAAGTATTGCGTTCTAATGAAAAGGCATTGCTTCACCTTTTCCGATTTTTAAATTAGTTATTTTGTGAATAGTATGCGAGATCTATATTTTTATGTAGCTGTTACATACATCTCTTTATAATGTTTTTAAAAAGTTTTTCCTCAACAGAGATATTTTTTAAATTTATTGAGCTACTTATTACAGTTTTTCTGAGAATAATACTTTTATGCTTTTGGAAAAATGTAAAATTGATTTACTAATCAGCAGATATCAGAAATGAATTAGTACCTTAACCCAAGGCGCGAAATTTCCGCTCGCCAGCTCGCCATTGGCGAGTGGAATTTTTACTGTGGCGAGTGAAAATTTAGTCAGGTTATAGGTAGAATTCTTACACGATACGGCGACAGAAAACATTCTTTTTATAGATTTAAATATGACAAAATCTTGGGATCTTATAACCTCATATTTAACCTCTCCTTTTTCACTTTTCGGAGTGCCGAGTCTGTGTGTGCGCTGTCTGACGATCGCCCCAGCCTGGGAAAGGAAAAATGCTTAGTGTATGCATAAAAGTTTTAATCTCTTCGGCAGTTTCGTTTCTCCCACTCTGATTTCTTCAAACAGAGTGAGAATAGACGAGCAGAGCAGACAGCCCCTTGCCCACTATCGGAGAGAAGAGAAACGCGAAAATTTGCTTATGTGATATTGGCGCGTGGAAATGAGAACGAGCAAACTACATAAAAGATACTGCTTAAAGATAATTAAAGATACTGCTTATTTTTATTTTGTTGAATAATTACCAAAAAACAGTTCGCATTCTCCAGGTTTTCACTGAAACGCCAAGGATTTGCACTTGTAATGATTTGTAAGTAACGATTTTATCAAAAAGTTATTCTGAAATGGTTATTTCAAATGACAATTATGAACAAGCTATACACATCGACATTCCGTCTGATTACAAAAATAAAACGGACAAAAAAGGCATTTCTGATGTAAAAAGTTAAATAAATAAATAGATAAATAAGGAAGCTTAATGTTTCAAAATAAAGATTTTCACAGGATATTGTTTGACAAAGTATATTTTTTTTCTTCTTCTTCTTTTTTTCTTTAATGAATGTTTGCATTTATTCTATTAGATATTTTAATCTTTTTCAAATCTCAAATACAATACATTACAATAATTTTTAATTGTAGATGACTATGAGACATGATGATATATGACACACTTTTAGTATATGTAATTTTAGGCATATTTGTAAATTTGTAAAAGCAGTTCAAATAGTTGGGAAAAATAAAAAACCCAAAATGCGTAAAATGTAAAAAAAAAAAAAAAAAAAAAAAAAATTGACAGCCCTAATTTAAGGCGAGTATTTTTTTTTTCTTTTTCTTTTGACGAGTGTAGTCTGAGTTGAAATTTCGGGCCCTGCCTTAACCCTATCATTATGTCCTATCGAAATATACGCTCTTATGACCTGGAGTCCACAAGGACCCTACACTATAATGCACATATCTAATATGGTTTAAATGTCTTTAAAATGTTAAAAATGGTCTTCTTAAACGATCATAAGGTGCTAATATAAAAGGTGGTTTGTAAAATGAAAATACCAGTAGTTTTGGAAACTAAATTATACTGTATTATTGAACTCTATCACTATGTTCTATCGTAATATACCCTATTATGACTTGGGGTTCACACGGACTCCTCAATACAAAGCACCCGTTTAATATGGTTTAAATATCTCTAAAATGTTTAAAATACCTTCTGTGGCTTTTTAAAAAATAGTTTAAATATCTTATGGCTTCTTTCTTTCTTTCTTTCTTTCTTTCTTTCTTTTTTCTTTTTTCTTTTTTTTTTTTTTTTTTTTTTTTTTTGTAAATTGTCTAAATATTCAGGATCCTGGGATCCGAGCGGACCCTAGGAAACAAAAATGTGATACGTATATTTCAAATGAAAGAAAACCTAATTATATCAAATATTTCTACAATCAAATTTTTACCCTGAGTTAAACATACATTGAAATCAGATGTCACTACTTGTGACCTCTCATATAAAGGTACGTATCTTCTGGCAACAAGTTAAAAGAACCTGGGATCCGCATGCACCTCATGTCATAGAGATAGGGTCAAAAAACCTGAATAAAAATACAAATCTTAAAATTTGACTATTTTTGTTGTCATTACTAGAATATACATTCCTTTACTTATTGATTCAATCTGGATTAAACGTATTTACTTAATTTACTATTGTTCTAATAAAGTCATGTACATGCGTTTATTTGAAATGAATAATATTACACATGCTTATTTTTGTTATTTCTGTCTTTTAATTATTAAGATAGAACTTACACTTCATTATACGCTTACAATTCTGTATGAAAAAATAATGTACATAAAATGATTATAAAAATCGCTGTTCAATTAACTAGTCTTGAAATACACATTACACAAGTGAACTTTACTTAAATTTTAAAATTTTATCGAATAAAAAAAATAAAGATACTAAGTTATCTAGAATACTTTTAATAAAAATAAAAAAAAAATCTCGCTATCACCTGTTTATTTAAATGAATATAAGTCATCGGTAAATTATCTTTCGATATTGAAAGATTTGTTTTATTATTGTGATAATAATTATTGATGTCTGTGCTTTGCATGACGAATAAAGGCAAGTATTAGATTTTGACACTGATCTATACATATAATAAAATAAGATTGTTGTGTGTGTCTGTGTGTGTGTGTCATTGTGTATGCATGTCTGGAGTATTTTAGGAAAACGGCTGATCGCAGAACTACACAGGTTTGCATGGAGGTTCGTAATGACCTCTCCTGATGCCCCTTGAAGCTCGATTTTTGAATTTTTGATTAGTTATCTTTTAATTAGAAGTTTTTCTTTTATTGAAATTGGATTTTTGCCATAGTGTTTCCGTGTCACGCTAAGAAAAACAAGGCGTTTCCAGTTGAATGTAAATGTGAGGTATACCTTATTTTGGTCAATGGCACAGTCGGTTAAAGCGTCAAGTTGTTAATGAGATGGTCTTGGGTTCGACACTCGGTGGCGGATGTGTTACTTGTTTTGCAAATAATTAATAGATAAGATGTCAATTGTAAAAGAAAACATTTCATTGTCTAAACAGTATCCTAAGTAATTCAGATTAGATTTTTTAAAAGCTTTCTTTTAGTAAATTAAACGTATTAAAAAAAAAAAAAAAAAAAAAAAAAAAAAACTAGAGCCCTGAATTTATAAAATAAATATTTATTCTTGAAGAGATATGGCTATAAAAAATCAACGTGTCATGAATAAGTAAATTGTAAAGAAAAACAAAGATGCTTCTCTTTTGCATTCGAAAACAACATTCGACATTCTTTTTATATTTGTTAGATTTTTGATTTTTGATTTTTAATTTTTTGTTTTTTAATTAATTAAAAAATGAATATAATTTCCTTATAATAGCTTGAAAATTAGCCATTTAAATATTAGTTTTAAATATAATTGTTGCCAAAAAAGTTTTCCAGTTCATTGTTTTCGACAAAAAAAGAAATATATTTTCACGCGAATAATGGGATTTTACTATCGAATAATGAAACTAAAATATTTAATAGATGTTGAGATACAGTCATCTTTGAAATCGTAGTTTCTAAATAATAACAAATCTACCTTTCGCCGATAAATACCCAAATTGAAGTACCCGGAATTGACCTTTCTACAGCCAGTGGTAACCTGGACCCGATGCAGTACGAGCGGAAAAAAACCTACTCTAGGCAGCAGGTACCGGAAGCAAGGTTTAAGGCAATTTCAATGTAGGTAATTTTTTTAGTTTTTATTTATAAAGTGATATAAAAAATAAACATTGATTAAATTCTTTTGAAAAATCATTTAAAAATAGTGACCAGCGAAGCGGGCGTAGCCTGCTAGTAAAAAATATGAGCATTCCAATTATACTATATCTATCATGACTGAGTGAATTAAAGCAAAATTCCTGTTAGTAGAAGGGGTACATATCAATAAATGTGGCTTGGCTCTATGGTACACTTTGTAGTATATATATTTTTTCATACCATCGTTAGCCTGATACACAGGTCTACGTTTTGAATTATATTCGGTATTACTACAGTTTTTCCGAAATATACATTCATAAATTAAGTTTGGGATAGTATTAATACATTAACAACAGATTTTAAAACAAAGAAAATATTTCCATTTTTAAAATATTAACATTACTACAAATTTATTTTGTCAATATAAATTATCGAAAAATACCACAGAGATAAATAAAAATGTAGACCTCTTGAGCACACTAAATATGATATATATATATATATATATATAAATATTAATGGAAATTAAATAAATAAATAAATATATATATATATATATAATTTATATATAATATATATGTAATATATATATATTTATTTATTTAATTTCCATTAATATTTATATATATATATATATATAAATATTAATGGAAATTAAATAAATAAATAAATAAATAAATATATATATATATATATTTATTTAATTAATTTCCATTAATATATATATATATATATATATATATATATATATTAATGGAAATTAAATAAATAAATAAATAAATATATAAATATATATATATTCATAAGGTCAAGGTACAACAATTGATAGGCAACTCTTTCCGAGAATTAAAATGTTAGCTTAGGTTTAAAATGCAATTAATATTTAACATACTAGGGGGCTCCACCCCCTGCTCGCTCCGCTCACCAACCCCCGAGGGAGGCTTCGCCTCCCCCCGACTCACTTTACTTATTAACACATGCAGAGCTCTGCCCGCCTATTCGCGGCTTTTTTTCACTGAAAAGGAATATTAATCGTGCATATTACAAAACAAAAACAGAAAAATATTTTGGAAATCCTCATATGTCAAATTAAAATATTTATTTTTTTTAATAGAAAGAAATTCATATTATCTAGATCATTTTGCATTACAGCTTTAGTATATGACCCTTTTTATTTCTTTTTTGCAACCATGGATCCGGACCGCGGTACCCCAGTCGGTAGAGCGCTGAGCTCGTAATTGGAAGATTTCGGGTTCGGTCCTCGAGCCGACCAAAGACCGTCGTGTAAACTAATGGTGGCTGGTGCACGTAAAATATGTCGTGGCCGCAATATCTTCCATGTTCCCATAAATATTATACCTCTGGGGGCCACCGAAGCGGGGGAGAAATCCCCTTCGTGTATGACCAAAACTGTGGTGGCATGTCTCCGGAACATCTGTAGGGTAGCGTCCCAGACCGTCGTCAATTATCCATAGCGCAGTAGTGGTGCGACATCAATCACAATCTACCTAATTATCTACCTATCTACAACCAGGGATCATATTTTAATTTTCTCGTGTAAGAAAATTAATTTTTTGAAAGTAGAGATAAAAAGTTGATATTTATTTTCTTTCTTTTTACGAATATGGATTCGGACCGAGGTACCCTAGTCGGTACACTGTTAAAAAAATGCAGAAAAAATACAGAAATTATCTGTAATTTTAGAAAAAAAGTCGTAAAATACGTTTTGTCTACGTAATTTTTCCGTAATTTACGACTTTTTTTCTGAAATTACAGAGAATTTCTGTATTTTTTCTGCATTTTTTTAACAGTGTAAAGTACCGAGCACGAAATTGGAAGATTGCCGATTCGATACTTGAGACGGCCAAAACCGTCGTGTACACTAATGGATGCTGGTGCACATAAAATCTGTCGCGGCCGCAAAGTCCTCGATGTTCCCATCCACACTATACCTGTGGGAATCATCCCCTCAGTGGTAGATCAAAATTGTGATGACATGTCTCCGGAACATCTCTGGGGGTTCGTCCCAGAACTTCGCCAATTACCCATAGCGCAGTATTGGTGCGACGTTAAATCCAACCTACCTGCCTATCTACCTACCTACCTACATACAACCATGGAACATATTTTAATTTCAGGGTGTAAAATGACTCTATGACAGAAGAACAACGTCACTATTAAAAACTTTTTTCAAAATGGCAAATAGAGTACCTTCATAAACTTGTCTTTTTTAGTTGAGAACTTCTTTAATAAAAATGATAGAAATTTCTAAGCAGCTGAAATGTCTTCCTTGGAGTATTCGGAACGCATTGATACCTCTCATGACACAAAGGACCCTGCCCTCCGCTAGAAGATGCTGCCGCAGACAAAAAAATTGGATGCCAGTGACAGTAACTTTTTTTTAATATATAGAGACAAATTTTTAATAAAGAAATAGTCTTACTTCCATTCCATAAGATATGAGGCAATAGAAGCTTTTAAATAAAAGTGTAGTTTGTGTGAGTAAATCATCAAATATTTCTAAAAAGAATTAAGGAAAAACCGAGAAATATCCAGCTTTTTATTGTACGGAACTGATTAGAAAGGTGACAAAGAATATTTCTCATTTACCGACTCTTAAGCAGGTAATTAATATCAGATTTGAAATTTAATTACAAATGTGGTGCTACGTAAAATTCATTTGATACCGTGCGAGTTTAAGCATTTCAAGAGTTTGTGGTTTCTATGATTATGCATTATAAAACTGGTATAATCCAATTAAAAATTTTCAACAAAATTATTCATTTTTATGTAACAGTATTGAAATTTAATTGCAAAGAGATTTAATATGATATGATTGTATGTAAGAGAGATTTAATATGATATGATTATGCATGTAATATGCTTATATATATGTAATCTAGAGATTTAATATGCTAATGTATATGTAAGTTTATAAAAGTATTCAGTATTCATAAGTTACATTTGCAGAAATACGGAATGAAAGCATGAGTTGAAAGGCAGTATTGTGATTCAGGTACAAATTTTGCATTTAACTTTAAATAAACCAAATGAATATATAGATAGATAGATAGATAGATAGATAGATAGATAGATAATTAAATCTTGCTTAAAATACTGAATTTGATTCATAATTTATGAATTATTAGTATTCGTATCCGTATTATTAATATATATATGAATAAATTATCAATGAATGAAATGAAATAAAACCCCAAAAAACTCTGAGGTCTTCATCAGGGAGGTTCCTCAGTGTAGGGGTGAAAGAGAAGTTTCTGAAAGAACAGTAGCAATTAGCTAATAACTATCCCAAATTTAAGTATTGCATTTCCTTTTGCAGCAATTCTGCGCATTGGTTTGCAATTCTCCTTTTTTGTTTTTCTTATCTTTAAACTCATGAATTCGTTACAATAGTTACCTATACATGTATATATATATACATAAATTGCTATGTTGCTCTTCTTCTTGTCGGATTTAAATCTGATGTTTATACTTGGGACATATTACAGGTGAGATGCCCCAGTGGGGGTCATTCTAAGTTATCAGATCCCGTATTCAGGCAATAAGGTTTCTATAATAAAATTTATATTTTAAGAACAACTTAAAATAGAAGTTTATGCATAGAAATACCTTCCTACGTTTATTGAAATTTAAATGGACTCGAATAATTCGCATTAATATGCTGAATATTTTTTGAAAATTGAATCATCACTTAAAAAATATTTGTACAATTCCCTTAACAACAAATTAAAATAATCCATTTGCTTCTAAAATAATAGAAAGCAAAAGGTTTAAAACTAATAATTATTATTTCAATACTGGGTTGGTACAAAACTTTACCCCATTCCTGTAACACTAAAACTTATAATTAATCAACATATTATGTGAGATTCCTTTCGATAAACTTTTTCCATCCTTTCTGTATAATCATGTGGTTATATAAAATCTGAAATTTCTTGCTAAAGAACTGATTTAGGTGAATTATGTTGGAGATTTTTTTAAGGAATTATATTTTTTACCATCTAAGCTATTTTGGCATAGTTTAAAAAATGTGTTTCGAAGGTTGTGTAACGACGCCATTAACGACATTTCTACGGCACAGTCTCAAAATTTACCAATGAATAACCTTTATTCTTGAGGTTTGTGCTAACCTTTATGGGTTTAAAGGTTTATGCTAACCTTTATTCTTGAGGTTTGTCTTTGGGATCCTATCCCTCATATCACAGGTTCGAATCCAACCTATCGCCGCACGTATTTCTGCATTGGTGACGCGGATGCTCCACGCAACGAGTTATCAACTTTGTTATATGGTAATAGATTGCACTACCACACCTTCCAAGTGACAAAGACTGTGAAACGTTCATAGCACAATGACTGTCACGCTTCATGCCATGCGACTTTAAAGACGGACAGCATGATTTGGTAACCGCTACCGTCTGCAGGAGTAATATCTGTCGTACGACGGCATATTCTCTGCGAGGGGGAGTACTGTAGCGACGCCATTAACGACATTTCTGCGATAGAGTCTCAACGTTTATCAATGAGCACGGGGTTAACCTTTTGTCTAGAAGTTGTTTATCTTTAGACTCCTATCCCTTGGATCCCAGGTTCGAATACAACTTACCGCCGAATGCAATCTCTTCAGTTGCAAGGACGGGAGAATATGATGGACAAAATAAAACGTCCCAGTCAGGTTTGAGACCTTCATGTCAGGTTTCTGAAAGACATATGTGTTACCCTAATGCCTTGGTAGAAGTCAGCATAATTTATAGTTTATGATACAGATTTCTTTTGGAATATCACACTTTTTAATATCTTTAGTTATAAAGAATATTTATTCGTAGTAATCATATGGTTTTAAGTAACAGTTCACAGTAAATTATATCCTACTGTACCTACAAATGTATTATATAAATTGGCTTCGGCTTACTGAAGTAGTATCTGCTTGTTTTGCTAAACAATGTTATACAAAACCAATTTTTATAACACGTAACAATCCATTGTAAAAATTAGATTTATTTCAGTGCGCTACAACAGAGAATTGCAGAAAGAATGTCGATGTTATTTTTTTTTCTTTGAACTCATGTGAAAATGTCTTGAAACTGTTAAGTGGTTAATTCCCAAAATTTGTCTGAACTTTCGAATTGTCCAAAACACCAACCCCATATAAAAAACCACACATATCCCCCCAAAAGAAAGGTACTCATTTTCTGAATTGGTTAGGACACGTTGAATCCTCAACCATATCCTACCCATACCCTTGTTTTTATTTACAAAGCATTTTAATTTTTTTCGGATGAAAGGCACTATGTGTCAGAAAATATCCATTTTTTATACAATTTTAGATGATTACCAAGTTTTGAATAATACATCCAAATACACATTTTTTTTACAAGATTTTGTTAACATTTGATCTTCCAACTAGCATCAAAACTTTACATGTGTAGAAATGATAATACATTGTTTTGCGATGCATTGCTGTCTACAGATGAAAACAAGATTAATTGATTTCAATAGTCCTTACACCATTAGAATTAAAAAATTAAATAATTGTATGCATATTTTAACTCATCCAGGGAAAATGTGTCTTTAACTATCTAATATAAGCTAATTGATTAATTCATGTGTTCGAGAAGAGCAAAACTCTAGTTCATAACTTCATCAATATACAACACTTGTTTGATGATAAGCCCGAAGGGTACGTCACTGCTAATTAATAACCATGAACACTCTTAGCCATCAGAAAATTACATTATTTATGTTGCATTGATTACTTCAAAACACTGTCTGATGCTGAAACAGATTTATTAATAATACAGTTAAACAAAAGTTCAATGAAGTGATGAATATTGAAGGTTCATCGGATGATTATTTTTAAAGTTCTTATTTGAAGTGAATATTTTATCATCATATTTTTTCAGCAATGTTTAAAAAAGATTTTATGTAACTTCACCAGTAGTGGGCACTTTAAGGACATTTTTCAGCAATTTATTTGCACTGTTCTTAATTTTAAAGACTATAAAAATTATTGATTTTTCCTATTTTAACTAACCCTCGCTTTGTACGACTGTACTGCAGAAGTTGGTAAATACAGTAGTTTTATGTATAAAACAACTATTTCCGGATAGACTAAAATGCGCCAGTAATGATCTTCTTTGAATTTTTCCAGAAATAAACGAAGTAAAAGGCAATTCTATTGAAATAAATATACTTTAATAAACGAAAATATTTCTGCTACATTAATGTGCTCTTGAAAAGGATTAGATCTTTTTTTTTTTTTGGATTTTTTTCGTTTTTCTAAAGCTTTTCTTTATTTCTTTTCGTAAATTTTTGGTTCCTTTTTTTAAATTCTGCTCGAATTTTCTTCAAATTTTCCATAGGAAATTTCTTATTATTTTTTCTTTATATTACAATCTGCCATTCTTCCGAAGTTATGACTCGGTGAATAATATATATATATATATATAGTTTTAGAATGTCTCCTTAGAATGCCACCTTGGAATTTTTTTCAGACATTTCTATAAATCATGTTTAAATAATTTTCTATTGTAAAAATCGTAAAGAAATTGTTATTTATTGTTAATATGCTAAAATAATGTATAGAATATGATATGGTTAACTCGGATTTACAGGGTACACTAAAATATTCAGATACATTAGGGGCTGGAATTCGAATCTCAGGGCGGCATTGTCTTTTACTTTAAGCATTTTTAACACTTTCCAACAATGTTCAAGTCTGATTATGAATACAATTATTCTATCGGTATGCTTTCAGTCCTGCTGTCACTTCGTTGTGTGGTATAGGCAAAGAATATTTAAAGTTATACGATATAACAAGTACGTATAGAAACTGCATGAATAAATTTAATTTTATGCTCCTTAAAAAAAAAAAAAATAATAATAATAATGTTTAAATTTTTATAAAATTAATACAAATAATGTGCAATTTTTTCCTCTAATGTATAAATGAACTAAAGATTTGGTAAGCGTCAAAATTGAAATAGTTAAAACATGGTTTAAATATTTAATAATTAAAATATCTAAATATGAGTATATATATTTTTTTTTAAATTGAAAAATACATATTTATTTTAATTATCAGGATTCATATGAAAGATGTTTAATAAAAAGTTTCCAAATTATATAACAGGAAACAAGGAATTACAATTAAAATGGAAATCTCATTGTATAATAATAAAATCCAAAAATAAATTGAAAACTTTTTTTTTTTTTTTTTTTTTTAACACTTGCATGCAAAATTAAATTAAAAATTTTAAACTGATATAAATTATTTATTTTTTATTATTTTTTAAGAGTTTCAAAATTGAAGAACTATTTCAATAGCCTTAGAAAAGGAAATTGAGTGCGAAGTAACGTTAAGGTTATGTTACAGATAGGTAAGCATACACATGCCTTTAAATGCTAACTAACGAGTAGTTTATAAAGGTATAGTTACATTCTACTTAAAAGATTGTATACATATTAAAAATGGCATAAAATTCATATTTTCACTGCCAATCTCCGTTTTTGACTTAAACTTTTTGAGATTAAGGCGGTTTGGAAAAAAGTACTATTTGCATAGTTTTAATTATTTCTTGATAGAGCTACAAGCGAAAATGTATTAGGGACCCGTCCATATATTTAGAAAATATAAATTGGAATTTTACATAGAATGTAAATTATTCATTAAGATTCTAATCGGAAAAAAAAGAAAAAAAAAATGAAGTTAAAGCGCTATTGATTTTTTTTTTATCTAAATTTATTTGAATAACTATTTGAATTCCTAAGTAGGGAAAGTGTAAGATGATTATCTAATTATTTAAAGATGATAAGCCATACAACTTTGTTTTTAATTATTTTTCCATACAAATGTACATAAAAAATGCAAATTTTACGTTATGATTACAATTAATCGGTTATAAATAATATTGCACATTTCTTTCTATAATAGATTTTCTACGCTAAAGAACAATAAAACAACAAATTCCCAAAGTTTGATTCAATAAAAAATAAAAGAAAAACATTTATTAAATATAAAATATTTTATTATACTACTCCATGCGATAAAATTTAAGGTTTATAAACCATACAATATCCAAACGGTCAATAAGATTAAAGCAGAAAATATGGTCAATAAGATTAAAGCAGAAATTCTCTGTAAAAAAATAAAATAAAATAAAATAAAATAAAATAAATATTTCAAAAAAAGATGTTAATCGATTATCAAATCTATGGCTATTTCAAACACTCTTACCATAACGCGTTTTTTAAAACATTATATTTAATTTGAGGTATGCAAACCTTACAATATTCAAATACAAAAATATGTACAACAGGTTTAAAAGAAAAATTTAGCGGTGAAAAAAAGTTATTTAATATCTAAGAAGGAAGACTCAACATATCCGCATCAGTTATGGTCCTATTTTTTAAAGTAAGCCCCGCTTTTACAACTTTTTATAAAACTTTACAGTATGAAACAAAATTATTTTACATATTCATAATTAAATCATCTAAATTTTGTCTTGCCAATGAACTCAATGTGATAAATTTCATAGGCGTTTATGCACACCAGCGTTATACACAGAGTCAAATACAAATATGCATTTTTTTTTTTTTTTTAATATTGTTTCAACAATACTGAAAGTGGGGCTTGTTTTCTTTTAGCATTCTTTCACAATCTTTCACCTCCATTGCTTTAATAATAATAATAAAAAAAATATTTATATAATAAACATCGAGCGTTGCTTAGAAAACAAGAAGAATAATATGAAAACGAACTAAAAAACAGTTCCGTCAGATTATATACAGATATTTACTTTTAGGTGATACAAATGATAACGTGTGATGCCCCATAAAGTCGATATAAAAAGATATATTTGTATAACTCGAAAATTAATGAGAGGAATGAACTGTAAACTGGGAAACCCACGTTACTCATGATGCTTGTTCCATTCGTGCAAAAGTTATAAGTTATATAAGTCATAATTTATTTATTTATTTTTTTTTTTTCAAATTTTGTGTTTTGAAACACATACACATACAGATAAAATAAAATAAAAATAAAACTTCCAAAAATTGTTTATTTTTAATATTTTAAATGCACTTTCTTATTTTAAATCTCATAATGTGCTTTATGAACAGCGTTAAGAATTGATCTCTTTTCTGTACGCTAAAAAAAAAAGTAAAATATTAAAACTATAAAAATTTAAACTGAGATTTATAAAAAGTAAAAAAGAAAAATACTTTGTTTCGACTTCTAAGTATTAAAGATTATAAATCTATCATTTACAAAAAGCTTTTAAACGACGCATTTAAATGAGAAAAAAATACTTTCGCGTTAAATTAAAGTAATTCTAAAGTAAAAAGTAAGCTTTTTTAAAGCATAAAATGTTCGAATTTGTTTTATTGCTGTTAAGATGTATTTGAATATGAGATAAAGTTCATTTTTTTATTCACAGATTGATGACGTTAAAAATTATTTTTAATACACAATTACCGTTACTGTTTAAATTGTTATTTATAAATTACAATACTAATAACCTCCACTTCATTAATTATTACATGTTTTATGAAAAATACATAATTATAATCATTATTTTTAATTTAGAATGAACAACACACATACACGCTCATTATATACAGGGTGAGTTTGACATAATCTGCCAAACGAAAGGAGGTGATAGAACAGCACATGGGGAGCATAAAACACCATAGAATCCCTGTCCTATCTCTAACCGTTTTCGAGTTATGGTAGATAGAAGAAAAATCTGCTTTTTTCTATCCCGTCTGAAAAAACCCAAATTTGTTAGCTTTCTAAAAGACTTACACTCAAAATAAGCACATATTTGGAAAGAGCAGAAAAAATCCTATAGGGTGACACCGTTTACATCAGGATGCCTGAATTTGACGGCGAGCTACAAGCCCTAAAGCATTGGCGAAGTTTAAAATCGAGTTGTCGCCAAATTCTTTAACCGGCGATTCTGCAAACACCGTTCAAGCTACAATCGGTCAAATTTACCAAAAACGTCTGCATTCCACAAGCTTTAGAATGAGCTCACAATAAACCATATCGGTGTTCTAGTTGAAGATAAATTTAGCCTTTTGTTTGAAAAACATTCATCACTGAACTCAAAGTTCGTCGAGAAGGAGACTCACAGGGTGCCATGGTCGTTCCTGATTTCAAGTCCGCCTTGAGCCTGCTGTTTTGTCACATGAAAAAAAGGAAGTTTTAAAGACAAACAAGAAAAGTAGAAGTTGTATTAGGTTTACAAACACAATGGAATGGTAACAAAAGAAGTATGATGTTTCTCACATCTTTCACAAAGGAATATGAAAAAAAAAAATGGCGTATCTCACGTTTATGATTAAAGCACATATGCATTTGAAAGGATGTGTGAAATTTAGCGCCGCTTCTGAAATTGGTCACCCCCACACCTGATACATGTCCTTTCCCACTTACGAACGGGAACCACAGTAGCGCTTAGCGAAAGCTAATCCCTCAGTTTTATTATTGCATCATCGACCGGCTGCTTAAATCTTGCAAACTGGCAACTTCTGTGTGGTAAACTTCAGGAAACTCCAAACGTAGAAGTCCAATGGAGTGAGATCTAGCGATCTAGGTGGCCAAGGAATTGGTCCATTATGACCAATCCATCGCGGATACTGCTGAGCTTTGGAAGAATGTGCTGGGGCCCTATCGTGTTGATAAATGATTTACGCTCGTTGGGGTACAGGAATGACATCAAGTAATCCGGGAAGATGATGTTCCAGAAACTCGAAATATGTATTGCCTGTCAGATGACCTTAAAACACATGTGGACCTATAAAGCGATCGCACACCACTCCAAGCCAAACATTTAAACTGATTCGCGTCTGGAACGATGAGTTTCATGTTACAAATGGATTTTGTTGAGCGTAATGATGCCAGTTATGTAAATTTAACATGCCATCCAGAGTGAAAAATGACTCATCTGTCCATAGTATCGTTCTAAGGAAATAGTGTTCCTCAATAACTCGCTCCAAAAGCCAGCGGCAGAATAATACCTGCTTTAGGAAATCTGAGCGGCGTAATTCTTGCACTGGTGTGAAGTGGTATGGATCTACTGGTTTCTGAGCAAATTATTCATCACTTTACTTTGGGAGATTCTACCTTCTCTCGTAAGTATGCGTGAACTCATATTTGGATTTTCCTCCACTCGGTCGAGTACGGACACCTCAGTGGTGGCGGAGCGGCGACCTTTCGTACACCCTACTGAACGACCCACTCTCCCTAAGCCTTCGATGAATTGCGGCAAATACAGCACGGTTGGGCGCACAATGATGTGGATATCGTAGATGGTACTCTTCTTCGGCTCTCCGAGAGTTACCATCGTAAAATCCATACACAAAATCCGCGTACTCTTAATTTTTAAAACTAGGCATATCTTACAGTTTAGAAGGTATGACAATTTGATGACTGCAATTGAAAATAAAAGTCAGAAGGGTAAACAAAAAGGGATAAAATTACAATATTAATTTACAAAAGTAGAAGACAAAAGTGCAACGGAATAAGAACCAATTTGGTTAATTCGTACCAATGTACGAAAACATACTAAGTATGAACTAAGAGAGAGCAAGTAGACGTGACAGCAGCGTGAAAAGAATCGGCCGAGCTCAGGCAAATTCCAGAAAATGCTAAAGCAAGAAGCAGTATAAAACGTAAAAGAAGCTGACGAGCTAATGAGCTGTTACAGATTGACTCGCTTTTGTACCCGCGAGTGGGATGCACGCACAGGAAGTTTGGAATACATGTGTATATCACAAACAGTTCATATGCAGATAGTTACGAATTTGCATACGTTCCATTTACTCACCATCGTTTCGTTTGCCGAATTTCGACGAACGCCGTTTTCAGTGATATATTGCAAACAAAAGGCTGAATTTCTCCTGAACTGGAACACTGATATGGTTTATTGTGGGCTCATTCTAAAGCTTGTGGAATTGAGAAGTTTTTGGTAAATTTGGCCGATTGTAGCTTGAACGTAGTTTGCGGAATTGCCGGTTAAAAAATTTGGCGACAACTCGATCTTAAACTTCGCCAATGTTTTAGCGCTTGTAGCTCGCCATTAAATTAAGGTATCCTGATGTAAATGATGTAACCCGATAGGATGTTTTCTGATCTTTCGAAATATGGTCTTATTTTGTGTGTAAGTGTTTCAGAAAGCTCACAAATTTGGGGTTTTTCAGACGGGAGGGAAAAAAAAAACAGATTTTTCTTCTATCTACCATAACTCGGAAATGGTTAGAGATAGGACAGGGTTCTATGGTGTTTTATGCTCCCCGTGGGCTGTTCTATCACATCCTTTCGTTTGGCAGATTATGCCAAACTCACCCTGTATATGTATGTGTGTATAAATGAATTACAAAAAATGAAAATATATACCGCTACAAAAGATCACAATTTATGTTCTTGTATGTATTTTTATTATAAAAAGAAAACTTACCTCTTCAAGCCCCAATTACAAAATAAATATATTTTCGTGGATTGCAGGATGCATTACAGGATGAAAGAAAGAAAAATAAATTAAACGCTTTTCTATAATTGCCGTTTTAGGGAATTAAAAAATAAGGAAACGAACATGAATTTTAAATTAATAAATTCTAAGTTACTACATTGTTAAACTCTTCCTATATATAACACAGCGAAATATTTTATGTTTTTAAATAATAATCTACAATATTGCAAGTTTTACTATTGGAAATTACCTAAAAAATTATTATCCATTATCTTGAAACCATTTGTGAAATTAGATGAAGAAGCTATCTTTATAAAAATAAACTTAGTCTTTGCTACAATATATATGTTTTTACGACAACATCATTTAGCCTTTTTAAAATCTAGGGAGTTTTTTTTTACAATGTAAACCGATTAGACATTCAAAAGAATAAAAGAACTATCGACACATTATGATATTATCACAAATCTTACTATATTTTGAATGAGAATCAATACATATATATATATATATATATATATATATATATTCCACGCTGCTCTCGTTAATTTGCTAATTTGAATTAAAGTTATGGCTTTTAAGAAAAAAATTATTATTTACAAAAAGGCAAATTTAATTATTGAAAGTACCCAAGGAAAATTAGTATTCAATTTCTTCAAACCATTTTGTGAATTTAGATAAAAGAAACTATCTTCATATAAATAAACCCAGTTTTTACTACCATATATATATTTTTACGGCAACATCATTTAGCCTTTTTGAAATCTAAGGAAAATTTCTATAATATAAAAAATTTAGATTTTTAAAAGAAAGAAAGATCTATATCGACATATGTGAACTTCATAATTTAAAAAGTTACGCATTGTTTACAATATGATATTACCTAATATCTTATAGACCGTCGCCAATTTCCGACCTGCGCAGCACTAGTGCGACGTAAAACCCAACCAACCAACCTGATATCCTATATTATATTTTATATGAGAATCAATACTTATATATATTTATTTTTTTACAAACTACTGTTATTGATTTGCTAATTTTAAAATACATTTAAACGGAGTATAATTTTATATAACTTTATTTATATAAGTATAATTATAAGGCCTACCAAAATTCAACTATTAAAATTTGAAGACGTTTCTTCCTAGAACGGAGAAATAACTCCATTTATTTTAATTATTTATGATGTCCGGTGCAATATAACATTTAAAATAATTAAGCTATTATTATTATTTCGGATTTCGTTGTGGCTTTCTCTACCTTTTATTTTGACATTTTTTCTATTTTTATTTGACTCTTCAATAAATATACCCAAACTGATTCATATAATTTCAATTTCGCGTACTGTTCTCCTTAACTCCTTGAGTTTTTTAAATAGTACCCTCGTCGGTTTTAACCTTTTGAAAGGGGCTCTCACGAAATCCTATGGTGAAGTGTGACAGATGCTGTCACAGTCCCCTTCAACAGGATAAACAGTTCTTTGAGCACGGTAAATATGCATTTTGCTAAAGTGAGAACATTTCTTTTAATCACCAAGACTCATTCTCATGTCATGACTGTAGATGCATGGCATGCATTGTTTTCATGACTTACAAGGATTTAAGGTTTTGAAGTTTAGATATTGAGCTTACAAGTCATAAATCTTCAAGGTAAATATATTCCATTCGTAATTTTAAAATAATTTTGTGAAAAACTTTTACAGAAAGCAAATGATTAAAACAAAACTTATTTTAACTAAAAGTAAACAAATTTATCAGAAGTATTTTATTTTTGATTATATTAAACGTCGCACTAATACTGCGAAGTGAGTAATTGGCGACGGTCTGGGACGCACCTCTGCGAAAATGGCAATCTGGATGGGAAAAAGGAGGACTTTGCACCCACGACGGATTTTACGTGTACTAACCACCATTAGTGTAAACGACGGTGTTTTGCTGACTCAAGTATCGAACTCGCGATTTTCCAATTACGAGCTCTGCGCTCTCTTTTCTTTTAACTAGAAAGTATAAATAGATTCCTTATTCTTAAGGGCCGCGGTAGCCCAGTCGGTAGAGCGCCGGCCTCGTAATTGGAAGATTGCGGGTTCTGTACTCGAGCAAGACAAAGAACGTCGTGTACACTAATGGTGGCTGGTGCACGTAAAATCTGTCGTGGCCGCAATGTCCTACATGTTCCCATAAAAAAATATACCTCTGGGGATCACCGAAGCGGGAGACCCATCCCTTCCGTGGAGGATCAAAATTGCGATGGCATGTCTCCGGACCACCTCTAGGGGTGAGTCCCAGACCGTCGCCAATTGCCCATCTGGGCAGCACTAGTGCGACGTAAAACCCAACCAACCAACCAACCAACCAACCTTATTCTTAAAAAAAAAAAAAAAAAAAAAAAAAAAATCTTAAACTTCATCCTTATGGTATAGTGTACTACAGATACATATTATAATAAATAATTTTAAATGTATTAATACTCATAATGCAACTAACAAAATTGTTAAAAAAGAAGTGCTAAAAAATGAGTAATTTCGCATACTCATTTCAAAATGACTAATTTTGTTTCAAAAAGAAACCATGCTTGTTTCATTTACAAAATATCGCATTCAAATCAGTATTGGTTCACTTTATACTTTTTTATAAATATGATGAACTAAATGAAGATCTTTAACAGAATTTCTAGAAATTTAAATAGAAAGAGTTCAAACAAAAGTATATTCCCTCAAATCTCTAGAACTATATTTTGTCGTGTTTTCATACTGGTTTGCGGAAGACCACATCAATAAAAATCTATGTTTGAAATATTGGAATTCACTATGAACGATGCCATTTGTTGAGCATGTTAATATACTCAATAATAAGTACGTGCGAGTTTTAAATTTGAGTATACACACACACATATATATATATATATATCGGAGCTATTTTAAATATGTGACATACTCATATTTGTCCCAGTTTTACTCAATTTCACTATCTATGGTTCTTTATTTTTTTCAAAGAATGCATTCTATCTTTATACCACAAGAAAATCAACACCTGTAAATCATTTTAACAGTAATCACAACTAAGTCAACAATATAGATTGATATGTGCATCTGTTTTATGTATGTTAAGAGTGATATTTTTTGCACAATATGAAGTTATAAAAGTATAATTAAAATAAGTATCTCTCACACAGTAATAAATCCTATTATCATTATTATTATTATTTATTATTATTATTATTATTATTATTATTATTATTATTATTATTATTGCGCGCGTAGATGTGCCTAAAATAGTAGTGCTGTCTTTACAATTTTCATTAGCCTGATTTGAAAATCATAGATTATAGAAAAACATTCTAAGTAATATATGGCAATTAAAACTTATTCCAAAATATTTAAAGAGGTTACAGTATATAAAATAGAAGAAACAAAACCCATAAATATTGTGTAGAACTAGTTTTATCGAGAAATATTTTTTTTTTTTTTTTTTTGTTATAAAACACTTTCGAATTTTACTTTCCTATAACGTCGTTTAATCTTTATATTAAGATACCTGTGTGATGCCAATTAAAAAAAAATATTTTTGGAGGAAATGTATCACAAAATTCAAAAGTAATGTGTAAGACATCAAGAGCAGTAGTTATGTATATATTATTGAAAAATATATTATTATGGAAATATATGAAAAATATATATTATGGAAAAAAATAATTACTGCTCATATATGGAATGAGTAAATAGAGATGATGCTCTATTGCTAAAATAAAATTTTCAGTTATTTTTATCTTGTGGTTCAATAAAGCTATTTTAACATCAGATAGCAAGCCTTTAACAAAAGATTACCATTTCACTGATTGCGCAGGAATATCCCATATGTCCCATATTTGTCTAATATCCTTAATTTTTCTGGCTATTACGAAACTGATTCCATTTAAGACCTAAACCATTTTGGAGTTGAATTGAAGGTCCTGTTAAATATGTCAATCTTCTCCTAATAAAACTTCAATTACATTAATCAAAGGATTGGCAAATATATCTTCATAGTTTTTAAAACTTGACTACCACTGAAGAATGTCAATGGAATCAGATTATTGAAAATATCCCACAGAAATAAATCATTCATTATCATATTTAAATACTGTTAGCCATTAGAGAAAAAAAAAAAAAAAACACCATGTTATCCACTATATATATTACTTAGTTCTTTTTAGAAGTTGTGAAGATATAATCCAATCAGGTCTGTCTAGATTCAATTGTTTTAGTTCTAGATGTAATTGATCTTGGGAACTACTGAACTGTAGACGAGATCTTTAATGTTAATCTGACTGACGACACAAAATCTTATTGGTAAGTTCTCATATTATACTGAGAGTGAAAGGACATAGCTAAAGCATGACCAAATTTTTGATTTATTCTGATGTCACGAGCGATAAATATTTCTTTAATTTTGATACAGATTTGGTGCAATTATTAAAATAATAATAATAATAATAATAGTAATAATAATAATAATAATAATAATAAAATAAAAGCATTTATATTATAAAGTTAAGGTAACGAGAATCTATAAATAATTCATTTGTTGCATTTAAAATTAGATGTATTTTTTTATTGTTTATATAAGCATTTTTTATGAATGTTATAAAATAATAAATAAAGAGATTTATTGTCATTCCTCAAGAATACAATTTATTAATGTCCATACCATTAAAAATGATGTGATTTAACAATGCATGTCGTGTAAAATTACCACATTATTTAAATCTATCAGGAAAATACTCAAAAAATAAACCATCGTAATTTTAAATAATAAAGAGATTATTTACAGCTTTTCACACTGTTTCACAAAATGAAGGCGAATATAAAGCTGATTCCTAATTTGCTAAATAGTTATTAAAAAAATATAATAAATAAAACGAGGAAATTTACATAGGGAACATCAAACTGTTAAACTTACTTAGAAATAAATTATATTAAAATAAATATAGCGACGAATGTATTCTACCTAGTTTTAACGAAATATAATAGTTTATTAATATACTAAATCTTTTACATATTTCTGAGTTATTTCATTTTATTCAAACATCATATATATATAAATGAATATAAATATATCAATATATATGAATATATAAATATATCATCATACAATATATAAATGAATATCGCATTAAAATAAATATATCGACTAAATATGACACTTTTAATAAAATATAATAGTTTATTAATGCACTAAATCTTTTACATATTTCTGAGTTACACCGTCCATAAATTTTATTCAAACATCATATATAATAATAATAATAATAATAATAATAATAATAATAATAATAATAATAATAAAAAGATATATTGAAGAAAAGTTTCAAAATTTGCAATTCTATAAAAACATAAAGTCGATATTTCAATTAAAATTTATACTTTTTGCAAAATACGTACAGTTACAAAATAAAAATGTAAAATACGTGCAAGTACTTTTAAATTTATAAAATCTTTTATCCTCTGATTTTTCTTTCTTTCTTTCTTTTTATTCTTTTAATATTTACCGCCTAATTAGCCATAATTTGTACAACTTTCTTATTTTCTCTGATGAGCAACATTATCTAAAACTGAAGACCTTTCTGTTCATTACTATTTTAGTCGATTTATTGTCATTTGTCTTTCCTTTTAAGTTAATCATCTAATCTCAAAAACATGAAGATAAACCTCATCATCAAAGATGTACTTAGAAATGCACTTAACAATTCTTCAGATATAAACATTTGATTCTAAAAATAGCATTTCGGGAAAAATAATCAGTTTGCTCAATATTAACAGCCGGTACTCTCATTAAAAACCTGAAGTTTGTAATTTTTCTGCATTTGATGACGCTTTTGTAAAAGCAAATTAGTATGAAGTTGTTTTAAGAAATAATTGACTTTAAAATAGTTTTTCTACTTCACACGCGTGCACTTTCATTTCTTTCAAAAAGGAAAGAAAGAACTATGATTAAGCTAGTGAATTAATTTTTTAAGTGTTCTTTGTGGAATTTACTTTTTTTTTGTGACATTTATAAATTCAAATTTTTCTGAATTGAAAATTATTCTAAGTTTTGTAAAAATGGGAAATTATTGTGTTAAATAGTCCTTTGTTTAGTTTTTCTGTAATGTATATATATATATATATATTAAACTATTTATATTTGAAATATTGAATAACTGTACTTTCTCATAACCGTTTCCAAAAAAGTCGAAGCTTGTTAATCTGTCTTTCTGTCTGGTAGTCTATCTGTCCAAACTCTAATATTCGTAAATACTTTCCAAATTCCTTCAAACTGAATTATGTTTTTCAAATTTACTATGCCAATTTTGTTATTGAAAATAGGATAAATAGAACGTCTTTTTTCTGTACGAGAACGTATTTTGCTAATGATTTGTGATTTACGAGAGGCTTGTTCACAAATCATACGTGTACTGCACAAATGAATTAACATCTCTTATTCATACGCACACACAAAAAAAAGTTTTTTGCAGAAAATGCTATAGAGTGTGTCTCTCCAAAATAAAGTCATAGTGATTACGTGCCATAACTGGAAACAAACCAAACCAACGAAATTGAGACAGATATGTTAAGAAAGTCAATATTACAATGCATAATTAAAAGGAGTAATTTACTCCATGCCCCCCCCCCCCCAAAAAAAAAAAAAAAAAAAAAAACAAGAAAGAAAAATCATGCAGTACGCATTGATTAGTAGCACTTTCCAACTGTACGCAATTGTTGTATCGAATAACTTTTAATATTCTTTGCCTACGTTATCACACGACTGACAGAAGGACTGAAAAACATACAGATAGATAGGCATTTTGGAAAGTTTTTAAAGGCTTAACGCAAAAAAAAAAAAAAAAAAAAAAAAAATGCAGCCTTTAGATTATAATTACAGCTATTAATCTTACTGAATATTTTACTGTAGCCCTGTAAATCTAAAAGTTAATCATATCAGATTCTATACAAAACAGTATTCTAGAATATTAATAATACATGTATATGTCTTTATGATTTTTATTGTAGAAAGTTTTTTAAATATTACTTTTAAAAAATTCCGCCTAAAACGTAATACATTGGCTCTTTTTTTTTTTTTTTTTGTTGTTGTCCCTGTAATCAAACTAGTTGTACAGGACTTATTAATGACATCTTAAATAGGAGCATTCCATAGAGTACTTGAGTGTATAATTTTTTAAAATTTCTCAAAATATTCACGGATGATAGGAGCCGGAGACAAACAGGTAGAAAGGTAGACAATCGGACAGACATATGCACACATTGAAATCATATTTCCACTAAAATTATAAGAAAGTGTTAAAACGCTCATGTAAACAAAAGTGCAATCCCAGCAAATTTTTATAAATAGCTCTTAATGTAAATGTTTTTTCTTTGTGTGGCCCTGTAAATCTAATGCTAACCATACTATATTACATAGAAGGCACTCTTTTGTGCATACGAATAATATATTTCAATTGCATTAAGCTTTGTGGAAAATAAAATTATTAAAATTTGGTTTGTAAAAATAACTCTCGTACAACACAATGCTTTGGAATACTTTCAAGTGCCCCTGTACACAAACCAGTTATAAATGTACTCTATTTTACATAGGAAACATCCGATAGGGAATTGAATAACATATTAAAATTTCATTAAAGTTTCTATACATTAAAGGTATTAAAATATGGCTTATAGAAACTCCTCTCATAGAACACAATGCTTTCGAATATTTTGGGTGTGACTGTACACAAACCAGATAAGGTATTCACTCCATATTCAATAGGGAACATCCGATAGTGAACGTGAATAAAATATATCGGTTTAAAGAAATTCCATAAATATTTACGGGGAATTAGAGCGCAGAAAAACAGACAGAGAGACAGACAGACGGACAGAAAAGCAGACAGATACACAAATTGAAATTATATTCACACTTAAAAAATGATAGAAAGTGTCAAAAACGCTTAATGTAAACTAAAGTACAATTCTAGAAATTTTTATTAATAGCTCTTAATGTAACTGAATATTTTTGTGTCACCCTGTAAATCTAATGATACTATGAACCATACTATATTCTATGCAAAGCATTCTTTTGTGCATATAAATAACCTATTTCAATTTCCTAAAACTTCGTGGAAAGTAAAGTTATTAAAATTTCCTTTATAGAAATATCTCACAAAGAACGCACTGCTTTGGGGTACTTTTGAGTGTTCCTGTACATAAACTAGTGGTGGTATGTAATCTATTTTATATAGGAAAGATATAATAGTGAACTTGAATAACATATTTCAGTTTCATATATATATATATATATATATATATATATATATATTTACACATATCAGTGACGTTGAAAAATGTTTATGTCTTGGGTTTGTCTGTCTCCCCGCTCCCTAACTCCCATAAATATCCATGGAATTCTTTAAAACTGATATATGATATTCAAGAATACTATGAATGTTCCCTATTGAAAATGGAGTAGATATCACAACTGTTTTGTGTACGAGGCCATCCGAGAAATTTCCGAATTAATGCATTCCTTAAGATGTATTTCTATAAACCCTATTTTAATATCTTTATATTGCACAAATCATAATGTAAGTAACATTTATAATTTATATACATGGAAAAATGTGTTTTTTACAGTACAATATAATTAGCATTAAGATTTACAGGACCACAAAAAATATTCAGTTACATTAAATACTTAACTGAAAAATACTACATTTGCATTTGCAGTTTCATTACGTGTTTTCAACACTTTTTAACAATATTTAAGAATAAATATGACTTGAAGTAGTGTATCTGTCTGTCTGTACGTCTGTAGCATCCGTAAATATTTTCAGAATTTTTTAAAAATACGTATGTATGATATTCATATTCACCATGGCATGTTTGCCATTAAAAATTTTTAAATAGCACAAATGGTTTGTGTACAGGAGCACCCAAAACAATGCCCAAAGAATTACGTTTTATAGATAAAAAATACATTTTATATTTAAATAACTTTGTACTGCACAATCCATAATGAAATTAACATTTGTAATTTACATGCTAAAAAAATATCTTCTATAGAATATGGTATCTTTAGCGTTTGTGCCAGTGCAATTTTAGTCAACACATGCTGAAATATAGCAATGTGAAGAATCAAAATATCAGTGCTACCTGTAGGACGATTTGCACAAAAATTAAGCCAGCATTAGATTTCATAAAGGATATCTCAGATATCTAGCTACGTGCAGTTAAACTATGTAGAAGTTGAGATTCAGCATTCCTATTTACGGTGTAAATTAATGCATAGCAGTGCTAATTAAAGTCGGTAAGAAAAGTGTCTTAACACTAGCAAAAATTCCTACGTAAAAAAAGTACACTTCATACGGTTTTGTTAAATAAATCCTTGTCGAATCCTGTTCTTAGTCAGTGTAAGAACATGATTCGATAAGGCTTTATTTAACAAAAACGTATGAAGTGTACTTTTTTTACATAGGAATTTTTGCTAGTGTTCGGACACTTTTGTGACCGACTGTACTGGCGGATATACATCTAAATTGAATCAGTATAGTATTTTATAATAGTCTTTTCATATAGCACGTTTTGTGCTGTTATATACAATAAGATATGATCTATACACTGTAAAAAAATAACTATTACCAGCTGCAAGAATCTCTCTGTGATTGGAGAAAATAATTATTTTCTCCAATCACAGAGAGATTCTTGCAGCTGGTAATAGTTATTTTTTTACAGTGTAGCCTTCTCGTTCACGGGAAAAATTGCAACATAACTGCGCCACTCTTTGTACGATACATTCCAAAATTGAATAAGCATAATGTTTCATAACGGACCTCTGACGCATCAAGTTTTTTCGACTATAGACAGTAGAAACTGAAATAAAGTCTTATCTTAAATGGGAGACACTGCAGAATAGCAACGCCATTTGTTGAACTATTCGCAGTAAAAACTGATTTCGTTAATTTATGTGAAGGTGCAACAACATAGAAATACATATGCAATTCTGAACAACTATTTCCTGAGATACGGTCTCCACCAAATTTTTATCACGCACTCAGAGGTCTCAAAACATATAATTCATTGACATGTAACTCATCACGTACAAAAAAAAAAAATATACCGAATAAATAAAGTTTAAAAATTACATAGATTACCTGTTATTATTTAGATGTAAGAAAAGGGGAAATTGTGTTTTAAATGTGTCACTCTACTATAATTAAATACTTTCTTATAATATTTTTTCAAGACGCTTTTATGAGATTATTTCCACAAATAATATTCTAATCCTATAACTATTGTTTTATTGCTTGGTCATATGTGATAATATTTGCTGATCTAGTTAACATTTTTAAGTAATTAAATTTAAATTTGTTAAAATTATATTAATAAAATTTTAATAAAATAAGGCATTGTAAAATAATCAATTTACAGTACGCTGCAAATAAAAGGGCCTTGATCTAAGACATAAAAACAACTGAAACGGCATTTAAGACGCGTAAATGTCTTAAAATGTACCTTAGACGTTATAGATATTTTAATTTAAGACTGAAATATGTCTGAAATATCAATTCAGACACAAAAATGTCTGAAACACGTAAATACGCGAATTTTCAGACAGCAAAACGCGTTTGAATTTTCAGACACTTTAGAAATTCAGACACTTGCATTATTTAGAAATTTTTCATATGGAATCTACTTTAAGAAAATATACTTATCCTACTTCTTTCCACATTCAATAAATATATTATTATTTTATATAATAAGTAGTTAAACGACTTAAATTATGGTAGCTTTATGAAATTATATTTTTATGGAATAATACTCTAGGGATGTGAATGATATTTGAATGCTATTATCTTTAACACAATTCATAAACAACATATTTAGACACAAAGCTTATTTTGTTCTTAAAAAAAATCTTTTCTTTAAAGCTTCCTTATATTAAAAGAAAAAATGTGAAGACGGATGTAGCAAGTAATTTGTAGAGAAGAAAGCGAATTTATAAGTGAACAGTCATGAATAATTTGTGCCTATTTTTTTTCTTTCTTTCTTCTTATTATTATTCATTTAAAAACTTCTTTCTTTCACAAATTCACCTACATCTAAATGCAAAACTACAAATTTTCCTGTAATCATGATTATACTTAATTTTTATTTAAATATTACTTTAAGGAAAGAAATCGTTATCATCGAGGGATGAAACCTTCACATACTTGTTACGCATTATTAAAAAAATCTAGTCCTCTGAATATGAAATTTAAGATAATAATATTTATTAAGTTTAAGATACCATACTATCAATAGTTTTATGGCAAAAAATTAGAAATAAAACATAACACTGCGATTAGTTTCACGAATACTGCAGTATTTTATATCATAAAAACGCTTATTGCTGTATTCGACGATAGCGTGATTGGTAAATGCTTCACTCGAACGATGCTTGGCTTCAGGTTTCGGTTTCCTTAGACAGTGTGAGTTCGAATCCCAACGCCGGAAAATGGACTTTTTTCCCCTTTTTTTTATATAAATATTTCATTAATGCTCTAAACAATTCTAAAATATATTTTTAACAGAAAAAAACATAATCGCACGCCATATTTATTTATTTATATATTTATTAAAAAGCCTTAAAAACTGTAGTATTTTTAAGCTTAACATGGCAGTGTTTTTAAGCCTAAAATATGGCGGCGTTTTAAGACACTTGCAATATCTTAATTTCTGATGCAAAAAGGTGTCTTAAAAAGCCATTTTTTTTAGCTTAAAGAATGACCATACATTTAAGACACTTTTTAAACTGAATTTAAGACATTTACATTTACAGTGTACATATAAGTAGAAAACTATCGTTAAAATAGGATATTAACTATAAATAGTTCAATAAAAATTTAAACACTTTGTCATTTACTTTTTAGTAAATATTAAACTTCTGGACAGACCTTAATTTGATGCGATTAAAATTCTTTTTTAAACCAGAAAAATTATTTTACTAATATCATCATTTCTAATTCCTCATTCTGACTGAATTTAATATGAATTTTGGCTGTACAAATTTTAAGGAAAAAGAGATAGTAGTACTTGCTCCAGTTGTTGAATTATTTTTAAATGTTAAAAATCTTTATTACGTGATTAAACATATACGAAAAAGTATATTTTCTACAAAGATTTCTTAATCGGTAAGCATAAAAAAAAAAAAAAAATTACTCTGAAACAAGTTTGAATCTTGAATTCAATTGGCTGAACAGTTTTCGTAAATGACATACCTTTTTGCAGTGAAGCGTTTTCATATTTAAACTTATGCTAAAATGTTTATATTATATGTTGTATAATTAAAAGAATGTATAGCATTTTATATATTTATGATTTTTAACGGCTCTTATTTTCGTAATACATTTCAAAGCATATTACGTTAACTTATTGTAAAATTAAACTAATGAAAAGTTTTTTGCTATCAATACAAAAGTTGACAAACAAGAATTATAGTTTATAAACTGAAACTATTGGAAATGCTGCGAAATCATTCAGTTATCTCACGTTCTAATATAAAGTACCCAACGTTTCTGTTTTTTAATGTATACAATGCTACAACACTTTATGTAAACACATTATCAGTAAAATCAGGTGCATTTATTTTCCGATAATGAAACATTTGAAATATGTTAAATAATGAGTACAAATTAGAAAAATAATTAAAAATATCAAATGTAAAACGTTGTATTACGAAATGTAATGCGGAAAACAGTATTAGCATAATTAATTAAATGTATATCAGTTTGTTTACCACATATACAAGCTTAAGTTAGTTTGTTATTTAATGTGGTAATACAAGCAAAAGATGAACGGATATTATGCCTACATACATTTTATTAAATATATTTATGTTACCAATCTCATGTATTTTGTATAATGTTCAACATAAAAAATATTTTAAAAAATTAAATGTCTTTTCTGATTTAATAATTATGGTATATTTAATTATTATGAGAAAAAAAAAAAAAATCAGAACTATTTTTTTTTTCAAAGGAATATGTTCAATGTTTTAATAATGACATTTCACATTATTTACAAAATGTAATGCTGAATATGAATTATTAAGTATTTGAAGGATTGGATTTACATACGAAATTCTGAATGTCCGAAAGGGGTTTTTATTTTCAATGTTTGTTTATTTGATTATTTTTGCTTATACATAAGCATTGTTAAAACTAGCTTTTACAATAATGTGCATTGAATCAAATCAAACTCTTCCGTATTTATTTATTTGATACATATTTGTACAAGTTCCGATTCTTGGATTTATATATTGACTGTCATTCGTATGTAATATTCGAACATAAAGGATATTGTCCTGACAGTCTATTGGATTTCCTATATTTCAAAAGTCTGAATTGTTGAAACTTTGTTACATATTTATTATATTTATTGCAAAGAGTCATAGTTTAATGATTAGAAATTTTTGTATGGCATATGAAATAATTTTCTTACCATGAACGTTAATAAGTTATTCTGTTATAACTAACCAAGTTTCTTACAATAAAATTAAAATAATACTTTAATTTTTCAATAAGTTGCATTCTGTAACTTCTAATTTGAAGGTACTTCTTAACTAGAAACTATACATTTAAAGTATTAGTTCAAAAGCTTGCATTTTAAATTTAATTAACGAATTATACATTCGTATTCATTTATAACAAACTGAATTTTTTTATCATATTTACTCTCTTAAATTCCAAAATATTCCTAATATTTTAAATATTTTTTGATAAGTTAAATCGTATTAAAAGAAAGTAACTTTTTAATATTATAGTTTTCTCTTTAAACAAGTCACTATATCCAATGTGCAAATTCATTTATTAATTTTTAAATGAATTTAAGACTTTCAAATTTTTTAAGAATTTTTTTCTGGGTTCATTTTTTTTTCTTTTAATCGAAGTATTCATAACACATTGTCATCGTTTTAACTTCCGAAATACTGAATTAGTTGGAATAAGATTTTGAGAATAAGCTTACTTTAAATATATCTTTGTTAAATTGGTCAGTGCACTTCATCTGACATTTTATTTTGAAGTGGTGACCACTTGAAAATTTTAAGCTTACAAAAAATCAGTAAATGAATAAATAATGCATTTAGAAACCGATTTACAAAAAAAAAAAAAAAAAAATTATATATGGTTCCGCATATCAAGGTACCAAAAATGTCTGTTAAGCAACTTGATCCACCATTAATTTTAAAATGGTGTCAGCTTGAAATATTATGTGGTCACTTGAAAAAATTTTTATTACTGCAAATTCTTAAGTACTGCACTAATTTAAACAAAAGCTAGATATTGGACTTATCATAAAAAATATCCAGAATCAGTTCAGCCATTGTAAATTATCAGATTCACATACAAACCTATTTATGAACTGATGTTCTTAGAACTTTACGTATACTTAGCTAATATGAAGCTATGTACTATGTTTATAATTAAATTGATTTGCCAATTAAATTCAAAATGTATTAAAAAAAAAAAAAAAAAACTTGTAAATGTACTAATTGTTTGTCTTGAGTCTCAATAATTTTACAGCATTCCTCTGTTAAATCTAAAAATCGAGATTGTTCGTCTTTACTCTGTACTCTGTACTTTTATTTTTAATTGTTTTATTTCTTAATAAAAACTGAAAATGAACATTTCTAATTCAGAAAAAAAGTGTTATAAATCCACTTTTATACTCTTCCCAGTAGTGAATTAAAAAAAAAAAAAAAAAAAAAAAAAAAACAGATATATATATATATATATATATATATATATATATATATATATATATATGTGTGTGTGTATAAAATAGATTGTTTAACATCACTATATACTTTTCTCTGTAATTTTACATAAGACGCAAGATAAAGGTTTTCCAGTAGTATTTTCTTCTTCTTTTTCTTTCTTTCTTTCTTTCTTTTTTTTTTTTTTTTTTTTTTTTTTTTCAAATTCTAATAGTGTGGTGGTTACTTGAAAAATTACAGTATTTTCAGAAATACTGAATCTGTTCGAACCAAAGTTGGAAGATGGACTTATTTATTTTAGAACTATCATGGATAAAGTCCTTAACAGACTTGTTCTACAATCCTGTTTTAAAGTGGCAGTAACCTGAAAAGTTTAAACTCACGTAATAAAAATTTAAGTAAAAAAAAAAACAATTTTTAACAGTAGAAGCTTTTTATTGTGGAGCCCTAAAAAATAGAATAAAAATATATTCTTGCAAGGACAGTCTTTAAAAAAAAATGAAAGTTTCCACATTAAGAAAATTTTAGAGAAAAATTTAGATATTTCACTTTCGCAATTGATGAAATTTAAATATTCAAAATATTTGAAAAAGCATCCAAGACCAATATTCTTAGTTATTAGTTTTTTTTAATAAGTAATTTATTAAGACACACATTCCTAAGGTCTCGAAAGCTTTGTAAACTATTTTGAACATTTAAAAAATTTCATCTCTTGCGAAAGTGAAATATATAAATTTTTCTATAAAATTTTCTTAGTGTGTGGAAACTTTGATTTTTTTTTTTTTTTTTTTAATCATGTCTTTGCAATAATAAATTTTTACTTTATGCTTTTTATTTTTACTTTATGTCAATCAGAACGATTTGATATTTTACTAGAACAATCGAAAGGCAATGGAATTTTGGGCGAAAGAAAAAAAGTAGTTCCAAACTGTGCCTATAGATGGTAAAATATATATACTCAGGGTAATGTCAAGGAAAACACTTAAATGGTTTCATTAAACACCGGAATGCTGTTAGCAATAGAATAGCGGGAAACAATTTTTTGTCAAACAAAATTTCATCGCCTCATAATTATTATGGTAAAACATGAAGTAATTGTGACCGGTAGTTTTAAAATTAGAGTGTTTTGGAACCGCAACTTTAATTCTAATTATCCTGTATATAAAATATTTTTATTTTTGGACTCTTGGACTTTGATTATTTTACCTTTATAAAGAAGTAAGATATTTTAGCACTCGCATAAAAAAAAAAAAAAAAAAAAAAAAAAAGACGATAAACATAATAATAATAATAATTCAATAAATAGAACTAATTACCTAAAAAACCTGGTTATTTATTTAAATATTTTTTGCTGTGTATTATTTCGAAGATAAATTGAAAATTGAAAATTATACATCTATCTTCAGTAATGAAAGTTTTCTCTTTGCAAATAATAAAAGTTTTTACATTGAACAAGTTTTTGCATTTATTTTACTAATTAGCTGTCTACCACAAACTCATCTTTTTATGAAATTGCCGTTTCAAATAGTTTTAAAGGAAGTAGTAAAATATTTCTTAGAAACAAATTTTTTATTATAAGAAATAGAACGTTATTTCAAATTTAAATGTTCTTTACTTTCAATTCTTATAGTGAGGGACCTCATTAAAACTAAAATTTGCAATTTTATAAGGTTTAATGAAGTTTTAAAAATGTTTTTGATGAGTTTGTATTCGGAAAGTAATTAACTTTTGAAACGTTTTTCAGATTAGCACGCACAGCATTTCTTTTATTTCTTTCAAATATTCAAGATTCAAATGACATTAAGTGAGTTGATTTGTTTTTAATGTTTTCTTTATGGAAGTTCATCACCATAGAAATAGTTTATTGTATTTCTTTATTTAAAAAAAAAAAAAAAAAAAAAAAAAAAAAAATGAAGTTTATTTGATCTTTTTTTTTTTATTGTATGTTCTGAAATAATATTTAGTTTTGAAACTTTTAATTTTTTTCTTTTTTCCTTATTGAATATTTTGATTTGCGTAAAAATGTTTAATAGAAACATTACTATATATATATATATATATAAGACTTGATGAAATCAATAAGAATGATTTACAGCATGCAAATAAAATTTACAATTTACAAAAGTTAAACGAAGTAGATTACGAGGGTTGCCTCTTAAGTTTCTGCAAAAAGAAAAAAGGAACTTTGGGAACAAACTGTTTTATCGCTTTTCAAAATATCCGCCTTTAAGATTTGTACACTTTTCCATCCGTTCAAACCAATTTTTGAAACAGTTTTTCCACTCTGAAATTGATATCTGATAAACATGGTTTTGGAAGGAACCAACAGCTTATGAGGTGATGAAAATCGCTGCCCACGCATTTTTTGTTTGACATAAGGGAATTAAAAAAAAGTCGTTAGGCGACAAATCAGGAGAATATGGGCAATGACACATTAATTCGGTATTCTTATAATTCAAATAATCAATTGTTTTACGTGCTGTGTGTGAGCTGGCGTTGTCGTGATGAAGAACATTGCGGCGATTTTGGTTGTTTTTTCTGATTTCGTTGATGACTTTTGGCAAACAGATTTCTGTATGTCCTTTAGCGTTAACAGATTTTTTATCCTCTATAGGAATGGTTGCGATATGTCCTGTAAGGCCTAAGAAACAAGCAATAATTTTCTTGGAAGTGCTTAGTGAACGAACAAATTTCGTAGGATTCGGTTCACCCGGAAATACCCAAACAGTGGATTGTTGTTTAGTTTCCGACTCATACGAATATGTCCAAGTTTCGTCACCAGTGATGATGTTGTATACGGATTTTGCTGTTCACAATTTCAATTTTGTTAGCATTTCTTTACACCAATTTGCACGAGCCTCTTTTTCAGCTTCTGTCAAATTGTGCAGAATCCATCTGGAACAAATCTTTTTAACAGCTAAATGTTCGTGAAAAATCGAATTTACTGCAGTCTGTGATATGCCAAGCGATGCTTCTATCTCACGATACGTGACATGCCAATGTTCTTGAATCATCTTGCGCACAGCATCGATGTTCTTTGGCATCACTACCGATTTTGGTCGTCCTTCACGAGATGCATCACTGACGGACGCACGACCACGATGAAATTCTGCAAACCAATTGTAAACAGGCTTTTCTGATAGTGCTTCATTACCAAAAGATTCACGAAGCGGTACTATGCATTCTTGTCGAGTGAGACCTTTTCTTATAATCATAAAAAATCATCCAACGGAAACCTTCACGAGTTACTTTCATTTTTTTCACTCACTTGCTTCTTTTTAACACTCACTGTAAATAAAATACACAGAGGATTTGTAAGATGCCACTGATTCCAAGATTAAAAAAAAAAAAAAAATGAATTTTACAAATATCATGAAGACAGATTTAGTAGCGCTTTCTATTGGTCCTTTGTAAAAACATAAAAGGCAACCCTCGTACAATATGAAGAATAATGAGCTGAATTAAAAAATAAATTTAAATAATTACACACAAAACTAATGTTACTCTATTAATTATGTGGTCCATTCGATCATGTTTTTTATTATTTGATTAAATTTTTAAGTTCTCTTACCCATATATATGATACAGAAAATATTGTTTTATTAGTCAAAATTTCGAAACCGAGTTTTTGTTTTATTTACGTGCTTTGAGGTCCCTTGAACACAAAAGTTTGTTCTGTTAAGCGGTTGTTCTGTGTGTCTGTCTGTTATCAGCAATCTCAAGAATAAATAACAACAGAAGTCCAAACTTGGTATTCTAAATGTATATCATATAGAGGTACTACACTAAACTTTCCGTTGAGTTTAACAAACGGTTCGTGTACAGGGATACTCAAGAGGATTCAAATACATTACAACTGTGGGAAAATTGCAGGTAAGTAAATTTTAACATCTGTAGACTGCACTAAACCAAATGGAACGAATATATGTTATTTATATGCGTAAACACATGTTTCATGTAGAATATGGTATATAAATCATTAACTGTTCGTTTACAGGGCTACACAAAAAAAAAATAGATTATACTGCGACAGTATCTGAAAATTGATGTAAGTGTATTTCAAGTTGTACCGTGTGTTATTAATATAAGATTATATTTATGTGCACTCTGTGGTATGTACGTAATCTTCAGAATATGTACAGGACTACCGACATTTAAGCCATAACATTATTTTTTATTGTTAGTGGAAGTGGTTTACTGTAATAATTTATCATGTCCAGGAAAGTTGCTCAGGAATTGAAAATAAGTCCTCATGGCCATATAGTTAATAATGTATTTTTTTTTTTTTAAGTTAAATATTTATTGCTCGGTTTTTTGTGTATTTACACGCTTTGAAGCTTCCTGAATACCGAAGTAGAGGAGACAGAATAATTTGTGAAATAATGCTTTTCTGAAGCCTGATTTGAATTGTTTTAACTCAGGGTTACATAACAGTACTCGTTATCTTACCCCTTCATCTCCAATTTGTATTCATAGTATTAAATGTCAGGGTAAAAGAAAATCGTGCTTGTGACACACCACCTTATTTTTGTTACAAATACATAAATTTCGTTAATTAATGTATACGACTTTTTCCCGAGTTCGTTGATCATTTACATAATTCTATATATTCTATAATGTATTAATATTTCAATATAATATTTGTTTGTAGCATAATTATTAAAAAGATATAAGGAATTTCTAATAATATTTTTACAATATTTTCTGCGTTAAACAATTTTTATTGAAAATGTGTTAATTCTCCCACCTCATTTTAAATAACGTTATTTTAAAATAAAGAGGAATGAAAATTTTTTGTATATAAGAAAATGCTAATATTTAGACCTACGTATATTATGCAGAAATTACTTATAATTTTATGTGCATTCAAGATTTAAATTTAAATTTCCAAGAAAGATTTTTTCAACAAAGATATTTTGTTTAGTTCACAATTCAGTAGTCAGTTTTTTGTTTTACTAAAAAATGTATTTGATATTAAAACTAATTTAAAGATTTATAAAACTTAGATTTACACGTTATTTTACACTTCGTTGTTCTGTAAGAATGTGAAAATGTTTTTATCGCAGTCTAATGATATTGTGCAGATAAAAAGATAATAAAAGATTTAATAATATTGGGTTGGACTCTAAGTTCCCGCCGTTCCACACTTCTGAACTTTGCCCATAGAATGAAGATGCTTCTCTACAGTAGTGTGGGAGCAATCCATTGTCTCTGCCAGTTCCCTTGTTGTTTGACGCGGATTTTCATGCAAAAGGTGGTTCAACTGCTCTTCATCGAACTCAACTGGACGGCCAGAACGATGTCAAAATTTCCTTTTTTGAACAATGCATACCAATCACGGGCGGTTTTTTTCAGCTTTAGCACCCACTCCATACACAGCACAAATGTTGCGAGCAGCTTCTGCGACCTTAGAACCTTGATTAATGGCAAAAAGAAAGAGGTGTCGAAAATGATCATTCTTCTCAACTTGACATTCCATGTTAATGATCTGCAAATAACAAGGAAATGTATCTTAGTAACAACGAAGCATATATTTAGGTAGAACAATATATTCTCTTTCGAATGATGTACAACTTCGTGCCAAAAGTTTTTAATGTCATACAGATTTTTCCAATTTAAACAAAACGGCGGGAACTTAGTTGCCAACCCAATACATTTACTCATATTTGATTCTTACTAAATATTTTTATTTCATTCAAGATTCCTGCACCCATGAAAGAACCCCAAAGGGACCCAAAAGATTGGTGTATAAAAATTTATTATTTGACGGCATTGTAGTAACATTCAAAATTTTACAATTGGCATTGTATAATTTTATATGATACTAAAATGTATGCGCACTATTAATTTCTATTTCTTTATAAATAAACATAACTTTATTAAAACTGTTTTCAATTGTTTTGAAATTACAATAATTTCCGACTTATAATCCCCCAGTAAGATACGTCATTTCTTCACCAGAAATTTCATTTAACAGAAAAATATATACTCTTTCGACGAAACAGCGCGAACAAATTTAATTATATCTATCAAATAAAATTTATCTTACCGGCGAATTATACTTATTAGTTCCACATGTGCTTTATGGACATGTCCGTTTCACACAGTAAGTTAGATTTTTACTAATTCTTTTCACTTTACTAACACACTTCACACAATTTAATATTTTGTTCCAATATAAATGATAGATCTGTACTTAAAAGAATTGGCATTTTTTTTTATTAATGTTAAATAAAAACATAAAAATAAACGAAATTCTACGTTAAAATTGTCATTTGCATAATTATACATGTATAAAAAAATTGTAAGTTAAATTTATCCTATTCACATGTGAAAGTAAAGCTTTAAACACAGTAGAATTAATTTATACTATAAAAACTTTACAAAATTGTTTAAAGTATATGAAAATTCGAAATATACGAAATAATAAACTATAAGAAAATGTACGAAGTGTACCAAAGTTGTTTTGTCTTAGATAAGAATTATCACAAAATATATTATGTACAAATTTCATACTATAGAATTAAAAAAAAAAAAAAAAAAAAAGAAATTAAAAAAATCTTACAAATCACATGCTTTTTTTTTTTCTAAATTTTTAAATGTATCTTATATGCGTTTAAAAACTTAAAAACTGAAATATATTTTTTTTAAAGTGAAAAGCAATGCATGTTATTTTAATTAAAATAGAAACAAATAAAATTTTTACTTGATTAAGAACGAATTATTTTTTTATTTACAAGAATATAGGAGGAGGAAAAATAACTTATGTATTTTTAAAGTATTTTTATAGCATATCAATCTACGTGTTTTATTTTATTTATGTAATTATTTATTTTTTTTAACTATCATTATATGAATTTAGATGAAAGCCTTTATAAAATTGAAAACTTCTCATTATATGTATACTTTTTTATAATCAGACTTTTATGTAAATGAAGCGAAACATTATGATGCTAAAAACGAGTATCTTAATTAAAATCCAATTCCGAAAAAAGAAAATAAAATTTAAATAAATGAGAAAAAATGAAACAGATTGTTCTAAATCCTTGTAATTTACACAAAATTAAGCAATCATTCTATTTAAATAGGCTTAAATTTAAGCTTAGAATTAAAAACTATTGTGTTTTTGTTTATATTACTATGAATTTCGCGCCAATTTCATACCATTATTTACATTAGCGATTTTGCAGGAAATCTTGTAAACTAAACTCTTTAACATAACAAAAGTCTGTTTGAAGTTTAATATTCTAACACTGATTTCATTCATTTTAAAGCCAAATTAAATCACTGACGTTTTCTATATTTAAACAAAATTTTCTCCATTTTCTACTAACTAGTAAATGTCACACTTATGAATATCATGCATTTTGAATTGTAATCTGGACTTCTACGTGAATTTTAAACATGATGCATTGATGTTAAAGGCAAAGTTTATGGTATCAGTATTAATTTTATTTATATTTTTAATAAAAAAATTGCATTTCGATATCAAAACTGTAAAACTAAAACTTTTCACAAATAAATTCTTTAACAGGGATTTTAAGCATTATCACACAAAAAAAAAAAAAAAAAAAAAAAAAATCATAGAGTATTTATTTCCTTGATAGGAATTCGAATTCAGATTACCATATTAATCACTATTTTGTACCCTTCAAAATTTATTCTTAAAATTATAATCAATTTACGTTAAATCTGAAAGAGTTAATTTTTTAAATCATTATAGATAATGAATAGCACATTTTTAAATTATTTCAGTTTCTCCTGTTAAAATATTACATTTACATATATATATATATATATATATATATATACTAGCAGACCCGGCCACGCGTTGCTGTGACTAAGTTATACGTTGAATTAAACGGCTGTAAACTATTTAGTACAGTCAAATTATTATTTACGAACAAAGACGAAAACGTTGTAGCCGATGTAAAAACCCACAGGGTTGAGATTTGAAACTTAGGTCAAAATTTGGAAGCGATTGATAAAAATTTTCGTAGTGTTGATATTAAGCACAAATTAATTTTATTGTAGGGTCCTATAAATTTTAATGGAGAAGTGATATATATTATTTCTAATTTGGATAAAATTGCTAAAATGACTAATATATAAATTAAATTCTATTAAAATTCTATTAAAATAAAAGTATAAAAGAAACAGACGATTTTAAAATCAATTTTTATGGAGGAGTGAAATATAATATATGCTATAATGGATAATTTTATTATAAAATGACCTCATCATTTTAAATATTTTAAAGAGGGCAACAGCTGTAGTTATAAAAAGGAAAACAATAAGGCTAAACCAGAAAAATAAGTACATTTGATAAATATTTTAAAACTTTAAAATTGGAAATCTTATGAAATATTGGACATTTAAAGTAAATACATGTATCATTTAAATAGAAAAAGATTTTGAAAAAGTTTAGTGTATTTTAACGAAGTGATGAGAAGTTTTTGAGTATGTTAAAATTTTAATAGTAAATTCAAGTTAATAAAGATGGGAAACATTGAGGATTAAGATAAGAATAATTATAAGATTAAAAAAAAAAAAACTTTTTATATACCATTCTTTTAAATTTTAATATACTAATAATATACTAATTAAAAGGAAAATGATAAATATTCTATCATAGTTTGAAGTCAAATTTGTTTTCAAATGTCTAAATAAAATATCTGATGTAAGATACTAATATTTTGGAGCGGAATAGATTTCATTTCTGTCATCCTTGGCGAAAAAAAAAAAAAAGAATATCGCCAAATTATCTGGCGAAAATATTTAATTCCTTTCAAAAATCATGGTTATTTTAACAACTTAAATTAAAAGAGTAATGAATAATATGAAACAATATTTCGTACAATACATATTACATGTCATACATACGTACAATGAATAATACATATTACATTTCGTACAATGCATACATCTGGCATGTATATTTTCGTGTTACGCTTTTGGTCGCCAAATAATAATAATAATAATAATAAAAAGCCAAGGGCGACAGAGTTTTGAAATTTAAAATTAAAATTTTGTCAATTTGACAACAAAATAATTCAATCTAACACCCGCGATAACTAATACATATCTATACCCAAATATAAGGATTAAAATCGGGAAATAAATTTCCTCGATTTTTAATAATTTCTTACAAAAAATCCAGTGGGCAATTAACATAGGAAATCTTTTTCTTGGCTGCACAGACGGTCAGTGAGTCACACTTCGCTTGCGTATAGAACTCATAGATATAGTATAGCATATATAGAATAGAGTGATCATTGGGGAGAAAAAAGTTATTCCTTTTCATTTGGGAAAAGACGACGTTTTTGCCAAAATATGGACGTCTTTCCCCGAGTGAATACACACGGGAATACATACTAATATTTTAGCAAATAAAATTTATGAATAATTTATTTGCTAAAGGGGAATGGAAGACTCCAGATACAGTTTCAAATTCATATTTCTTTTTTTTGTTTTCTTTTCTTTTTCTTTTTTTTTCCAATACCACTTAATGGCTGTTTCTAAAGCTTTTTTTTTTTTTTTTTTTTTTTTCGGCATCAAAAATCTTTGTACGATAACATGGGGATGAGATATATATATATATATATTACTATATCTATGATAGAACTACATTAGCACTTTATCAATGTGTATAAAATCTTTAAATTGATTATGACGTCAATTTTCGTGAGATGCATAATTTAACTTTTTATAATTTTTTAACGGTCACGTTTGATTAAATGTATTTATTTTTATGTCGAAAGAAAATGAACTCGTATTTTTTTTCTTTTTTTTTTTCTTTTTTTTTTTTTTTTTGGCAACAATTAAATTAATGGAACTCACAGATATTTTGGAGCAACTTTAATAAAGGTCTATAATTAACAAATAATTGCAATAAAACAATATTGTGACAATAAATTGAGATAAAAACTATCCTATCTCTCAAGTTGGAAGGGCCGCGGTAGCCCAGTCGGTAGAGCGCCGGCCTCGTAATTGGAAGATTGCGGGTTCGGTACTCGAGCCGGCCAAATACCGTCGAGTACACTAATGGTGGCTGGTGCACGTAAAATCCGTCGTGGCCGCAAAGTCCTCCATGTTCCCATCAAAAATTATACCTCTGGGGGTCACCGAAGCGGGAGAGCCATCCCTTCCGTGGAGGATCAAAATTGTGATGGCATGTCTCCGGACCACCTCTAGGGGTGTGTCCCAGACCGTCGCCAATTGCCCATCTGCGCAGCATTAGTGCGACGTAAAACCCAAGCACCAACCTCTCAAGTTGGACCAAACTGCACACAGTGTGCAAAATTTCATTAAAATCGGTTCCTTAGTTTAGGAGTTTACCCCGGACAAACATCGTGACACGTAATTTATATATATATACAGATATAAATTAGAAATTTAATATCACACTGTGAGTTTGAGGCTACAGAACGTCACCACAGTGGTTTGAATTTACGCTGGATCCAGCAAAGTAGAAAGTGGGGACGGTTAAAATCACTTCGATTAAAAGAAAAAAAAAAGAGAGAGAGAGAGAGAGAGAGAGAATGTAATGTTCATTATATATATATATATATACTAGCAGGCTTTGCCCGCTTCGCTGGTCATTATATTGAAATGAATCCCCAAAACAGCATATCATTAATAATAATAAAATATCTTAAAAAAAAAAAAAAAAATCATTGAAATCCGTCAAAATCTAATTTTAAGTTGCCCAATGCCTTGGGCAGTCCCTTACCTGCTTTTTACTCCCCCTCCCTCGCGGTTACAGTTGAAAGTTTTACAAAATCTCATCAAAGTGCATATTTTGCACACTTAATTAACACCCACACACCAAAATTCGCCATTCTTAGGTAATTTGGACGGATTTAAGCTTCAAAATGTGGTTTTTGCCCCGCCCGCCCCAAGAGGAAGGAGGGGGGGGGAGTAAATTTCAAAAATTACTTTATATTGCATGTTGCATACACATACCTAACCGACACATCAAAAAATTGAGATCATGAAATTATTTAAAGCTGAGCTATGCTTTAAAACTTTTTTTTTTTTAATCTCTCCCTCCGTTCTTAACGGAATGAATTTCGCAAAATCTCTTCATACTATGAGTTAGATACATATAATCGTTCCTTACATAAAAAATGTCCAACCTTAGATAATTTAGTGCAGCGTTACGCATGAATACATTCCATTCTCTCCCCCCATTCTCCAAAGGGCGGTAGGGTGGAATTTCACAAAATCCCATTGCAGTGTGTGTTCAGTTCGATTTCCTCGTGTGTTGAGTACCCTTCTTCCAAAACCTTTTCCCTACCCTCCCCCCTTAAAAATTCAAAATTCCAAAATCGCAGAAAATGATTTTTTTTGTACTCAAGTCTGGTCTTTCCATCTGCAATTTCTTCACCGTTAAGTAATTTGGAGCCGAGTTAAGCCTTCTGCCCCCGAAGGGGGACAGGGGGGGGGGGGTATTTTGCAAAATTTCGTCTTAGTTGGGGGGTCAGGCTCCGAAAACCAACCTGGTCACTAAAATTTGTGACCCTCTTTCCCACAGAATCGTCATGGCAGTGTTGAGTCAGTGAATCATTGAGTTTACTCTTTTATATGTACAGATTTGTTTATATATTTTATGGACTACTTGGCTTAACACTTTAATACTACTTGGCTTAACACTTTGGCTTAAAAACTAAAATAAATTATTTTAAAGTTTTATTATAGAAGAAATATTTATATTATATAGAAGATTAATTAAAAATTTAAATTTTTTTCCGGTATAAATAGTAGCCTATGTCTTATTCCAGACTATTATCTATCTCTGTACAAAATTTCATCCAGATCCGTTTAACCGTTGTGGCGTGATTGAGTAACAAACATAAACATCCATCCAAACTTTCGCATTTATAATATTAGTATAGATTAGCTATCATGTGCATGCGTTAGATTGAGTTATTTTGCTGTCAAATTGACAAAATTTTAATTTTAAATTTCAAAACTCTGTCGTTCTTGGCGCTTATTGTATTTGGTGATCAAAAACGTAATACGAAAATATGCATGCCAGATGTATATTTTCGTAATATGCATTGTATGAAATATTGTTTCATATTATTCATTACTCTCTTAATATAAGTTGTTAAAATAACCATGATTTTTGAAAGGAATTAAATTATGTTCGCCAAATAATTTGTCGATATTTTTTTTTTCTGCTAAGGATGACCGATATCAAATCTATTCCGCTGCAACATATTAGTATCTTATATCAGATACTTTATTTAGACATTTGAAAACAAATTTGACTTCAAATTATTATAGAATATTTATCATTTTCCTTTTAATTAGTATATTAGTTGGATATTTATTGTGTAAATATCATCTTTTGAAATGAAATGTTTGTGTTTTCAATCGAATATGGAAATTTGCCATTTTTTTTCCCTAGAGTTTTGAAATTAAAAATTCAAATTTTGTCAATTTTACAACAAAAATAACTTAATATAACGCATGGACATGATAATTAATACATACCTATACCTAAATATGGGGATTAAAATCGGTAAATAATTTTCCTCGATTTTTAATAATTTTTTACAAAAAATCCAATGGACGTTCAACATAGGAAATATTTTTCTTGCATCCACGAACGGCCAGTGACGTCATCACTTCGCTTGCGTATTAGCACTTTATCAATTTGTAAAAGAAATTTTTAATTAAAAATGACGTCAATTTTTGTGAGATGCATAATTTTTTTTTATAATTTTTTATCGTTCACGTTTAGATAAATGTATTTATTTTCCTGTTGAAAAAAATAAATAAATTCTTTTTTTTTTTTTTTTTTTTTTTGGCAACAATTAAATTATGGATAAATTTAAATGGCTAATTTTTTGCTATTATTAGCTTACAAAATTGCTATTTTATGCATAAAAATCGCAAAAACAAATTTTTTTTTCGGAATAAAAGGTAGCCAACTTTTTAAGTTAGGGTATAAGCTATCTCCATAACAAATTTTATCAAAATCCATCGAGCGGTTTTAGCGTGAAACTGACTGAAATAAACGGACATTCACATTTATAATATATATAAGATATGCAGGGTGATTAGAAAAAAACTACCCCGATATATGAGACCATAGCTACCATACCGTTCCGAGAAACTGAATAAAAATTTGGTGGAAGGTATTTTGAGGTATGTGCTGAAGAATTATATAAAAAACAACAATTAAACTCTAACAGTTACGGTTACAGTGACAATATTTCAAAAATTTCAAATGGCAACACCTACTTTTTTTTATTGAAATGTAATCTGCATAGCAAAATCCAAAAATAGCGTTGGAACGGTACCTCTAGCACGAAAATCAGCAGCGCTAGCAGGGTAAGAAAAAAAAAAAAAACGACTGTTACGTGCCTACCAGAGTACCACTTTCATTTTTTTAATGACGTCACATTTCACACTGAGTCTTTGGTTCAGACTAAAGTCTACTGATTCTGCTTCGAAACGAAAAGAAGAGACCAAGGTATCCTTAATTTCGTGTAAGGTTACTGAATAAAGGCTTTAATTTCGTTGTTAGTCGTAAAATGCTGTGATGATGACGTCATCACAGTACGTGAAAAACAAGGCATTGTAAAATGGCAATCAAAATTGATTTTGATGATGATAATGATGTTTCCCAGTAAGAAGCATATTGTTCACAGAGAAAGAAAGCAAGATACACATTACGCATTTCACAATGCCTTATTTTTCCCTTAGTATGATGACGTCACTTATGACGGTGTCTTACAACTAACAACAAAATTAAAAACCCTTATTCAGTAGACCTACAGGAAATTAAGGATACCGTGGTCTATTCTTCTCGTTTCGAAGCAGAATCAGAGTTTATTGGGAGCCTAAGACTCAGTGTCATTAAGAAAATGTAAGTCGTGCTCTGGTCACACACACAGCTGTTTTCTCTTTTTTTTCTTAGTATGCCTAGCGTTGGTGATTTTCACGCTAGAGGTACCGTTCCAACGTGATTTATGGTTTTTTGCTATGGAGATTCCATTTCAATAAAAAAAAAGTAGGTGTTGCCATTTGAAATTTTCGAAATTTTGTCACTGTAACCGTAGCTGTTAGAGTTTAACTGTTGTTTTTTATATAATTTTTGAGCGCATACCTCAAAATACCTTTCACCAAATTTTTATTAAGTTTCTTGGAACCGTATGGTAGCTATGGTCTCATATATCGGGGTAGTTTTTCTCTAATCACCTTGTATATATATATATATATATATATATATATATAAACCTATATAAAGCGATTTTTTTAATACACAAATCTAGACACATAAAATGTAAAAATGAAGATTTATAAAACAGCATACATATTATTTATTTTTTTAGAAATATACTAAAATGAGATTCTACAGCATTACTTCTTAAATTTATGAACTATATTTTTTTGTAATGTGCTGATTTTTATTTAAATTTTAGCACTGAATAAAAATAAATAATTAATATATGTATATATATAAGTAATGATAACAATAACTTGACAAAAAAAATATTTTTCAACTTATTTTATTTCAGAATATTAATGGTAAGAATTATATGGTATATCCAGTATATATATACATATAATATATACACAGCGGGTGATGAAATTATCAGAATATATTTTATTTTGACATTTTTTCGATTATCTAAAAAATGCAGGACGAAGTGGCCTGAAACTTTATACATGCAAAGAACGTTTAAATCTCATATTTTCCACTATCGGTTTGGTCCAGAGTACAATTAGGAGACCAAGCACAAATTAAGGAATTGCAAAAATACTTTGGATCCCCCTGTATCACAAAAAGCTACAAGTGATTTGTAACTTCAATACGCTGTTGCACATACCATGTATAAAATTTGTATGTTTTGGTGCGATAATTGCTTAATTATTTAGGTAGATATAATTTCCTTTTCAAAAATTACTAATTTTTTTAATAAGTTTTTTGCTTATAACTAGAACGATTTTGCATAAAACTTTACAAAACCTGCTAAAAAATTGACAAAACGTTAGAGAAACATTATTCTCAAACAAAATTCACACTTGTAATATACGTTGAGATATGACCGTTTAAAGTTTATTTTTCTTTTTTTAACTACACATGCGCGAAAAAAAAAGAAAATTTTTATTGTATAGTTTGTAAGCTAGATATATTGAGCAACGTTTATCAAAAGTTCATTTGGATAGAGTAAAACTTCAGCGAATTGTCGGCAAAAGAATGAGTTATATTTTAGGTATTTTCCAGAGTTGAAATTTCGTAAGGTGCTTTCCCATGCTACGTATTTAATTTGAAGATCCAATTATTTCAATCCCGTTGCAAAAGTTCTTTTTTTTTTTTTTTTTTTTTTTTTTTCAAAAACCCTATATGAGCTCACAAATCTTACAAGGGATGGTCACCAACCGTTCAAAAGTTATTTATACATGATTTATATCTTTTTAACACGCTTTTATTTGCTTCACCTATATGTATGTTTGTATGTATAATATATGTATAATGTAAGTTTGTAACCGCTCTGGAAGCAAACAAAAAATCTATATTGTAAAAAAAGACATTCCCTACGTGAACGCTGTGGCTGTGAGGTAAAGCTCTGCTCAGGGGAGATTTTTTAAAAATGGTTTTTGTTTAATTCTAAGTTATTTTAATTAAAGATTTAAATGTATGTAAATATTATGGTGTATCACTCACACGATTTTCTCTCACCCTGTATTTTAATACTAAGATAGATATTTTGTGCTTTTTAGTTCACATTTATATAAAAGCGTGTTCTTTAATTTTTTAAAACTATAATATTATTAAAAGTCTAACTGAGAGGATTAAAAAAATATCCATCGTATGGGCAATTGCGCCCCGCCCCTAGCGTGAGTTTTTCTTAATTAAAGTTTGTAAATTACAAAATCTAAAGTACTCTACTTTGTAAAGATTTTTTCATTAATGTTTAGAAATGGTTTCTCGTGCTAAATACGACATATTGTAAGACATTGACGGAAAACAAGATACATTTTGAAATTCAAACAATAGTTCTCTTAAAGTAGTAAAAGATGCTGGATTTATAACAGGAAAGCCAATTTAGAAGATGCATACAAAAAGAAATCATTGATGCAATCCGCTTGAAATTGGTTTAAAATGAAAGTATGGTTTTTGATTATTGTTTTGAGTTAGGGACTATTATTAAACCACAACATTAAAGGGGGGGGAGGGAAGTGGAAAAATAAATATCTCATTCTTTAAATTAATAATTATATTATTATCTACAATATAATATTTAAAATCGAAAAAAATGCAAAATAATAGCTTTATTCGTTGCTATGAAATGTGTAACTGCTTTGTTTTATTAATTATTTTTTTTTCTTTTTGATATTTTTGATATAGTTTAATATAGATTATATGTTGCCACAAAATAATTGTTAAACAGTAAAATACTTAACTAATAGTGTGTACTGCAGTCGTATTTAGAATGAGAATCGATTACTAAACTGATTATAACGACAGAAATCCTGGAAAGTACATTACTCAAGAGTCTGTAATTTACAAATTTTAACTGAGAAAAACTCACGTTTGGCAGCGCATTTGCCGATAAGATGTGTATTTTCGTAATCAGCTCATACGATAAATCGTAATCAGCAGACGATAAATCGATCTCAGACGATCTCAGACGATAAATCGATTTTGTAATCAGCTCCTTTACGATTGTATATAACACGTATAAATACCTCTTGAACAGCTGGTGACCGTCACTTTTTAGTAAATAAATAAAAATGTGTTAAAGATATATGTTAAAGATATATGACTATAAGGGGGTTTTCAAAAAACTAATTTTTGCAATGGGGTTGAAATAAATGGATCTTCAAATTAAATACTCAACATGTGAAAAACCCTTTATGAAATTTCAACTCGGGGAAATTCCTAAAATCCTGCTCGTTCTTTTGCCGACAATTTGCTTAATTTTTACTCTATTAAAATGAGCTTTTGACAAAAGTGGCTCAATACATCTAGCTTCCAACTTATGCTATAAACATTTTTCTATCTATTGCGCATGCGCAGTAATAATATTTACTAAAAATGCTTATATCTCAACGAATATTACACGTGTGAATTTAATATTTCAGAATAATGTTTCTCTAACGTTTTGTCAAATTTCCAGCAAGTTTTGTAATTTTTTATGTACAATTATTTGTACCATTATGATATTTTAAAAATTAATGTGGTTATCTATCCATCTGTCTCTCTCTATGTAAGTCTCGTTTGTGGTTATTTATATATATATATATATATATATATATATATAAGTCTCGCTTTTACTTATTTCTAAATTAATAAAATACGTAAAATCAATTACTGAGTTATAAATTTTTATGAATGAATTTTTCAATGAATTAAACTTATTGTTAAATTCGTTATCGATATTGTTTGCATAAAAATAATTTAATGTACACATAAATTAGAATAAAAATGAAATAACAAAGAGAAAGAAGAATAAATTCCATCTACATTTTCCCCTGTCATTACAATTTACTGCCATTTTCATTCTATCTGGATATTTTTACATTTATACTGAACAGATTTAATTAAAAAGAAACAAAAGAACAGTTCCGTATTTCACAGAGAAACTGCGCTTTTCGAATAAAGTATTTTTTTCAATCCCCCTTACTAGAGCCGTTCATTTCATATTTGATTTCTGAAATTTAATAAGCATGTAAAAGGAAGGGGAATAACTATTTTGGATATTCTATATCATCAAAAAAAGTGCTTTAAAATTCATAATACGATTATTTAAATTATTCTAATGTTCTGTTCAATTGTTCTATTTACTTCTTGTATCTAAGATACGCGATATTATTTCTGCAATTGTCAGATATCGTAAAGAAATTTATATTTTTAAATTTTTCTTTGTTGATTTAGAAGACAATTGAAGAAAAAACTTACAGAATTTTTTATCTTTATATAAATGAATTGAACATAGTTTTAATTTATTTTAAAGAAATTATTTTGCTCATAAATTGCATTTTATTGCATTTACATTTTTCAAAATGTTTAAATAATTTAATTGAGTAAAAATTTTAAAATGGTTATGTTAAAAAGGAGAATTTGAAAATATTGTGCTGAGATAATCTAACTGAACGATAAGTTTTAGTTAGAAACAAGAAAGAAAAATCATGCAGTACGCATTGATGAGTAACACTTTCCAACTGTACGCAATTGTATCGAATAACTTTTAATATTCTTTGCCTACTTTATCACACAACAGACAGAACAACTGAAAAACATGCAGATAGACTAATTGATTTTAAAATTACTCTTAGGCATTTTGGAAAGTGTTAAAAAGGCTTAACGCAAAAGAAAACGCAGCCGTCAGATTATAATTACAGCTTTTAATCTCTCTGAATATTTTAGTGTAGCCCTGTAAATCTCAAAGTTAATCATATCATGTTCTATGCACAACATCATTTTAGAATATTAATAATGCATGTCAATGTTTCTATGAATTTTATAGCAGAAAGATTTTTAAATATAGCTTTTAAAAAATTCTGTCCTAAAACGTAATACATTTTTTTTTTTTTTGTTGTTGTTATTGTCCCTGTAAACAAACTAGTTGTACAGGACCAATTAATGGCATTTTAAATAGGGAACATTCCATAGGGAACTTGGGTGTATCATTTTTTAAAAATTCTCAAAATATTCACGGATGATAGGAGCCGGAGACAAACAGATAGAAAGGTAGACAATCGGACAGAGAGATGCACAAATTGAAATCATATTCCAAATTAAATTATAAGAAAGTTTTAAAACGCTCATGTAAACAAAAGTGCAATTCCAGCAAATTTTTATTTAAAGCTCTTAATGTAACTGATTATTTTATTGTGGCAGTGTAAATCTAATGCTAACCATACTATATTACATAGAAGGCACTCTTTTCTGCATACGAATAATATATTTCAATTGCTTTGTGGAGAAAAAAATTATTAAAATTTGGTTTATAAAAATAACTCTCATATAACACAATGCTTTTGAACACTTTCAAGTGCCCCTGTACACAAACCAGTTAGAAATGTACTCTACTTTACATAGGAAACATCCGATAGGGAATTGAATAACATGTTAAAATTTCATTGAAGTTCCTATACATTAAAGGTATTAAAATATGGTTTATAGAAACTCCTCCCATAGAACGCAATGCTTTCGAGTACTTTTTGGTGTCCCTGTACACAAACCAGAATAGGTATTCACTCCATTTTCAATAGGGTACATCCGATAGTCAACATGAATAAAATATATCGGTTTAAAGAAATTCCATGAATATTTACGGGAATTAGAGCGCAGTAAAACAGACAGAGAGACAGGCAGACGGAAAGAAGAACAGTCAGACAAATACAGAGATTGAAATTATATTCACACTAACAAAATGATAGAAAGTTTCAAAAACGCGTAAAGTAAACGAGAGTACAATTCTAGCAATTTTTTATTAATAGTTCTTAATATAACTGAATATTTTTGTGTCACATGTAAATCTAATGATAACCATGCTATATTCTATGCAAAGCATTCTTTTGTGCATCTAAATGACATATTTCAATTTCCTAAAACTTCGTACAGAGTAAAGATATTAAAATTTGATTTATAGAAATAACTCTCATAGTACGCAATGCTTTGGAATACTTTTAAGTGTCCATGTACATAAATCAGTAGTGGTATTTCCTCCATTTTATACAGGAAACATCCAATAGGGAATCTGAATAACATATTTCAATTTAATTGCGATATGTCTACAGTAAAGGTAAAAAAATATGGTTTATCGAAATACCTCTCATAGGACATAATGCTTTGAAATACTTTCGGGTGTACCTGTACACAAACCAGTAGAGGTGCAAACTCCATTTTCAATTTGGAACATCAGATCGTAAACTTGAGTAACATATATCAGTTTTAAGAAATTCCATAAATATGTACGGGAGTTAGAGCTCGGAAAGGCAGACAGGCAGACAGACAGACGGACAGGCAGATACACAAAACTGAAATCATATTCACACTTTAAAAAATGTTAGAAAGTGTTAAAAACACTTAACGTAAACGAAAGTACAATTCTAGCAATTATTTATTAATAGCTCTTAATGTAACTGGATATTTTTGTGCCACCCTGTAAATCTAATGCTAATCATGCTATATTCTGTGCTAAGCATTCTTTTGTGCATATAAATAACATACTTCAATTTCCAAAAACTTCGTGGAAAATAAAGTTATTAAAATTTGATTTATAGAAATATCTCTCATAGAACGCAATGCTTTGGAATAATTTTGAGTATCCCTGTATATAAACCGATGGTGGTAATTCCTCCATTTTAAACAGGAAACATCCATAAGTGGACTTGAATAACATATTTCAATTTCATTCAGATATGTCTACACTAAAGGTATAAAAATATTGTTTATAGAAATACCTCTCATAGAACACAATGCTTTGAAATATTTTCGGGTGTCCCTGTACACAAACTAGTAGAGGCATAAACTCCATTTTCAGTAGGGAACATCCGATAGTGAACTTGAAAAACATATATCAGTTTCAAGAAATTCCATAAATATTTACGGGAGTTAGAGCGCGGACAGGCAGACGGACAGACAGACAGACAGACAGACAAACCGAATTCATAAATACTTTTCAGCCTTGTTGGAAAGTGTTAAAAATATTAGAAAGTGTTAAAAACGCTTAACGTAAACGAAAGTACATATCTAGCAATTTTTTTATTAATAGCTCTTAATTTATCTGGATATTTTTGTGCCACCATGTAAATATAATGCTAAACATGCTAAATTGTATGCAAAGCATTCTTTTGTGCATATAAATAACATATTTCAATTCCTTAAAATTTGTGGAAACTAAAGTTATTAAAATTTGATTTATAGAAATATCTCTCATAGAACGCAATGCTTTGGAATACTTTTGAGTGTCCCTGTGTATAATCCGATGGTGGCATTCCCTCCATTTTATACAGGAAACATCCAATAGTGAACTTGAATAACATATTTCAATTTCATTAAGATATGTCTACAGCGAAGGTATTAAAATATGATTTATAGAAATACCTCTCATAGAACACAGTGCTTTGAAATACTTTCGGGTGTACCTGTACACAAAACAGTAGAGGTGCAAACTCCATTTTCAATAGGGAACATCAGATCGTAAACTTGAATAACATATATCAGTTTCAAGAAATTCCATAAATATGTTCGGGAGTTAGAGCTCGGAAAGGCAGACAGGCAGACAGACAGACGGACAGGCAGATACACAAAACTGAAATCATATTCACACTTTAAAAAATGTTAGAAAGTGTTAAAAACGCTTAACGTAAACGAAAGTACAATTCTAGCAATTATTTATTAATAGCTCTTAATGTAACTGGATATTTTTGTGCCACCCTGTAAATCTAATGCTAATCATGCTATATTCTGTGCTAAGCATTCTTTTGTGCATATAAATAACATACTTCAATTTCCAAAAACTTCGTGGAAAATAAAGTTATTAAAATTTGATTTATAGAAATATCTCTCATAGAACGCAATGCTTTGGAATAATTTTGAGTATCCCTGTATATAAACCGATGGTGGTAATTCCTCCATTTTAAACAGGAAACATCCATAAGTGGACTTGAATAACATATTTCAATTTCATTCAGATATGTCTACACTAAAGGTATAAAAATATTGTTTATAGAAATACCTCTCATAGAACACAATGCTTTGAAATATTTTCGGGTGTCCCTGTACACAAACTAGTAGAGGCATAAACTCCATTTTCAGTAGGGAACATCCGATAGTGAACTTGAAAAACATATATCAGTTTCAAGAAATTCCATAAATATTTACGGGAGTTAGAGCGCGGACAGACAGACAGACAGACAGACAAACCGAATTCATAAATACTTTTCAGCCTTGTTGGAAAGTGTTAAAAATATTAGAAAGTGTTAAAAACGCTTAACGTAAACGAAAGTACATATCTAGCAATTTTTTTATTAATAGCTCTTAATTTATCTGGTTATTTTTGTGCCACCCTGTAAATATAATGCTAAACATGCTATATTGTATGCAAAGCATTATTTTGTGCATATAAATAACATATTTCAATTCCTTAAATTTGTGGAAACTAAAGTTATTAAATTTTGATTTATAGAAATATCTCTCATAGAACGCAATGCTTTGGAATACTTTTGAGTGTCCCTGTGTATAACCCGATGGTGGTATTCTCTCCATTTTATACAGGAAACATCCAATTGTGAACTTGAATAACATATTTCAATTTCATTAAGATATGTCTAAAGTGAAGGTATTAAAATATGATTTATATAAATACCTCTCATAGAACACAATGCTTTGAAATACTTTCGGGTATCCCTGTACACAAACCAGTAGAGGTACAAACTCCATTTTCATAGGTAACGTGCGATAGTAAACTTGAATAACATATTTCAATTTCTTTAAGATATGTCTAGAGTAAAGGTATGAAAATATGGTTTATAGAAATACCTCTCATAGAACACAATGCTTTGAAATATTTTCGGGGGTCCCTGTACACAAACCAGTAGAGGTATAAACTCCATTTTCAATAGGGACCGTCCGATAGTGAACTTGAATAACATATATCGGTTTCATGAAATTCCATAAATATTTACGGGAGTTAGAGCGCGGACAGGCAGATGGACAGACGGACAGACGGACAGACAGACAGACAGACGGACAGACAGACAGACAGACAAACCGAAGTCATAAACACTTTTCAACCTTGTTGGAAAGTGTTAAAAAAATGAAATGGAATTATCAGACGAAGGAAATTTTTAAAACATAATTCAGAACGTGTAATTAAATCTAGTGATCCTTTAAGCCTTTTTTCGCTTGTGTTTTTAACTGACATTAATTAAACATTTTTTTATTACGCATTTTAGAAATATGAATATAATAATGTTATTACTTATTAATTTCGACAATTTCATACAGTATTGTACCGGAAAATGGACTTTATACACTTTAGAAGTCGTTTCATTTAGTTACAAACTTGTAAAGAGTTTTTTACGGAAAAGAACTTCCGCAGCATGGATGAAATAATGGACGACTTCAATAAAGCGGAGCTTCCAATGTTTGTGGGAAAAAGCTGCACTATGATCGGCTGTATTGCAGTATTATTGCGCTAAATTAAACCTCCTATAGGTCAAATTTAAGAAAATCGTCATCATGACGTGGAGCGGATCAGAGATTCAAGTAATCAATTGGATCTTCAAATTAATTACGCAGCATGTGTAATAATTACCCTTTATGAAATTTCTCCTCTGGAAAATACTTAAAATCTAGCTCGTTGTTTTGCCTACAATTTGCTTAATTTTTACTCAATTCCAAGGAACATTTGACGAAAGTTGCCCAATACACTTAGCTTTCAATGTATGTATTAAAATTTTTTCTAATTTTCGCGCATGAGTAGTAAAATTTTTTTCTCATACAAATACTCATATTTAATGAGATGTTAAAGATATTTGTATTCCGATTGCAGCATATTGTTTCAAAAGAGTGTTTTCAATTAATCTGAAAGTTAGAGTGATTTTTGTGTTAAACACTACATATTATAAATAAAAAACTTGCTGAAATATATATACATATATATATACATTAATTTTAAAATAAATGCTTATATCTCCTTTATTTAACATGTTATCGTCACACAAATTCGTCCACAAATTGCTCTTGATCTATATTAATATATCCTAAAGTTACAGATCATTTCCTTCACTTAACGATAAAGGGTGATCGCAAAAATTGTTTATTTTGCTTAATTTGTTGCCGTCTCCCTAATTATTGTCGTAACCTAATCTTCACTGAAAACAGGAGAAAGACCCTGTTTATTACATTATTAGTTTTTAAAACCATTTCATGTAGAGATATGTCTTTAGATTAACAAAAAAAAACTAGTTGGCATAGGTGGACTCTGCTCAGTTCCCCATCATATTTATGTTCTCAGAAATTTCTAGTGCGAGACATATTACTAGTGGATCTACAGATCAGGAGCCTCAACGTCCTATTTGCATCAGACATTATTCAATTGGTCATTTTTATTTATTCCTTATTATATAATAGTATATATTGATTCGATCGACTTATTACCAAAATCAAATACATTCCTGAGGGGGCGGCAGCCCCCCTCAACCCCCCGTTGTATCTCTCTTTGTATACCTATTTGTATATGATATAAAGTGTTACGAAATTGTAAATAATTGCATTTATTTTTGTATAAATTCTTTCAAAGAGGTTTAGTAAGTTGATAAAATGCTAATTTTGTGCCTTTATAGTCGTTTTAGCGTTAAAATAGCCAAATTTTCCTTTAAAAACGCATTAAAAAGCTCCTATAAGGGAAGAAATAAATTTGGCGCCAAGTTTGGCGACTATTTCCCTCCTTGGCGATTTTTTTGGCGATCTTGGCGAGAAAATCCTTATTAGGGATATACCAAATATGGAAGCTCTAATCTCATTGGCTGATGTGATACGAGAATTTTCCAGAACAGTCTGTTTTCGATAGAAAAGTATAAAAGGAGCATTATTTTCGCCAAGGCGGTCAGTCTCAGATCTATATCAGTTTCGTCAAATGCTTGCTCAATGGGCTCATGAGTATGTGTACCAAATTGCAAGTCAATAGCGTTATTTTGGGGGCCGCTATCGCGGTACATACAAATTCTTCCCATAGGACGTAATGGTAAAAAAAACTTTGGCGTGTCCCTGTACACGAACTTACAAATGGAATGCACACCGAAAACTATACAGCTAATTTCGTGGGCATCATGAACATGTGTACAAAATTTCCAAGTCAATAGCGTGTTTTTTGCGGCCGCTATCGCATGACAGACAGACAGACAGACGGAATCCAAAATCCTTTTGAGTCTCAACAGAGGGCCTCCATTCACATTTCGGCAAAAATTGGAAGTCAATAGCTTGATTTTTGCGATGGCTATCGCGGTACATACAGATTCTTCCCATAGGCCGTAATCATAAAAAATCTTTGGTGTGTCCCTGTACACGAACTACAAATGGAATACACCCCTAAATCTATACAGCTGATTCCGTTGGGCTCATGAACACGTGTACCAAATTGCAAGTCAATAGCGTGATTTTTGTGGCCGCTATCGCGGTACATACAAATTCCTCCCATAGGCCATAAGGATAAGAAAAACTTTGGCGTGTCCCTGTACACAAATTACAAATGGAATACACACCCAAAACTATACAGCAGATTTCGCGGGGCACATGAACACGTGTACCAAATTGCAAGTCAATAGCTTGATTTTTGTGGCCGCTATCGGGATACATATAAATTTCTCCCATAGGCCGTAATGATAAGAAAAACTTTGGGTATACGAACTACAAATGGAATACATACCAAAAACTATACAGCTGATTTCGTGGGGCTCATGAACATGTGTACCAAATTTCAAGTAAATAGCGCTTTTTTGGCGGCCGCTATCGCGCGACAGACAGACAGACAGACACAGCCCAAAACCGTTTTGAGTCTCAACAGAGGGCCTCCACTGACGTTTCGGCAATAATGTTAAAGGAAATCAGTTTGACCAAAGCTTCATACAGTGACAGAATGAAATCCCCGCCTAATAGGCTATCCACCGTTCACTTCGATATATTTATCTTATTCTAATCTATTAATTTATTTTATCGGGGTCAATTCCGTTGTTTAGTTTTCATGCTACTATTTCCAATGCAATAATCCTCAAATTCATATTTATATGAAAAATTTACAATTTCGCTATGTTGATAAAATCGTAAATTACGAATAATTTACGAAATTTTCCTATTAGAATATTTGTATTCAATCATGTTCAAACAAATATCATAAACGTAATTTTGAAGTTGACTAACGTATTTAGGATCCTCAAAATGGAAGTTTATGCTCAATTTTGCTTTATTCTGACATGTTAAATAAATCGTAAATTCCAAATAACTTACGAATTTTTTAAATTGGAAAAATCATAGTCTATGATATTCATGCCAGTATCCTAAATATTATTTCGAAAGTGGTTTGACATCTTTACGATGAAAATATCCCTCAAGATTGGCGTTTATGTGAAATTTTGCTCTATTCAGCCATGTTAAGAAATTCGTAAATTTCCAATAACTTACGAAATCTTTATATTGGAAAATTCATAGTCATTAATATTCATACCAGTGTCCTAAATAATGTTTCAAAAGTAGTCTGACATCTTTACGATGAAAATATCTCTCAAAATTGACGTTTATGTGAAATTTTCCCCTATACTGCCATGTTAAGAAATTCGTAAATTTCCAGTAACTTGCGAAATTTTCAAAGTAGCATATTTATAGTTACTGATGTTCATTCCGGCATCAAAACTGATATTTTAAAACTGGTCTGACATTTTTACAGTAAAAAGTTTTCATTTAATGCACGTTTAAGTGATTTTTTGTCCTATCCTCCCATGTTAAGAAAATCGTAAATTTCGAATAACTTACGAAGTTTTTAAAATCGAATGTTGCAAATGAATAGAGTTCTTGCCAGTGTCGAAAGTAATATTTTAAAACTGATCTGACCTCTCTGCGACAATTAGTTCTTGAGATATCGTGTACACAGTCTAACAAACTAACGGACTGACCCACTAACAGACTAACAGACTAACAGACACCCTACAGACAGACACCATAGAAATTTTGTCATTTTCGGATTCCTCACACCTTAAAACGTGTAGAAAGTCAAAAAACCGAGGTCGAAAATTTTCACGATTACCTAAGTTCCCCATACCTATAGTATGATGGGGAACTAAAAAAGAAAAAAAGCTGATCATTTGTAAATTTTTTCTTAACTTTTGAAAAGTAGTTTAAAATACAAGAAACAACGTAAAAATTAATATTATGAATATTATGTATAGTGCTATTCACACGTAACTGGAATTTAAATATAAAAGACTGCTTCGATTCTTTCGATAGCTACTATTCGATTCGGATATTTCTTTTAGTGTTATCGATTCTATTGTGATTTTCAAAACTGTTACCCAATAAGCACCTAAATTATAATCCACGAGTAAGATGTTATTGCAGGGAATAGGTACAAGTACCCGAGATTTTTCGGGTGAGGAGGGTGCTGCCGAAGACTTCGAGACTCAAAGCGTGGCATTGAGCAATTTCCTTTTTTTAGCATGTTTTATTAGCTTCACCTGTATGTATGTTTGTATGTTTGTATGTATAATGTATGTTTGTAACCTCTCTGGGAGCAAACAAAAAATCTATATTGTAAAAAAAGACTTTCCCTTCGTAAACGCTATGGCTGTGAGGCAAAGCACCACGCTACGAACCTAAAGGTCTAGCGTTCGAGCCCAGTCAGGGGAGATTTTTTAAAAATGGTTTTTATTTAATTCTAAATTACTTTAATTAAATATTTAAATGTATGTAAATATTATGGTGTGTCACTCCTATGATTTTTCTCTTACCCTGCATTTTAATACTAAGATAGATATTTTGTGCTTTTTAGCTCATATTTCTATAAAAGCGTGTTCTTTAATTTTTTTTTAAAACTATAAAATTATTCTTCTAGTGTTATCGATTGTATTGTGATTTTCAAAACTATCACCAAATAAGCACCTAAATTATAATCCACGAGTAAGGTTTTATAACAGGGAATAGGTGCAAAGACCCGAGATTTTGCGGATGCGAAGCGTGCTGCCGAAGACTACGAGACTCAAGGCGAGGCATTGAACAATTTCCTTTTTTTTTTTTTTCTTCTTAATAAAGTATAAAAAAGGAATAATTATGTTATTCAATTCACTTAAATATAGTGATTAGAGAAGCAGGCAAAGTCTGCTAATATAATATATAATATCAACAAAAAATTACTTAAAATGGAACTGTATTTCCACCTTTAAAATATTTGTCGCAAATTTTAAAGGAAAATCTTTAAATTCATATAATAAGTTTTTATACAAATTTTACATTTTATTAATGAAATATCAATTTCAATATTTTATAAAACTTTTAATAATGATGAGGAAAGATAATTTTTCCCACAATATTTCTGCATTGTTAAAAATTATTTTCTTTGAATGTACTCGTCACAGCATGTTGTAAGTGAAATATGCTTGTCAAACTTATTAATCTTTCTTTCTGAATAAAGATAATAGCGAGAACATAGATGTAGTAAAACCTTTTTAAGATTTTCGAAAGCGACATTTTACAAACTTTAAAATTTTCGGAACATGTCATGTTGATAAATGATCTCGATATTTATAAAACTCCTTGATTGTATATGTGTCTTCTCCTTGATTGTCTATTTTTTTTTTTTTTTTTTTTTTTTAAATGCGAGTTATAGAAGTAACGTAATGGATTTCCTACTTAGCAAAAGATTTTTCCGAAGTTAAAAGAAAAAAAAAAATAAATAAATAAATAAAGTTATTGAACAACAAAATGTACAACAACAAAAAATATATTTAGTTTTATGTTTTTCTTTTTTTTTCAAAAAAATATTTATCTGTATTTCTTAAAAACAAATAAATAAATAAACGATTTCCTTTGTTAGAAACTTATGCACTTGCCAAAGTGACACTGCGCGTTTTTAATGTATATTTATTAATTATCTAGTCGTTAAACAGTTTGTAATAAAGCCAGAAACTATCTTTAAATGTATATTGTTAAAAGTATTTTATTTAAAAGTTAATATTCAAATGCTAAAATCAAAATTATCTTCAGTTCAGCAATGTGCTTAAAAGCACAATGCAACTGTAAGAATTGCTGATCTCTTTTATACCAAAATCTGCTTTATGTCCATTGCTTTCTCCATAGTAACTTCAACTGATGATTTGTTAAAACAATTTTATTGTTTTAGCGTCGAGGTTATTTATGCATCAAACACCGTAAGCTGTGACTTTTTCAAGCAAATATTCTAACTGAGTATTCAAAGAGAGTCTACCAAATGTAAACATTTATATTTTGTGTAAAAGGTCGCAAAAAATAAAAATAAATAAAAAGAAAAAGAAAAGTAAAAGAAAAAAAGAAATGAATAAAGAAAAGAAAAGAAAAGAAAAATCAGTTACATTACAGACTTTTCTCGAAAACGTTAAAAAATGAACTTTTTATTGTTTTATGCGATTTTTCTTTACAATTTACTAAATTTTAGTTAAAGTATGTTGCATTTGCAATCTACTTAAAAGCAGTCGAATGCAATGCTGTGTTAGAAATACTTATTTGTGTCATATAAGATTTTATTTCGGTTCTGCTGTTTGATATACGCACACATTTCTTATTAATAAAATATTATTAATTTTTTTACTAATATTCTATTATACTATTTTTTACTTATGGTAATCAAATAATTTTTATTGTCTTTTAGGGTTGCCTTTCATTTAGGTAAATGTTTTGAATGTAATATGGTGGTTTATTACGCATGCCGTGAAAGAAACCTAAGACCTCTCAGAAATCTTAAGAAAATTAAAAATAAATTAATCTTTAACATTTATAATTTTATCATGTGTTTTGTTTTATAACTTAGTCTGCTAATATCTCTCAACGACTAGTTGTAATTATTATTTTTCTTTATTAGTCACAAATTTTGGTTATTAGAAAAAAAAAACAAAAAAAAACTTCGATTTGCAGTATTATTATGTTAAAGTAAAAAAGTATAGAGCAACGTAAAATTTTATTTAAAAGTTATTATGTACATTAAATGATTTGTTATGTTAGTGTAAGTACAGTAAGAAATTTTATCTCTATTTAATAAAAAAATGTAAAGCTGAGAAAATTAATTAAGTTAAATAACCTAATAATAATTTACTTTGCTTTAATCAATATATTTGTTTTATGTTAAAAAAATAAATAAATAAGAAATGAAGAATTATGTTATTCAAACAAATATCTATATTAACTAATTTTTTATAAAAATATGAATGCATGTAACTGAGTTGAGTTAGGCACTTAACTAATTTTCGAAATTTGTAATATTTGCAAAATTACTTTATTTCTTTCCATACTAAAAAAAAAAAAAAAAAAAAAAAAAAAGAAAGAAAGAAAAAGAAAGAATGAATGAATGAAAGAAAAGAGTCTAGATACTCTTACGGAAAAAAAAATTGATATGTTAAAAAATAAAATAAAGTGTTAGGATTACGCATCAAAGCATCTTCGCAAAATCTGAATAATAACCCAATTTCTATTTACAAATAAAATTAACTCTTAAAATAAATGACAATTTTTTCTTGATAGAATAAAATGTTTTAACCATCCTAGTTATGTTTTTATTGCAAACAGTAATAATAGCTTTTATCGTTCACTAAGCAAAAGTAAAAAAAAAAAAAAAAAAAAACAATACTTTATTATATTGGTAGTTTAAGGATATAAATGTCCAATAAACGTACGGGAAAATTCTTTGAAACTCTAATCTTCCTTTGATTTGAAAAAATACAGAAATTAGTTTATATTTTACTAGCAGGCTTTGCCCGCTTCGCTGGTCGTTATATTGAAATGAAGTCTCAAAATACCATATCCTTAATAATAAAGATAAAATAATTGAAATCAGTCAAAATCTAAGTTAAAGTTCTCGATACCTTCGATAGCACTTTTCCCACTCGCCACACTTCACAATATCCCTTTATAGTGCATGTTGCATACACATACCTAGCCCACCAATTAAAAAATCGGGATTCTAAGATTATTTGAAGCAGAGTTATGTTATAAAACGTGTTTTTTAGCCCCTCCCCCCGGCCCGCTCTAAAGTGAATTCATGTCCCCCCCCCCCGCTAATGGGAGGTAGGGTGGAGTTTCACAAAATCAATTTGTAGTGTGTGTTGAATGCGCATAAGCAGTCCACGCATCAAAAATTGTCATTCTAAGATAGTTTGGAACATAGTTACGCATGAAAACGTGTTTTAAATCCCCCCCAACCCTCAAGGGGGTGATAGCACGGAATTCCAAATAATCCCTTTGTAGTTTGTGTTGAGTACACATATTCAATCAACCTATCAAAAAATCGCTTTCGTGAGATAATTTGGAGCAGCGTTACTCTTTAAAACGTGTTTTTGCCCCCCCCCACAAACACCCTGCTCTTAAAAGTATAAAAAGGAAAAGTTCACAAAAATCCCCTTATAGTGCGTGTTGGGAACGCATAACCAGCCCGCACATAAGAAAATCGTCTAAGATAGTTTGGAGCAGATTTACGTATGAAAACATGATTTTGCCCCACCCCACCCCCAAGGGGGATAAGTTGTAATTTTACAAAATCCCTTAGTAGTGTGTGTCTTGAGTACGCATAACCAATCGGCATATCAGAAAATCGTTATTATGAGATAATTTGGAGCAGAGTTACTCTTAAAAGCGTTTTTTGCCTCCCTCCCCGCCTTTGAAGGAGGGGAGGGGGAACTTTCGTAAGATCCCTTTATAATGCGTGTTGGGAATGCATAAGCAACTCACATGTAAAAATTAATCTTACTGAGATAGTTTGAATCAAAGTTATGCTTGGAAACATGCTTTTTGCCACCCCCCACCCCCAAGGGGGGGATAGGACGGAATTTTACAAAATATCTTTGTAGTATGTGTCTGGAGTACGCATAACCAATTGACATATCAAATAATCGTATCCTGAGACAATTTGGAGCACATTTACTCGTATAAGCGTGTTTTTGCCTCCCCACCCCGCCTTTAAGGGTGAAAATTTGTAAAATCCTTTTACTGTGTGTGTTGGAAAAGCATACACAACCCACATATACAAATTAATCTTACTAAGATAATTTGAAGCAAAGTTATACTTGGAAACGGGTTTATATTGCCCCCCCCCCAAGGGGAAAAGGGGGACTTTCGCAAAACCCCGTTACAGTGGGTGTCAGACACGCGTAAGTAAGCCACTCACTAAAATTTGTAACCTCAGGTCCTATAGATTTGCCCGGATGAATTTAGCGCTAAAAGAGGGACTCGAATTTGCCCCCTCGTAACTCCCCCCCCCAATTCGAATATCACAAGAAAACAAACAGGAGATTTTGGAAATATCCTCAAGAAGACTCTTGGCGATTTTCTATATCTTTGTGCTGCTATTGGTACAGTTTTACTCGAAAACCCGTATTTTGCTAAATTTGTCTCCGAAGATAATTTTTACCCCGCCCCCTCTTAAAAATCCAAGACTCAAATCGCAGCATTTTTTTTTTTTTTTTTTTTTTTTTCACTCAGCTCTAGTCTCTCTCTTTGCAATTTCTTCACTGTGAAGCTATTTGGAGCCGAATTATGCTTATAAGGGGGTTTTGCCTTCTGCCTCCCCCAGGGGGAGCTGGGGAGATTTTGCAAAATCCCGCCTTAATGGGCGTCAGGGTCCTAAAACCAACGTGCTCACCAAAATTTGCGAGTCTATCTCCCATAGAATTGCCACGGCTGTGTTGAATCAGTGAATCAGTGATTTTACTCTTTTATTCCCCACCACGCCCCAAAGCGGTAAAGGGGGGGGGGGTTCACAAAATCCCGTTACAATAGGTTTTGGACACACGTAAATAAGCCACACACTAAAATTTGTGACGTCAGCTACTATAGATTTCCACGGACGAATTTAGCACCAAAAGGGGAGGGTCGAATTTGCCCCTTCGTAACTCCCCCCTAAAATCGAAAATAATCAAAAATGAGTTTTTGCAAATACCTTCAAGAAGACGTTTGGCTTTTTTTTTTTTTTTTTTTTGATATCTTTGAGCTATTACTGCTAGAACTTTACTCGAAAATCCATATATTGCGAAATTTCCCCCCGAAAATCCTTTTTACCCCCTCACCCCCCTTAAAAATCCAATATTCCAAAATCGCAGAAAATATTTTTTTTTGTACTTAAGTCTAGTCTCCCCATCTGCAATTTTTTTCATCGTGAAGTAATTTGGAGCCGAGTTATGATTATAAAGGTGTTTTTTCCTCCTGCGCCTCCGAAAATCATTTTCACCTCTTTTCCCCCCTTAAAAATACAAAATTCCAAAATCGCAGAAAATGATTTTTTTTGTATGCAAGTCTAGTCTCCCCATCTGCATTATCTTCCTCGTGAAACAATTTGGAACCGAGTTATGCTTATAAAGGTGTTTTTGTCTTCCGCAACTCCGAAAATCATTTTCATCCCCTTCCCCCCCTTAAAAATCAAAAATTCCAAAATCGCAGAAAATGATTTTTTCGTATTCAAGCCTAGTCTCCCCATCTGCAATATCTTCCTCGTGAAACAATTTGGAACCGAGTTATGCTTATAAAGGTGTTTTTTTCTTCCGCAACTCCGAAAATCATTTTCACCCCCTTCCCCCTTAAAAATCAAAAATTCCAAAATCGCAGAAAATGATTTTTTCGTATTCAAGCCTAGTCTCCCCATCTGCAATTTCTTCCCTGTGAAGTAATTTGGTGCCGAGTTGTACCTATAAATGTGTTTTTGCCTTATACGCCCCCGAAAATCTCATTTTTACCCCCTACAGCCCTTAAAAATCCAAAATTCCAAAATCGCAGAAAATGATTTTTTTGTATTGAAGTCTAGTCTCCCCATCTGCAATTTCTTTACCGTGAAGCAATTTGGAGCCAAGATATGCTTATAAAGGTGGTTTTTGCCTTCTGCCCCCCCGGGGGGGAACGGGGGGGGTATTTCGCAAAATCCCGTCTTAGTGAGCGTCAGGGTCCTAAAATCAACCTGCTCACCAAAAATTGTGACTGTATCTCCCATAGGATCTCCACAACCGTGTTGAGTCAGTGAATCAGTGAGTGAATCAGTCAGTGAATCAGTGAGTTTACTCTTTTATATATATAGATTTGAATCACTGGTTAAATATTAGCTGCTGGCTCACAACAGAAAAAAACACACACAATATATATATATATGAAATTTCACGTTTTGAACACAATTACGAAAATGCCATAGCAAATAACATTGATTAAACCAAAAAGTTTAATTTCAATTAGTAATTTCAATTAGTAAATAGGCATAGAAAATTTTTGTTTAACAGTACTTATATTATAGTTTACCAAATACCATCTGAAAAATTATATAAATTTTACTCAGGATAAATTTTCGGTAAAATTTTTAAAAAATTGAAAATCAGTAATTTAATTGAAAGTCAAAACTTTTCAGTATACTTAATATTAATACCGAATATATTTTTCAGTAGTTTAAGAAGATTTTAGACAGTGACCTAATTTTTTTTGTAGGATTCATCGTCTTTTTTGCAATTCATTTATTATCCGAAGAACAACGGAATAAAAGACAGGTGATAATACGTATATTTGAATATATGTGCAGACCTAGACGTGTATTGAAAATATCGCAAACAGATATTTGTTAAGGTATAAAATATAAGGTGTGCCCAAATGAAAAGGAGACCTTAGCTGTAGCGGCGTTTTACCAAATCCCAGTGAGTTAATGTATTGGCCGATATATGGCATCGTGGTATTGCTACATGCACATGCACAGTTAAAGGCCTCGCATCAATATCCTCATTGCTGGAGAGTCATTTCTGCAGTTCACTTCACGATGGATTCCTCCAGATCAGCACAAAAAGATCGGCTGTGGATGAGCTCATGCGGCAGAATCGCCGGATCGCCACACGTGAAATTGCTATTGAAGTGCCGATAAACAAAGGAACTGCGCATTACATAATCTACAAAAAGCTTCGTTATGGCAAAGTTTGTGCACAATGGGTGCCCAAGCATCTGTCAGAGAATCAGTAGACGGAGAGAATGGATGTTTGCCTGACCCATCTGTTGAGCCATCCACTCCCTTCCTACGCGCTGAGATTGGTGTATCAAATGGCAATTATTTAAAGTTGTGCTATACCACATGAACTGTAATTAAAATATTTTTATTAAAATTTCTTTACATGTACCTTCTGTACCGTTATCACGTCCATTTCAGTAAAAACATATTTTCTATAGTTTATTTTGTTGACTGCATAACACAAAGCTTAATGATTAGCATGGACACGGAAACATAACCAATGGACTATCGAGGTATATGTTAGCGTTGTCTGAAGTGATAAGTCTCGTTGCATTGTGTTGCATATCTATGGCGAACAGGATTAGCAAAATGAAGCGATAAATCCGCCATTAAGCAAAAGATAATCCAGGCTAGTACATGTGGCATTCTCAAATAGGGTTGTTCACTTTGGCTGCAATAGAACTCCTGGTACGTCTGAAATCGCCTCTAAATTGTGAATGTTACCGGGGAATTATTGACGACTACCAGGCTTCGTATATGCATTTCGAAATAATACGACATATATATATATATATATATATATATATATATATATATATATATTTTTTTTTTTTTTTTTTTCAGAAATAATTACACCGTTTCTTCGTTTCCGATTTCTATCCAAACAGCTTGAAGAATATTTCACACATTTGCCCGTATATTCCTATACATGAAGTTACACGACCTCGATCCACTCGAGCAATGTATTAATTTTTATAAACTTATTTGTCTTCAGACAAAAACTGAAGGTTTTGGGCATGTGCGGAAATCAATAAACCAATCCGATACGAGATTTTGAAAGGATATATTCTGTTATTTACCCTTTTAGGGGCAAGCAAATTTTCTCATTTAAAATCAAAAGACACCAGAATTCGTAAACACTATTAAATGAGAAGAAAATAAAGTTATTCCTCTGAGTTATAAAAGGAAAGTTTTATTAAAAAAAAAAAAAAAAGCACCAGTCTTTACATTTTGGAATTAAAATTTGTGTTTGTACGGTAAAAAATACTCCCCTTAAAGGATTAAAGGAGTGCGGGATACGGATAAGTTAAATAGATCATTCAGATGTTTTGTACAGAGAATATAAAAACCAACAGAATCATGGTTCGTTAATAGCGTACGTAGATTACTTGATTATTCTAAATGAATTTTGTACTAAAATTTTCATTTTAAATGTACTGCAGGTAAATTTATGTAAAAGAAACCTAATGTGAAACAACCACACGACTTCCATTACCTACTATTTCACGTGTTATATACATTTTTTGGAGATGTGATCAGAAAAGATAATGTCATCAGACATAAAATAGACATAACGAAGAAGAAACCAAAAATATTTATAGTAAGAGAAATTGAATAAACGTGTAAAGATATATTTAAAAAAAAAAAAAATTGCATAACGAGTAACAAAAAAAAAAATAGAGTTATTATTTTTTTAAAAGATGAATTTCCGAGGTGTAAATCTCACCTACCTAAGCAAAATGACTGACAATTTTCCTGTAATAACCAAGTAATACATGAGAAAGGATATCTAAAATGGATTTATGTAACAATTTTCAAGAAAATCTTTCGACCCGTTTTTTTATACTCAATTATTGACCGGAGAACAATAATTACATACAAAAGGATATTTAATAAGAAGTTAATATGGCGAGTTAAAAAAAAAATCGTTCAGCCGTTTTTAAAGGAACGCACTTGCGAGACCTGAAATTGAGCTATTTACATAGGACGTCTATGAATTTTCTAGAACTAAACAACTGTATATTTCGAAAGGACGTATAATAGTATGTTTATATAGCAGCTTTTGGAAAAAAATCGTTGGAGCCGTTTCTACGATATGCACTTGCAGTTTCCGATGTCTCACTTCTGGTTTTCCAATTTACACCAAAATTTGGAAAATGCATCTGTACGCCACACCTGTATCAATTCTGAAGTTTCATCGTTCTAGTTTTATTAATTTCGGAGAAATGATAGCCAGAAGATTTCCCAAATATATACACATACACATATACATACATACACACACACTGACCAATTCCCCCCGCCCCCCCCCCCAAAAAAAAAAAAAAAAACTACATTTTTGGACTGAGGAGACCTTAAAACGTGTAAATCTGGTGAAAACTCGGTATCGAAATTTTTGACCAAATACAATATTTTCATTACCTACAGTAGTCGGGTAATGGAAGTAAAAATCTATGAAGAATGTTTATACTCAAGATTGTTTTCCTTATTTATTTATTTCAGTTTTAATTTTGCTTATATTTGATACTTATTTTTAAACTATCGTTAGTATAGCATATGTCTATTAACTTTATTTTCACATTAAAATTTCACATTACATTGCTTTTTTTTTCACATTATATTAAATTTATTTTAAAGAAGTTTACAAATTTCATTGAACCACATGTAGAATAAAATAGTTAAATAAATTAGAACACTGTATGTCACGATATTTTCTCTTTTGTCCTTCCCTCCTTTCTGTTTCTTTCATTACTTTGCAAATGTATTGTAAATTGCCTAAAGATAAAAATGTAGCTTATCCATAAGTTTTTATATCGTTTTGATTATATTTTTATATTGAAAATGTTGCCTGTGCAAGAACAAATTTGGTTTGGTGTGTATATAAATCCATCTTTAAGTGCAACTCCGTCAACATTAGTCACAGACTCAGATTTTAAAACAGAAGAGGTTTGTTTTAATGCTTTTCTGTTATAATTTCATAGATTTTCTGTCGCTATATTCTTAGTATTTGGAGTTCAGTATTCACATAAAACAAAGTTAATCAATACATGTGGCCTGTAGTCATATAAATATAGAAATTTAATATATTACGTGAATGAATTTGATTTTAGTATTATTATTTGTAAATATACACCAATTTCTTTTCGTCTGAATCTTTCTTCTAAAATATCCCAGTAGTACTTCTGATCATGAGTGTTTAAAAGGATTTTAATCTATTATGTTTACGTTTAAAATGTCCTGATACATATTAGTTTTGTTGGAAACAATCATGTAAAATTGCGTATTTATTTTTTATTACATGATAAAATCATTGATAAAAATCTATGCACTGAAATTTAATTTTATTATTATTATATTATTTATTAAAATACGATTCAATAAAATTATTTATGAGCTAAAACATTATATTTTTTCCATGTTTTCACAGAAAGATTTTAAATTTATTCTGATTTGCGGTTTATTTTTAGAATACATTTGGAAGTTATGGATTAAATCCAAATAGTATTTGAAATATAGGGATGAAATATCAAAATATAATATCAGAATACTTCTGTTAAGAGAAGTAGAGAACATGATTTTGCATTTTATATTTAATTATTTCTAGAGAACAATCGTATTGACACAGTAGAATGAACGCTATAGTTCGTAAACAAACAAAATATTTTCAAATAAATTCTTTGCTTTAAGTCTTTGATTAGTTATCTATTGTATGTCAATATATTTATAATCCAGTGGTAAAGCTTGATATTCTTTTACTTAGCGTGAAAAATAACAACAAAAATTACACAGTAAATTAAAGACGTGTAATATTGTAGATCATATAGGCAGTTTAGCGAGGTGTTAAGGAATATTAAAGTATAACTAGTTCACACGCATTTATTTGGCAGTACAATTATTTTTAATAGTGCATTTATTTTTAAGTGTAGAGCAATTCAGAACATACATATATAATAAGCAAAGAACTCCTTTATATTAAAATTTCAATACGTGAAATATACAAATATTTTGCATAGGAAATGTATGTGAATTCAACATCACTCCCAACTCTACTGAAAGTTAATATATTAGGTCTAAACAGTTGTATTAAACTTGTGTGCCTGGAGAAGATTTAATTTACTCATTTATGTACCATTGATCTGTTAAGTTTTGACTGGTATCAACTTGTAATATTATTACAAACTCATCTATTCTCTATTAAGAAAGAAAGAGGATATATATATATATATATATATGTATATTCATTTAATTAAATTTATTTACTAAATTTATTAATTGTTAATAAATATATACATTATTACATTTTCGTATTTAAGCAAAAATATATTTTATTGATTAGGAAAATTCATTTGTGCTAAGTGTAGGATTTTAGATGATGGAAGGAAAAAAAAAAAAGTGATAGCTGCTTACTAAAATGTTTAACAAAAGCTATTTCACATATAATAATTTGACACATATTTTTACTTTCTCTTACCTATAAGGTAGAGAAAGCATTGGTATTGGGTCAATTTTTCGAAAGTGTGTTTTTGTTATATTTTCACGTTTAGAGGTGACCTGAATTCGAAAATTATGTTCTTATTTAGCGGTTTGTCTGTGTGTTTGTGTATGTGTCTGTCTGTTATCAGCATATCTGAAGAAGAAATAGCAGCAGAAAGTCCAAACTCAGTATTATAAATATGTATTATATAGAAATGCTACACTAAACTTTTCTTATATATCTTGCGAATGGTTCGTGTACAGGGAGACTAAGATAATTTAAATCGTGTACTAAGATAATTTAAATACTACATTACGTCTATAGGGAAAATTGCTGATAAATACACTTTAAGATCTGTAGGATGCTTTAAACAAGACGGAATGAACATTTTTTTTATATGCATAAAAGCATGTTTTGAGTAGATTGTGATACAGAAATCATTCATCATTCGTTTACAGGGCTACTGAAAAGTTTCGAAATACTGTGGGCTGTATATGGAAATAGCCGGAATTCTAATTCATTTTGTGTTAGATATTTTTTTTTTTCGTGTAAGATGAAATTTTCAAACCCAAAACCTTTTAAAGTGAATATTGTTTATAGGCAATATACAGGGCTATCCAAAATTGAGCCAAACGTTTGTATCTATTGAATGCAATTGATCGAAGTGCTTCGCTACATTTTACAATCTCGACAATCAAAGGAAAATTAATTTTTCATACTCATACTGTAAACAAACAATTTTTTGTAATTTCATTTTAAACTCTGATTTTTTTTATTTTATCTCGTTTTGAGGTGCCCTGATTACGAAAGTCCAATTTTCACCGGTTAGTCTGTATCTATATCTGACATCAGTTTAACTTAAAAACAAATAACTGCAGGAAACTTAAATTTGGTATTTTGAACTTCTTATTATTTTACCACTTAAAATATTGATCAAGATTGGCCAGTTTGAATGCTAATTATTAACAGCCTTGATTTTTTCTTTTAAATAAATGTCGGCACTACATCAAACGAAGGGGTGAGAGGGCAGTAGCCCCCTCCCACAGAATTGTATATTAAATAAAACTGTTCCTAAACCTATTTTAGATTATTTTAAAAGTACTTTATTACTTAAGATCTTAAGACTTAATATGCAATCTATCATTACAGTATTGAAATGCAAGGTAACAGAAAGTCGTGTGAGCGACACACCAGATTATTTTAAACATAACAAGTTAAATTATTTTTTTCATTTTACGTATATTCATCAATCAGCTTTTATGCAATTAATATGACTTAGGCATATATATTATACCTATTCTCAATGGTATGCTGATAATTTTTCACAATTGAATGCATAGCCTATTTTCTTAATTAATTTTGTCTTTTTCTTACCCATCCATATGGTAGAGAAAGTGTTGTTCTCTAGTCATTTTTTAAAAATTGAGTTTTTATTGTATTTCTATGTTTTGATTGTATTTATACGTTCCCTCAATAATAAAAGAAATGGGTTTTTCGCGGTTGGTCTGTATGTCTCTGTGTCTATCAGTGTGTGTGTCTGTTATCAGCATATCTTAAGAACAAATAGTAGCAGAAAGTTCAAAGGGAGTATTATAAATCCGTACCATATATTGATGCTACAATAATCTTTTCATTGAGATCAAGCAAATGGTTCGTGTACTGTACAACACCTTCCAAGACAGTTCAAATACATTACGTGTATGGCGAAAATTCTGGAAAGTTCAGCGTAACATCTATAGGCTGAGCTAAACAAAATTGAATTAAAGTGTATTTTTTATAGTCATATAAGCATGTTTCGTGTAGAATATCGTACAGAAATAGTTCACAATTTGTTTACAGGGCTACCCAAAAGAACTGGAATGTACTGGTATTATAAATAGATATTGATAGAAGTGCCTTTCTTGTTATGCTGTGTGTTTTTAATATAAGATTATATTTATGTACAAGAAGTGGTGTCTACATAATTTATAAAAAACATACAGGGCTGCCCAAAATTAAGCTAAACGCTCATTTCTATTGAATATAATTGATGGAAGTAAACTTCTACATTTAACTATGTCAACGAATGCTGCTCAGGGAGGAAATCTAATTTCTCATATACATACTAAAAAAAAAAAAAAAAAAAAAAAAAAAAAAGAATAAAAAAAAGATTTAAATTTCGATTTTTAGCTCTAGTTTTTTGTATAATATCACGTTTTGAGGTTTTTAAACATGAAAACCAAATTTTTAGCAAATGATCTACATGTATATCTGTTATCAGCATAGATAAATAATAATAATAAATAAATAAATGAATAAATAGAGGGAAATTAAAATATACCGCTCTCAAGTTTGTATAAAGTTGCTATTTGAAAAGTTTCATAAAAATTGGTAATTTTCAAGACGTATTGTTGGAGAAAGTTATCTGAATAATTTGAAAAATAAATAAATAAAATAAATAAATAAAAATAAATAAATAATATTTTAACGACGGCATAGAATTTATTTTTTACAAATGTAAGTAATATAGATGGAGGGTGTTAAGGAGGGTAGTAGATTTATACAATACATAGATTTATACAACAAATAAAACTGTTCCTAAAATAGTTTAAATTATTTTTAAAATAGCTTGAACCTTATCATATAGCCTCATTTATCTTATATGTCACAATCTGCAACATGTCTTTATAGTATTGAAATGTAGAATAAGAAAAAGTCGTGTGAGTGACACACCATATTATTTTGAATTGCGAAAAAAATAAACTGATGCTTTAAATGCAAATGAAACTATTTTTTACATAGAAATCTCAATAAAAAAATTCGCGCTTCCTCTTTCTAATGTCAAATTTTATAGGTTAACTAAAAGTGTATTTGAATTATTATTATTTTTTTTTTCACGTGTTAAATTTTAATAAAACAACAAACAAATAAACAATATAAACAAAAGTTATTTTATTAAATCAACATAAAACGGAATATGAAATATATATCTATCAAATTTTTAAACATATTTTCCATAAAGCAACATAATAATAAAATGATAATAAATAATTGTAATTAAATTTCCATTTTCTATTAACCTGTCTGTTTGATGAATGTTTTAATTTTTAATTTTAATATTTTTTACGAAAAAATAATATAATTCAAATAAATCATTCTATTTTCTTTTCATAGAGAGATAAACATGAATTACACCGATTACAATATTTAAAAGTAATTAATATAATCTTTCTAAAAAAAAAAAAACAATTATGCTCCAAATGATCAGATTACAAAAATTAATTTAACAAACATGAAAAGAATTTTTGATAACATTACTTCTGAAAGATTTGCTGTTCGATCAAAGATTTCCACCATCTCAAAGAATTAATGAATTCACACGATTTCAAATAATAGTGCTTTGGAATGATAGGAAAAATCCTGTCTTTAAGGAAGCGTCTTTTGAAGTAAACTCTTAATTTATATTGCTAAAAGAGAATATATTGTTTGTACAGTCACCTAATGGAAATTTAATTAAAGAAATATTTTATTTTAAAAGTAACATCACGTTTGTCTTTTAGAGAAGAAAATTGCGTAGAAGAAATTACATAAAATTTGCTTATAAGATGAGATTGAATGCCTTAAATTCGTTAATAAAATTGCAGATTGAAATACTTTAAATTAATAGCTTTTGTTTGTAAATTTCTTATTCATAGGAAAAGTCTAAAATATTCTTTTAAAAAAAATTTTAAAAGATGAAAATTAACTGATTGAAATAACATATAACAACATGTAAACAACATTTAAATTTTAATTAATATAAAAATCATTCTGAAATAAGAAGAATGAGACATGTATATATATATATATATATATATATATATATATATATATATATATATATATTATGTAATTTGAATAATTTAATTCCTTTGCCACACTCAGCAAATGAAAGATAGATGAAAATACCAACATATGAAATTTTAAATGAGATGTATTTCGAATAAAATTATTCTCACGATGATATTTTAATTTGATTACCCTGATTATTAAAATCACCACAAATGGAGTCATTAACTTTTATCATTTTCAGAGGAAAAGAGAACATCCATTTAAATGCCAAGTTTAATATGCAAAAATTAATAGTTTAATATGCAAAAATTAATAATCAGTACTGGTAATAAAAATTGAAATAATACACAATTGTTTAAGCGCATTAGCAGCTGTAGTCAAAGTGTATGTAATTTTAAAAGTAGTGTTAATGCCAAATTAGGGCAATATTTGTATATATTTAATTAAATATACAATAAGTAGTAAATTTGTTATTAAGTTCTTTAAAAATGATAATAAACAATGTAATTATATATATACATGTATGATAAATAGATAGATAGATATATAGATTTTAAATACTGATGGGTTTTAGTTTTGTTATATTGAATATAATAACAAAATATATAGACTGAATTTTGAAAAATTTGATTTTACATATTAGGTTTAAGTCCTTTGCGCTATGGTCCTCGGCCTAAAGAAGAGTGCCCTCTGTGGGGTCATTCTAAGGGATTTATTCCTTATTTATTCAAGTGTTGAAGAAAACAATGGGAAAATCTTAACAGCCAGGCTGACAAGCGCAATATGAGCTCAAACTCGTTTTGTCAAACCGCTACTCTATCAGTTTTGAGAACATAACTTTTTGACCAGTGGAGGAGCCATTAAGTTTTAGGAAAACAGGAATTTAATCTCAATTAAAAACTGATTAGTGATTTAACACATGTTTAAGTATGAATTTTTAAATTATACTTTCATAAAAATTCAAGATTCATTGCACCAGGAATTTAGCTTTTCGCTCTATTCAAATAAACAAATACCATTTTAAAATGAACTGTATACCTAGTAAAATCGATATACATTGTGAAGGAATATAAATGCACAGCGAAATAATTAAAAGTATAAAATAAAATACATATTCTATATCCCTTTAATGTATTTCACACTCAAAATTGTTTGATACTTCAAATGGGTTTGGACACATTATAAGCAATTTTAGGTTTTTTTTTTTTTTTTTTTTTTTTTTTTTTTTACGTTTTATGCATTCTTTAATTTTTGCTGGGCAAATTGTTGTATAATATATATTAATGCATTAAAAAAAAAAAAAAAAAAAAACTCTTAGTTTAAGTAACTTACGAAAGATGTTTCTATGCAAATGACTGGATTGTAATGCATTTTTATTTCATGTAATATTTACTGTGTATAATGTTGCGTATTATAGTCATATAATTTGATATTTATGCTTAATTTATGAGTTTAGAGAATTTTTAAAACAATGTTAGGAATGAATAGAGATAAAAGAGACATGTTTAAGAAGATGGAGTGTCTGCTAGGGACAAAATAAATAAATAAAATAAAATAAAATAAAATAATAAAATAAATAAATAAATAAATAAATAAGTAAAATAAAGGCTATTTAAGAGAAAACATTATTTCTTAAATTATAATAAAATACATAATTTAATTAAAATTTATTTAAAATTTAGTTAGCCCTCCTTGCTATTGAATGCTAAATAAACTTTGTTATTTTAAATTTAAAACCTTGTCTCGAGCTCTTATTACTATCTAATTAAGTGATTAAGTAATTAAGTTAATCTTTAAGATTGAGGAATTGAGATATGGAGACGACTTATTCCTCACAACCTCCTATGAATTTGCGAAAGCTAACAAAAGTGGGACAGTTTTGGGTAATTACTGAATGTTTTTTTTATTGTTTATTGTTTGTAATTTGTTTTAAAACCATATTAATGCATTATTTTCACATGAAAACTCCACAACAAATTAATCTAGCAAATGAAGAGAATGACTAGAAGAGGTATTTTTTGAAAAAATCTTTTATCGAATATTTACAGTTTACGAAATTTAGCAAAACACTTGTGTAATCCGCGACCTTTGTAACTTCATTGCAAATCTTATAAAATATTTGAATTAAAAATCTAATTACTTTACTTTACTGTTATTTTACATGAACAAATGGGTTATATTAGCAATTACTGACAACAGATGATTAAAAAGTCACAGATGATTAAAATGTATTAACCTTTGCTATGCCCTATGCGATTTTCACTGAAATGTACAGACAGACATATATATATGTATATATATATATATATATATTTGTGTGTTTGTAAGAAGTAATTTATTACCAGATTAATTTACATTTTCTTCAACGGGTTGGTTGGGTTTTGCGTCACACTAGTGCTGCGCAATGGGCTATTGGCGACGGTCTGAGACTCAACCCTAGAGGTGGTCCTGAGACATTCCATCACAATTTTGATTGCTTATCGGGTAAAGCTTTGATTACAGAATTTCTTTTATGCAGGTACATTGGTGTAGTACATTCAACAACGTAACTAGGACTATAAATGCTCACTTTGACAGCCGTCATTCATTGAATGATCATCAGACTTTGCGAATTGGAAATGTCTCTTAAAAAAGCATCAGCACTCTCAGTATGGCGTCATTTGATCAGGCGAATCTCTTTAAAATGTGAGAGTATACTGGAAATACAGCACAATATTCTGGTGAAAAATGTAATTAATATTTTTTTTTTCATATCTATCTATCTATCTATCTATATCTATATATATATATTACATGCTTTTCTTATATTTTAGTAAAAACTGCAGGGATCTACAATCAGTATATTTTGAATAATATATATATTTTATTTTTTCGGTGAATTTTGGATCACGTTGAAATTTCTAAAAATATACGGAATACTTACTTTTAAAATGAAACATATATAAACTTTCAAATAGAAAGTACATTGAGAAAATATGTAAATTTTTAAGAGAGATTATTTTAAAGTACAGGATGCTAATGCTAAAAATATGTTTAAAAAAATTCGTCTGTAAAATGCAGGTTTAATTAATGCATTAATATATATATATATATATATATATATATATATATATATATATATATATTTTTTTTTTTTTTTTTTTTTTTTTTTGAATGTAAAATATTGACAAGCAATTTTCAGTAAAAATAATGCAGGGAGAAAATTTTTAATTAGGGATTAAATATTGCATTTTATTGAAAGTATTTTTTCTGTATATGGATATGCTCACGAAATATAGAGTCCTATATATATGCTGAAAACATTTTAAATTATGCTTTTATGTATAGATGAATTTTATGATAACACTTTTAAGTATTAAAGTATAAAAAAAACAGTTTTAACAATTCAATCAACTAAAAATAACTGAAATTATAATTCGTGTAACCTAATTGCATTTTAATTGTAAGTTATATTTATTATATGTGAGCCCCTATTTATTTTTATTAACAACCAACATATTTATTCAATATATATATTATATATATATATATATATACATACATATAAACTTTTCAAATGGTTTTTCTTTTCTGTGAAAATACATGGTTATACATAAATAAACAAATAACAAAATCTAATTTTATCGCCTAAAGGCGTTATTTCAAACGATAGGATTAAACTTCTTTCATCTGTAAACATCTAGAAAATGCTGTCAAATTTCTGAAAACTCTGTATATTATGCTTTCTTTGTACTGTTAAATGACATCCAATGTAAAATGTTTACTCTGTTGGTTTATGCAAATTACGTACTTTTAAATAGCTACTTTGTAAAATCCTTCGATTTTCATTTTGTGTATATGTTCTTTAACATTCATGGGTTTAAGGGTTTTATTTGGATTTTATAATAAAAGATTGTTTTAAACACTTTTAAAACAATTTTAAAAATGCAGAAATTTAGTGTTTGTTTCAACTGAGTATAAGAAAATGAAAATCTCTCTCATTTTTTTTAAATCATACTTTTATTGAGAATTGAAACAAAATATCGCCTATAATTAACCATTAAAATTTACGATTTAGAAACACAAGATAAAAAATATACATCTAAGGTATACGTCAGGTTTTTTTTTTTCAATTGTTTCTAATAGTACAAAACTATTTTTATTTCCACATCTTTTCAGTGAAATATTTTGATGCTTAGATTGATAATTGAATAAATGAACAAATTAGCTTCACATGCACTTGAAACACACGTAAAAATAAATAGAAATAATTTCCTTTTCTTTTTTAAGCAAATATACTTTTAATTATAATATTTTAGTATCAGGTCTATAAAATTTGATTTTGTATTTGAATCTAAACCAAATCAAATTCAATAGTAAACGATTCAACTTCTATAGAGAGAACTATCCTCCCAGTGTCAGACATTTTGGGTGGCATTATTAGCATTGGATTAGTTTTCGAGTCTCGGAATTGATTGCACTTATTTTGGTGCCTGTAAAAAGAAAATGGATAAATGGAAGAGAACATATGTATATGTCACTACTGCACAAAGTGGACAGCAGGACATGCATAGTTCATGCAGGAAAGACGTTCTAAAGGCATTTATTGATGACCTAATCGATATTCGTTTATGAAAAAGTTTGTTTCTGCGCGCGCGCTCGGTTAAGACGCTAACGAAGGCATTGAAGTCAGTATTGTACTGGCAAGAAAGCTAGAAAAGCAGAAACCAAAATCGTGAGTTTTATGGATTTCAATGAAATGTTTTTGAAAATTTTCATTTTATGAGATTTTTATAGTAATAATTGATATCGAATTTTAAAAGCCACAGCACGCATGGTCGGATACACATAGTACACTATGACATAAATTATTTATAAAGTGTTGTGCCACTACGTTCATGTAAAAACAGTTGAAATTATAAGGTACACACAACACTCATAGGTTACTATTTCTCACTTGTCGGAAGTGATGAGCTTGATGAAATCGAATCTGCCTTATCAACGTCTATTTAAATTTCACTTTTGTTACACTTAATATTCTTAAAAAAAAATTAAATCTGTTTTTATCTGTACAGCTTATATATAAAACAATATTAACACTTGATATGCGGAAGGTAGATTCTGCAACATTTGGAAATCTGTAACTCCACATAGGACATTTCTTTAGCAGTCTATATTCTGGAGTATTTTGTTTTTTAAAAACATATCCAACGTCCGTCTTTCTTCAGTCAATGAACTACGGATAAAAATACTTTGATTAAAATTAATGTAGTTATAATGTCTGTTATTACATAAACACATAAAAATCTGTTCTAAAATAACGTAACTTCCAACAGTAATGCATATAGGTGAAGTTTATACTTAACATTAGACCTACCGTTACTACTTTTTACAATATAGTTTAACATTAGATTAACAGTGACTGTGAGAGGTCTATGCATTCACACTCTTATGTCGTAATTCACAGCAGTTATACTCAACATTTGGAATTAGTTCGCATAATGTTTTTATTAATAATGTCTAATTGTTCATATAATAAAATAGAAACTTGAATTTCCTCAACGTCAAAAATCCTTCACATGGGCCCTCACCATTGACGGTAATATTAGTAAACTATTTGCTCTTCACCCGCCTAGCGGACAGTATTTTCAAATGAACCCATTTCATAATTTGCTATATTCACCAGAACAAAAACAGTGGTAAAATGTCTTGATACACTGCCAATAATGAAAAACGATTATTTTAAACTTAAATGTGTATTTTATCAAAATAATAGAATTCGTGTAATGAAATGTAAGTCAAATTCATTTACTTACGAAAATAAACTTCAGCAAAAATTCAACAAATTCGTAGCTAGTTTACTTGTCGAAGGAATAGTAATTAAATACCCAAAATTCATTACTTTTATTTAAAATCTGATTTCGATAACAGAAAAGTACCATATATTTTTTTGGTTTTAATTCATTATAATTTACATTATTTTTAATGTTTTTCATACTATTACTTATTATATTATCTTAAATTTTATATGTATATATATTTTTACATCTTCATCTAATTTAGTTTAACGTTTTGACCATAATTAGGCGGTTTTAAGCAAGAACTGAGAATGAAATCGTAATTTGGAGGTCCTTCATTGAATTACATATATTCTTTTAGGTTATCTATATCAGACTTATTTTAAATAAGTAAAGTTTAAAATGAAGCATAATTAACAAAATTAAATTAATTAACACCTTACTCTTCAGCTTCATATTTTTGGACCTTTGGTAGAGTACTTTCCTTCAGGGGCACCCCTCCATCAACAGCACTGTTCTTCTGTGGTACTCGGTAACGGCGATTTAGTAAAGAGTTGATCTTGTTCACTTTTGAATAGTTTTAATATTTAGTAAAGCGTATATCTTGTTCACAAAAGTGAAAAATACCAATACTTAACTAAATTGACGTTACATAGCACCACGGAGGACCGGTGCTAATGATGGAGGTGGGGTCACCACAAGGAATGTACGCCACCAAAGGTCCAAAAGTATGAAACTTGAAAGTAAAGCACTTAAATTAAGTAATTTATTTTTTTAATTTATCTATTAGACTTATTTTGTTATTTCAAATAATTACTTTTAACATTACTTTTCTCAGCACAGTGTTTCGCGTGGGAAATAATTTTTTCTGCTGAATTATTCTTCTTCCGTTATTTTATTCATTTCTTTAAACCAAGGATAAAAATTTCATTTTTTATTTCAATATATTTTTGTTGCAATGAATCAGTTTTGAGATTAGTTTTGGGAAACATGGGCTTTTATCATTAAGAATATTGAAATTTAATTTGTAAAATAAAATGTATTTCCTTTTCTTGTCACTCATTTCAGAACTTTTGGCTACGTATTTGGCTTAAGTTTAGAGAATTCTCTGAAATTATTTTGAAAAACTGAAGTTATTTTTGTGAATGTTCAAATATAAAAAAAATGCATAATTTTAACGCTACATCAGTTTTATTTTGTCAATATAAATTGAGACTATATAATTATCATAAAATATTTCAGATAATTTAAAATTTGTGCTTTTGGGCAGATTGAAGTTTATATAAAGGTTTATATATATATATATATGTATATATATGTATGTATATATATATATATATATATATATATATATATATATATATATATATATATATATATATATGTTATGTTTTTAATGACAAGATGCTTTTCACTTTCGTTGCCGTTCTAATATTTAAATTTATCAAATGAAAATCTATCCTTAACTATCAAATGCAATCTAATTGATTGATTGCTTTGTTCTAATCCAGAAAGATTCCAATTGATCTCATAGGAATATACAGCATTTTTTGATTGATAAGCCACAAGGCAGTGTCCCTAATGATTAATAACCATGAACATTCTTAACTATTGATTAGAAAACTACATTACTGTTGTTGTATCGATTATCTCAAACACAACCTCATACTGAAGCATATTTATTATTTTTATAGGTAAACAAAATATCAATAATGAAATAAAAGCTGAAGAATAAACTGATGATTACGCTTCCGTTAAAACTTCTTAATAAAATTACGAGCATATCTACAGGATAAGATGTATCTAATATCGAGCGAATTTGCGTTCTAAGATAAATCTATGATCGAGAGAACCTAGATTTTGCATTTTCTTAGCATAAATTATAACGGTAAGAAATAATAATGAGTATAATATATGGGTAATAGAAAAGATACATTGTGTATGCCTTTCTTAAGGGGACTCTCTACCTATCGTCTCCGAAAGCCGAAGCCAGTGGTCTTCTATGGGAAATTTTGCACCATTATAATTTATTAACTAATACATATTTTTAAATTCCGTTTTCAATTTCCGAAAATTCACAACGATTAAATATTTTATCGCTTTCTAAAAATTGTATATATATATATATATATTTTTTTTTTTTTTAAATTCACTTTTAAGCTCAAAAATGAAAAATTTTACATTGTGGATATTCGCATTTTACAACCTTAAAATAAAATATTAAAAATTTAAAAAATAATTTTAGAAAGCGATAAATTGTTAAATAGTTGTGAAGTTTCTGAATGTGAAAACGGAATTAAAAAATATATTTTAGTTAATAAGTTGTAAGGGGGCGAAATTCTCCATAGAATAACATTGTCTCTGTCTTCTGGGGACGATAAGTGGAGATGCCTCTTAATTTTAGCACTTTTCAATAAAGAATTTTTTTACAGTCGCGGTACTTGCTAGTGAGCATTGACCGTTTAATCGCGGAACTGATGGCCATTTGGGAAGAAGCACTCAATGAGTGGTCATCGCTACCCGTAACAGGGAGAACACACCCATTCCTTGTCTAGGATTTGAACCCGGCCCCCTACCGAGTAATATTCAGGGACGCTAGCCACCACACTGTATGGACGGCATTTCACAACAAAGTTGAAAAGTGTTTAATGACTTCCATTTGCTTGTTCATCTGTTTGCATTTTAACTTCTGTATATATTTATATAATTCTTTTAAATTTATATATATTTATCAAATTCACCGTGGCTTGTTCACTATTGAAAATTAAAAAAATAGTTGCATTGGTTTGTGTACAGGGACATCCAAAAATTTCCATTCCGCTGCGTACATTTTTATAAATCATATTTAAGTACAATTTTGCTACACAAATCATAATGAAACAGACATGTATGATTCATACGCACTCAAAAATTAAATTTTATATAATATGGTATTATGGTTCACTGTAAAAAAAAAAAAAAAAAAAAAAAAAAAAAAAAAAGAAAGAAAGAAAAGGAAAAAAGGTAAGATTACAGGGAAAGCCCAGCAGCAGAGATTCCTGACAAAGCACGTAAAAAGAAACGCTTAGACCGTAAATTAAATATATAATAACCTTAAATTACGTTACATGCCTGTAAAAAAACATTTTGCCCTTAAAACCATTTTTTTTTTTTTTACGAGCTTTGTCTGGAATTTCTGCTGCCGAGCTTTCCCCGTAATCTTACGAGATTTTTTTTATTTTTATTTTTTTATTTTTTTTTTTTTTTACAGTGTTATAGAGCTACAAAAAATATTCAAACACACTAAAGGTTATATATACACAGGATAAATCTTCAATGTCTTAAACGCTCTAACGAATAATGAAATAGCTGACAGCTGTTTCGATAATCTTTAGCGTTGAGATCTTAGTGTATCAAACGAAAGGAATGCAAAATACATCATTATGTCTTTTTTATTGGGCCATGTCAATGACATTGTGGTTTTAGTCACATAATAAATTGTTGCACATAGCTTTTCTTCAGGTGGTATTTTCACCATTAACATCGGGTTATAGTTACCTTTCTAATTACTAAACACATGATTGTCTTATTTGAAATCGTTTCAGTTTGTTATGTTAGAAGTTGTGCATTTGTCTACAGTGTATTTATCGTTATCTGTGTCAGTGAAAAAATAAAACAGAAGTATTACTAGTATACAATAATATTAATTGTTTAATCGATACTGTTGTTTTAATATTATAGTCTATTCTTTAGTCACGGAGAAATTTAGCAGCTATCCGAGTAGCTCCTTTGTCAAAATGTAGGGTTAAACCAAAGTAACCTCGGTGCCATTTTTTATTTATTTATTTATTTATTTATTTATTATTAAATCAAATTAATTTTCTTAATGCCTAACACATTTTTTTTTCAAAAACTAATTGGAATTACGGAAGTTTTTATTCAAAGAAAAAAAAAATCTTGTTTCGCTATTTTGTCTTTTTAAAAAAAGTTTTAAGTCAAAATTTCAAAATTAAATTGTCAAAGTTAGAGATTCATAACCAGTTACATGGTTTATGAAGTACTAAAAAAAATCTACCATACCAGTTGGTAATATTTTTAACTAACCAATGAACATTACGTACAATAATAAACTACAAACTTTTACAAAACTCAGCATTCTTTAAAACTTTATTACTACACATCCATTTACTAAGATGGTAAAACTTATATATAGATTAAATGTTTCATCAATATTAAATTAAAATTTAATTTTCCAGAAACATTAAACTAAAATTAATCTGTCACACAAATTTGTACATAAAGAGATATTTGTAGAGCAAAAAGTATCAAATTTTAAAGACATGTGTAATAAATTAGTCAAAGGTTTTATTTAATAGAAATGAACTAAGAAATAATTATAAGATAATATATATATATATACCATACGTTTTAAAATTTTCTGTTGAATCGTAACTGAATCGTAACTATAGAACTACATTAACAATTTATCAATGTGTATAAAGTTTTTAAAGTGATAATGACGTCAATTTTTGTGAGATGCATTATTTAACTGTTTAAATTTTTTTAACGCTCACGTTTAATTAAATTTATTTATTTTTTTGTTGAATTAAAATGAACTCATAATTTTTTTGGCAACAATTAGATTATAGCTAATATTTTAATGGCTATTTTTAAAGCTCTTAGGAGGTTATTATTTTCATATTTTAATTAAAGAAAAGAAAACTAATTAGAAATTCGAAAATCAGGCTTCGAAGTATTATGTTGTCACCGGGTTCTGAGCAATTCTGAATGTTTCAAATGTCTAGTTAGCAGGGAAGTTAGTTAAAAATTGATTGAAAGATTTGTACCACACAAACAAATAAACAAACAAACAAAGATCTAAGTTAATAAAAACATAGTAAAATAGAGTAGATTTTTAATTATAAATACATCCCATCAACATTAAAAAAATGCTTAAGAAAAGGTTAAAACATTTATTAAAATATAACATGAAAATCTATTCGTTTGAAATGAAATTTATATTTCTCTGTAAATGTCTCCAAAATCTACAGAAGAAATTCTGTAGACGTATCGAAACAAACAGACGATTAAAACTAGTACTGTGCTAGGAATAATAATAATAATAATAAAAACTATATAATCACAAATAGTCAAATTTAAATAATTAATAGTGAAACTTAAATTATTACTATAATTCAAATAGTCAAAATTTATCTGACTAAGAAGATGCCGTTAGGTAAAACTTGCATAAATTAGAATGAATATAACAGATAATAGTTATCGAAATATCTTTATTATAATAAACTATAAAATTACAATCAATGTAACATTTAAAATGAGATAAAGAATACAAAAATTTTAAAACTTTAAAAATACATTTTAATTAAAAACATTAAAACACAAGACAGACATTTCGGCTAGAACACTAGCCCTTCTCATTGTCAAACATACAAGCACAACATTTACAAAACATTTATTATTAAAGTCTTAATTATGTTTAATTTTATTACTTTTATTACTTTTATTAAATTTTATATAATTAAAAATATTAAAGTATAATTAAAAATATTAAAATATTATTAAAGTCTTAATTATGTTTAATTTTATTACTTTTATTACTTTTATTAAATTTTTTATAATTAAAAATAGTCAAATTTAAATTATTACAATAATTCAAATAGTCAAAATTTATCTGATTAACAAGATGCCGTTAAGTAAAACTTGCATAAATTAGAATGAATACAACAAATAATACTTATCGAAATATGTTTATTATAATAAATAGAGTGCATAAAATTTAAAACATCAAAGAATTTAATTTCTGCGTTGATAATGGGGCTACAAGAACGAGTTATTAAAAGAGGAAATGTGAGATAAATATCTTTCTATTTTCTCATTTTCATCACAAAAGATACTTAAATTAACAAAGTATTAATTAAAATATTTTTAGTATTTTGTAAGGAAAATGCTTGTAACATAAAATAACATCGTTTTATATCATTACTTTAATTACTAGGGAAAGCTAAATTCATAAAGGAATAAATTAAATCAAATTTTCATATTTTATGCATGAACAATAACATCTCAACAGACAATGTAGGAATTAATGAAAACTAGTTTAAAATATCCTAAATTATCACATCATAAATCTAAATTAAATTATTTCCTGCTACCAAAATATTTAAGATAGTGTATTTAATATTTTATATTCCAAATAGTATGCTGTTATTTTTCATTTTTTATTTTACACGAGTTTGATAAATATTCTTATATTAAATCATAAAGGGTTTCATTGTAAAGAGGTATATCTTTAAGGTTCCACATATTATTTCTTTTCGTGTTATCCAATATTTACAATGTAAAAGAACAAACAGGAACAAAATTTTTTAAATATGGGAAATACTTGAAAAAAAAAAAGAAAAACTCTCAATATATTGCATACCTGACAATATTTTAATTAATATTCCATAATATTGTTATTACGGTGACTAGATTGATTTGAAGATTATTTTTTCTCTTGTTTAATAGTACATATATTTCGAGAAAATTACTCAACAAAAACAGTGATTTAAAATCAACGGTGGGTACTAAGAATGTTACGAAATAAGAATTAGAATATTGGCAAGTATGGTATAGGTGATAAGAGAATGTAATTTATTATCTGACTTGAATAATCTTAATATACAAATTAAAATATTTATGTTAACCATGAATGTGTTTTTTTTCACTTTTTAATTATACTTTTTATTCATATATTTCATTATACTTTCACTTTTATTTATAGTTACATAATAAATAATGTTTCAATGCGTTTTTTTCATAGCTTTTTCATATCCTTTTTTTTAATGAAATTAAATGCAATATAATTACACTTAACAGATTATTCACAGGTTTAACCCCTTATAAGCCGACAAAAATTTAAGAAACTCGTTTCCGTATGCAACCGTTCTCTCTCAACTCTAAAATGAGTAAATCTTTCGAAAACACTGTAAAGGTAACTTAAAGTGTTATTTTATTGCGTTGTCAAATCGTGTCAGTAGTTTTACTGGTAAGAGTAAATTACAAAAAATCGTATTTTGGAAAGACGAATATACACGTCCGGAGCAATTAAGTGGTTAATTCAACAAGAAGAATGTACTATAATATATTTTACAATGTGCTATAGTGTAAAACAAATATATAACTTTCGTAAATTATTTTACTTTACATTTTCATTATATTTTTAATAGTTTTAAAATTTCGTCACATAATAAAAATAATAATTAAACCATCACAACTTGCTTTGAAAAAAAAAAAAAAAACAATTTTAATTAATGTAAAATAAAACAAATGAAAAAGCAGAAATATTTTATTGATTTAAAAATAGAAATAGTTCCTTTAAAACCAAAACAAAATGAAAAAAGGTGAGTGTGTTTGTGTATGTGTGTAAGGGGGGGGGTGTATGTACATGCAAACTTGAATATGAACAAACAAGAATAACTAAATAATTCGTCATAATAATATTTGAATTTTTGAACTTTTAAGTCATTTTATTTTTAGTTTTCTTTAAAACTTTATGTGTATGAACAGTATATCATTACTGCATGAGACAATCTTACTAACTGGGTATTTCAAAACTTTTTACTTATAAATGTAAGCATGAGGTTTTCGAAAATATTAACTATTAATTCTTTAATCATTTGTTTTAGAAAAACGTAAAAAAAAAAAAAAAAAAAAAAAAAAAAAAAAAAAAAATAAGCGTATATATTTTTTCTTTTTTTAATAGAGCAGAATTTTTATAGTATTCAGTTATAAGATTTAAAAAAAGTTAAGTTTTTAAACGTCTTTCATAGACACACATAAAATAATCAAAGTAGTATTGTCGGGGAGGAGGGGAGTAGAGAAGGTGATGCGCACAACTGAACTGATTAGTAACGGCGCTGAGCAGATTGAGTCAGTCGCTTTTTCGAATCCGGCGGAAGAGGTACAAGGTATCTCTGAACTATAAAATCAGAACTCTTAAAATCTTCTAATCGTATTCATGATATTTCCATTCATCATTCTTAAATATTAATAAAAAATCGTAATTAAGTATTCAAGTCAAATAAAGCTATTCTTCCAATATTGAATTATATTCTAATGATTTGAGTGGTTGAGTCGTTAATCTTCGGAATGCTGGCAGAGAGGGTAAGTAGATTTAAACTTATTCTCATTTAATTATAATGCATGTTATTCTGATTTGTGATTGAGTAAAAGTTGCAGAATTTGAATCTAAAATAAATTCGTTAGAAATTCTTAATCCGAGATTCTAAATTTCATAAAACCTAAATCGAAATTCATAAAAATGAACTTAGTCGTAAATTCTTTGTTGGCTTCATAGCCATATTGGTGCTTAATTGTCTATTAATTTAATTAGATAATTAATCGTAATTCGTTAAATTATTTAAAAAAAAATTGAAAATTGAAAAAAATTCTTTTGTTTATGTAGGATTAAATTATCTGTATAAGAACTTTAAAGGAAATTAAAGTTAATTTGTTGAAATAAATCATTAATACGAAGTTAAATTCTTTTGATATAAAGCGTAATTCAAAGTAGTTTGGGTTTCAGAAGTTTCGGTTTGAGAGAAAACGTAATTCAGAATACTTTGGGTTTCAAACCGGAACAATTGCGGTTTGGGAATGAAAGAAATAGCTATTCATGTTAAATAATTGTTGAATAAAAAAAGTGTAGGAGAATGAAAAAAGTGCATTTAATATTTTATTAGTTTATTTATTTCAGTAAAAAAAAAAAAAAAATCTATTCTATATGTGTGTTTCTTTTCATTTGTTCTTATATTTTTTGTTTTGTTTTACTTCCTGATCTGCAGAATAATAATTTAATTCGATCGATTAATTCATATTTAAATTTAACTGTTTGTAATTAGTTTGCTCAAAAGATGGGTAGAAAGGGGAAAACAAGGGCGAATGACGCCGAAAAGAGTGCGTTGTTCCCAAAATCTAATGAAGTGATAAAATTTGAAAATGTTATTAGAGAAATAGAATTTATAAAATCGAAGGTCAATGATTGCGATAAAAGCGATCAAGCCAGATTAAAGATCCTAAAAGATAAGGTAAATGTACTGGAGGTAAAATTCGAGGAAATAGTTACAAATTTTTCCGAAGAGGAAAACGATGAAAACTATGAGGAAGTGATGAAAAATCGGGACATTCTGTTAGAATTGTCTATAGTGTTAGAAAGTAAATCGCAATCAAATACTCCAAATGTAAATAATGATGCACGTACCAAACCAGGGACTTCTGTTAATTCGCATATTAGTCTTCCCAAACTTGAAATTCCTTATTTTTACGGGGATAATGTATCTTGGTTGTCATTTAAAAGTTTATTTAAATCATCTATTCTGGATAATGACAGCCTTAGTGAAGTTGAAAAGCTAGAATACCTCCAATCGTGTGTAAGAGGTGGTGCATCAAAACTTATTCGTGGATTTTAGTTACAATCGGAAAATCTTAAACACTGTTGGGAAATCCTTACTCAGCGTTACGAAAATAAACGCCAATTAGCTATAACTCAAATAAATAAAATCTTTTCGGTAAAGGTAAACAAAGCGGATGATCCTAAATCGTTTTTTAATTTAATAGATACTTGTAACGAAGCGGTGCGAAATTTATCGACCCTCGGATTGGAATCTAATCCTCTTAGCGATCTTATTCTTATAAATTTCATGATTTCAAAATTGGATTCATCCGTTAGGCATAGGTGGGAGCTCAGTCTAGAGAATACGCAAACTATTCCCGATTTAAATTCGTTTCGTACATTCATTGAAAGGGAGACGTCTATTCAAACAAAGCTTGAAAATAAACCGGGAATGTTTAAGAAGCCAGTAGACGGTAATAGTGTAAAAAAATCTTGTGTCAATAATTCAATAATAGTCAAAGAAAATAAATGCGTCGCCTGTTCTCAAGTACATCAATTGTTTAAATGTCCCAAATTCAATCGAATTAGTGTTCAGGAGCGATGGGACTTAGTTAAATCAAAGGGATTGTGTGAAAATTGTTTGCGAACTAACCATCAAGTGCGTCAATGTAGAATTAATATTAAATATAAAGTATGTGCAGGTTCACATCACACTCTTCTGCACATTTATACAGAGAATTCTGCAGATCAGGGAGGCGGCCTTGTTACTACGTCGGTGGCCAATAGTTCACAATCTAATGCAAATTTTAATAATCAAAAGGTGTTATTGGCTACTGCCCTTATAAAGGTTAGGTTACCTAACGGCAAAATTATTCAATGTCGGGCGTTAGTTGATAGTGCTTCACAAAATAGTCTCATAACAAAGGAGTGTGTTGAGAAGCTAAATTTGCCTTTGTTTGGCACTTCTCATCGACTTGTAGGCATAAACGGTCTTTCCGCAGAAACTGTTTTAAATTTTACGGAATTCTCATTCTCGCCATATTTCGCTAACGAGTATAGGAACTTGAAAGCGCTAGTAGTAAATAGGGTTACTACCCCTCTGCCAAATTTCCGGGTGAGAACGACGTCATGGCCACATACAAGAAATCTTCAGTTAGCCGATATGAATTTCTTCAAGCCACAACCAATCGAAGTATTATTAGGCGCAGATATTTTTGCGTCACTAATTTGTGGCACACCAGTACCGGGAAGGCCAGGAGAACCATCTGCCATTCCCAGTTCACTTGGGTACTTACTCAGTGGCCCCCTCTCAAGGGATGGAATGGAACCAGAATCAACATATAGCTCCTCGTTACACTGTGTTAACTTAAACGATTTTTTTGACAATCAGCCAATAATATCTTCTAACAGTGACACCGAAGCCGATCCGGCTGAGGAACTATATAAATCTTCCACCAAGCGCAACCCCGAAGGTCGCTATGTGGTGAAATTACCCCTCCATGATGAAATAGATTTAGGTGAAAGTGCCAACTGTGCACTAAAAATGTTTAAAAAACTTGAAAATCGATTTGTTCAGAACCCTAATCTCAAAAGGGAGTACTGTAAGTTTATGTGTGAATACTCTGACTTAGGTCATATGACTCTACTAAGAGCTGAGGAACTTAACAGCACACCCAATTATTATATGCCCCATCATGGAGTTATTAATGAAAATAGTAGCACTACCAAACTACGAGTAGTGTTCAATGCATCGTCCTTAACTATAATACAAATGGCAAATCCCTGAACTCTAACTTGCATAAAGGGCCAAAACTTCAAACAAGCATTTTTAGCAATCTAATTAGATTCCGTATAAATAAAGTCGCCCTCTCGAGCGACATAGAAAAAATGTTCCGGCAAATTCTAGTCGCAGAGCATGATAGGACTTTCCAAAGAATATTTTGGAGAGCCAATGTGTCAGACCCACTTCGTGTTTATCAATTGAACACTGTTACTTATGGCACAGCCTGTGCACCATTTTTAGCCCTGCGTACCATACTACAGCTATTAAACGATGAAGAGCCCAATTTTCCCGTAGCTGTGCAGGCTGCCCGCAGCAACCTGTACATGGACGATTTCCTTGGAGGGGCTGAAACAATCGAAGCCGCTCAATCTTTGGTCACAGACCTTCAGGCATTATTTAATGCTGGGGGCTTCAAGCTGCGAAAATGGGCTTCAAGTTGTGTGGAAGCTCTAGTTCAGGTCCCAGAAACTTTAAAATCAACAAATCAGGAATTATCCTTAAACCCCGATCATTCCCAACGTATTTTAGGACTAAACTGGAATTTAACATCGGATACCCTACAGGTTGGAGTTAACACCGAAGAAAGCGTAAAAACAAAAAGACAATTATTGTCCGTAATTGCACGCATCTTCGACCCTTTGGGTCTGTTATCCCCTGCCACTATTCTTTTAAAATTGCTACTACAAGATGTTTGGAAGCAAAGACTTGGTTGGGATGATCCTTTACCACCAGACATTCAAAACAGGTGGAACGAATTTTATGAAAAAATTGCTTCCTTTAAGGCCATGTCAGTACCCAGATTTTTAGATTTGAAATCCGAAACTATTTACCAGATACAGGGATTTTTTGATGCGTCAAGCAAGGCATATGCTGCTGTAATTTATATACGTCCCAAACAGAACGCACCTTTAAAATTGATTGCAGCTAAAACCCGTGTAGCTCCTTTAAAAGCCATTACCTTGCCTAGGTTGGAGCTATGCGCGGCTGTTTTGTTATCGGAACTTTTGTCAGTCGTCCAGAACTCACTAGATTCTCCGGTGGAGGAAATTCGTCTATTGACAGTATTGTTATATTCGTCTATTGACACAATCGCCCGTAGTTGGATCTTAAATACACCCTTAAAGGGCAACACATACGTCCTACACCGAGTCAACAAAATAGTGGCTCTGACAGACCCAACCACATGGCATCACTTACCAAGCTAACACAACCCAGCTGACTGTGCAACTCGTGGGCTGTTACCAAACAAATTACAAACATTTGCCTTGTGCTGGTCTGGACCTGATTGGCCAAAGATCCAGGTCTCAGAGCACGATTCAGAAATGTCGACCTCAGTCAAATGTACAGTTGTGAAAACTCCAAGTCTAATAGAGTCAAACCCAATGAATGACTCCATGATAGACGACTTGGTTTCAAAATTTTCTTCAAGTACAAAACTTTTTCGTGTAATTGCATTTATGAAGAGGTTTATTAATAATAGTCCAAACGCTACAAAGTTGAAAGGACCAGTCTCAGTACAAGAAATTTCAGAGGCTAAAAAACTTGTGATTAAATTTGTACAACAAAGGTCCTTTGCTTCAGAAATCGCCCTTTTGCAGCGTGGCAAACCCGTTGCAAACAACAGTAAATTGAAACCTCTCAATGTTTTTATTGATTCCGAAAATCTATTAAGAGTGGGAGGTAGAATTGACAAAGCCAAGACCCTTCCCTATGAAACTAGGCATCAGTTATTGTTACCTAAAAATCACCCTTTTACCTCTCTTATAATCAGACATTTTCATGTGTTTAGTCTGCATGGAGGTGTCGAACTAGTGTTAAGCCTAATTCGCCAGTCTTACTGGATTCCTGATGGGAGATCCACTGTGAAAAACCAGCTTCGACAATGTGTCACTTGCGCAAAGGTCCAACCAACCCCCATTCAACAAATGATGGGTGACCTACCCAGTGCAAGTGTCAACCCTTGTAGACCATTTCAACATGTTGGCCTTGTTTATGCAGGCCCTATTCAATCAAAGTGTGAACATAAACGAACAAAAACAAAATTTAAGTCCTATATTTGCCTATTTATCTGCATGTGCACCAAGGCAATTCATCTCGAATTAGTCACTAGTTTATCTACCGAGCATTTTTTATATGCCCTACAAAGATTCATAGGGCGTCGAGGCTATCCTACGGAAATATACTCCGATAACGGCCGAAATTTTGTTGGTGCCCATGCCCATTTAAAGAAACTCGTGACACTTTCAAAAACCAATACTATTCAAGACTATGCCACAACTAGACAAATTCATTAGAATTTTATGCCACCTTACGGGCCTAATTTTGGCGGCCTATGGGAATCATCAGTTAAATTGGCTAAACGTCACTTAATTAAGGCTTGTAAAGGCAGTTGCCTTTCCTTCGAGGAATGCGAGACTATTCTCACTAACATTGAAGCCTGCTTAAATTCCCGCCCCTTAGTACCACTTTTCACCGAACCCAATAATTTCCTGGTACTTACACCAGGACACTTCCTAATTGGGGCTCCGCTTCTTCAGCTTCCTGAACAATCTCTTAACCAAACTAATCAATTTTGTACCAGTTTTTCTTCCGATGGAAACTCCTCCAACAGATAAAAAAGCATTTTTGGAGCACCTGGCAAAAGGCCTATATTACGTCTCTCCAGTCAAGAGAAAAATGGAAGAGCGGTGTTACCCATCTGCAGCCCGGAGAACTAGTTTTCGTCTTGGAGCCCTCGGTTCAGCCAGCACATTGGACCCTTGTCCGCATTCTGGACGTCCATCCGGGTGAGGATGGAATTATTCGAGTGGCAACATTGAAAACACCAGTTGGAATAATCAAGAGACCAGCGAATAGAATAGCTCGTCTGCCATGCTCAGCCCCAAAGTTAAGTTTTTAAACGTCTTTCATACACACACATAAAATAATCAAAGTAGTATTGTCGGGGAGGAGGGGAGTAGAGAAGGTGATGCGCACAACTGAACTGATTAGTAACGGCGCTGAGCAGATTGAGTCAGTCGCTTTTTCGAATCCGGCGGAAGAGGTACAAGGTATCTCTGAACTATAAAATCAGAACTATTAAAATCTTCTAATCGTATTCATGATATTTCCATTCATCATTCTTAAATATTAATAAAAAATCGTAATTAAGTATTCAAGTCAAATAAAGCTATTCTTCCAATATTGAATTATATTCTAATGATTTGAGTGGTTGAGTCGTTAATCTTCGGAATGCTGGCAGAGAGGGTAAGTAGATTTAAACTTATTCTCATTTAATTATAATGCATGTTATTCTGATTTGTGATTGAGTAAAAGTTGCAGAATTTGAATCTAAAATAAATTCGTTAGAAATTCTTAATCCGAGATACTATATTTAATAAAACCTAAATCGAAATTCATAAAAATGAACTTAGTCGTAAATTCTTTGTTGGCTTCAAAGCCAAGTATAATGTAAATAATACACCTATAGGTACATAAAACAACAACAATAACAACACCACCAACAACAACAAATATATATAGATATATATGTATATATCATTTTACCTTAGAAAGTTCTATAGATATTTTTTTTCCTGAGTGCATTAATTTCGAAGTCAGATTTAAACAGGTCTCTTTATTTATGTCATTTATATATCTGTCATCATTTGATCACGACTTCTCACACACAATCTGCGAACATGCATTTATAAACTTAAAAAATTAGGTCAAGTCATTTGAAAGTGGTTTACGTTACATTTTTTTGCATCATCATGCCTCTTAAGTAGTTTAAGATACAACGCTAAACTTTTATCACAAATTTATTACTGTATAAGGCACTTTCTAGTAATTTTGAAATATTTTGCATGAAGGTCATACCAAAATTTGATTTTTGTTGAAATCTCTTGATATATATACAGTCGACAGCAAAAGTATCCGAACACTAGAAAAAATTCCTATATAAAAAAAAGTGCACTTAATACAGTTTTGTAAAATAAATCCTTGTCGAATCCTGTTCTTAGTCAGTCTAAGAGCACAATTCGCCAAGGATTTATTTAACAAAACAGTATTAAGTGTAATATTTTTATAGGAATTTTTAATAGTGTTCGGATACTTTTGCTGCCGACTGTATATTTTGGGTAAGGGCGAAAGTTCTACTTGTTTTTGAATATGCAAATTTGTAATGGAAATGACATCACACATGACATTGTAATGATGCAAATCGTCGGTCAATCAAACGTGGGGATGCTTCAAATATAAATGCATCGTGTCTCACAAAGTTAACCATTCCCCCCCCCCCTCCAAAAAAAAAAAAAAAAAAAACAGAGCGTGTAACATGGAATGCGAGAAGGAGCATATAAGACATTGTTTGTTATACGAGTTCGATAAAAAGGGTGCGGCAGCCTCAGCATGTCACAATATTTGTAAATTTATGGGGAGGATGCAATAGATGAAAGCACATATCGTCGATGGTTTCGTAAATTTAGTGAAGGAGACAGAAGCTGCCAAGGTGAGGCTAGGAGTGGACAGCCATCACATGTTGGAGACGACGATATTGACAAAGCCATAAGGAACAACCCGAACCCAACCGTGCAAGAATTAGCGGAGACCTTCAACGTACACTTACAACAGTCGAAAGACAGCTGATTAAGTTGTGTTTTACGAGAAAGTTGGATCGTTGGGTTCCACTTAACCTGACAGCTAATCAACGTGATGACCGAATCGCCACCTGTGTTTACTTGCTTTCCCGGTACAATAATGACACATTCTTGACACGAATTGTGACAGGAGATGAGAAGTGGGTTATGTATTGTAACGTAAAGTGTCGTAGGACTGTGTGTCGCCCTACTGATCCACCTGGATCGACTTCGAAAGCTGAACTTCATCCCAAGACGGTGTCATTGCGTGTATGGTGGGATGTGCAGTGAATAATCCACTGGGAGGTCTTGCCACTCTATCAAATCATCAATGCTGCCTTCTACTGTCTACCGTTAGACAGGCTGCATACAAATTTGGCCGCAAAGCGGTCAGATCTCATCAATCCTCGCGGTGTTATTTTCATCCCGATAACGCCAGGCCACATGATATTATCATTCGCTGCTGTTATCACTCACCAAAAGTTACTGGGCTTTGGTTGGGAGGTTTTACTCCACCCTGCCTATTCTCCTGACTAGGCACCAACTGACTATCACATATTTCGTACGTTGAACAATTCCTTCAGTCAGATCTTTGATGATCTTGATGCTGTGAAAACTGCCATCCAAGAATTTTTCACTCGAAACCGCCGGAATTTTACCGCCGTGGGATTCATCCCCTACCAGAAAAATGGCAAGAGGTCATAGATAGCAATGAATATTATGCACAGTAATAGGTACTGTTAATTTTACGTTCATTTGCACTTCTTTATGAGTAATAAAAACGGGTAGAAATTTTGCACTCACTAAATATATAGGGAATGTCTCCGGTTGTGGATACAGTTTTGATTTTGGCTGATAACTTTTGATAGAGTAAATATTATGCTAATACAATAATGACAATGGGAAGCTAGAACTCTTAACTAACGTTTGATAAAAAAAACTGCATTGATTCCGTTAAACACAAAAATTGTATCATGAATTTTGTTAAGTGGTGATTTTTGGCTAGAAAAATATTATGTATCCGGTCGTGGACACACTTGAAAAATCCGCTAAAACTGGGAAAGTAATAAGAAATATCACCTTAAATGCAGAAAATAACAAAATTTATTCATTTTTTTTAAGATTCGGTTGCCAAAATAACAACAGAAATTGACACATTCCAAATTTTATTCGCCATCTTCTTCATCATACTAATCAGAAGCGCAATGCTTGTAAGTAAAATAATTTGCTTGTATTTTCTTGTAAAGTAATTTCCACACTTCAAATGCACCAAACGATCACACTCATTTTGCAATTGATTGAATTGGCTTTTCTAGGCATGGTGGCATGTGCTCCAAATATATCATACAGAAGTCGACATCATCATCAGATTGTGAAGACTCCAATTTTTAGCGTGTTTGGCCAGCAGTTTGACAGGTAGAGTTTCCTTACTTTTTCCAGATTTCTTCTGCAGGAGCACATATGCTATGAAGAAGTCCATATTATCGGGAAGTCGATTTTATGAATTTCGTATCCACTAAGAAATCCTAAATGGCTTTAACAAAGCATTAAAATCCATTTCTTTTGAATCGATTGACTTTTCCAGGCTTAACATGGTTAAAAATACCTAAACATACGTATTTGTTATGTTGACTAAAACGACCATATTTGACAAGTCAAACATATGCTTTAAATAAATGTAAAAAAAAGTGTGTCCAAAACCGTTTGCAAGAACATGCCCACAACCGGGAATGACAGCCGTTTTTATAATGACAGAAAAAGAAATTTACAGTCCATATTTTGGCTGAAATTGATGTTGTTTCACAAAATATAATGCATATACAGCATGAATATGCATCGCACTTACATTTTTATATTAATGCACTTAGCTTTATCGCATTCTGAAAAAATTCACAAATTAATTTTTTGTAGCTTTGATTGAGATTTCATATTAGATGATTGTACTTACTAAGCAAATGCGACTATTCACTTTATGTTAGCACAAAATCTGCATATTGCCATAATACATGTTTGACAGTATTCAAATATACATTTGCTTTCTGTAAAAAGATATGTTGGGGTGACCGTAACCAGAGAATAACCATAACAGGATACTTTCCCCTATTTATATCCTTTCTAAAATGTTTTTCACTTCAGATACTTTTAAATTTTCATTCTTGAAAATTTTGAATAATACTTAATAAGCATGTCGTTAATTTAAAATGAAAATATTTAATATATATTTAAGAATAAGCGAATTAATATTTTTCAAATATAATAATTTTGAGTGGCAAGCACACTAATTTCTCTTACCATACATTTTATTAAAATACAAAATTTTATTAATTCAACTTTCCTGTATAAAACTTTCAGAAAAAGTCTAATCTGGCATATATTTCTGTGTCCATCTCTTTGTATTTGAACACATTACATACAGTTGCTTATAACTAAAATTGTTATTAAATTTACAAACATATTTAAAATTATTTAGAGAACTATTTTCCACACCATTCTCTGAAACTATGAGATCGAGTAAAAGAATATGTTTGTTATTTCCATATAATGTATAGGGGGATCAAAAAATGAGTATACATTTGAAAAATTAATAAATCACGGAATGATGTAGGTAGAGAGGTAAAAATTGGCACACATGCTTGGAATGACAAGGGGTTTTATTGCAACCTTAAAAAAGAAAAAGTTCAAAAAGGGGTCAACAGATAGCACTGGACAGCAGAACGTCAATGACGCTGCCTGAGAATCGTATATAAAAGAAGCTTTAATGGGAGAAGGAATCAGATGTACCATCAATCGCAGCATGTTGAAGTTACCAGAAAAGGCACTTTTAGTGATTCTGTACTATCAGAACGGGGAATCTGTTACTGGAGCTTTACGATCCTATCGCCATAGGAAGGGTGTTCGAACGGATAAAGGTCCTATGACATGTTCAGCTGTAAAGAGAATGATTTCGAAGTTCGAAGCCACGGGTTGTTTAGACGATGAGCCCGGTAGTGGCTGACTGAACACAAGTGCTAATGCTGCTCTGACAGTTCAGGAAGAAATAGAGATTGTAGCGGGTTCGTGTACGCATGGGGAAGTCAGTGCTCGGGAAGTCGTACGTCTCACTGGCATTCCATACACTTCTGTTTGGGCAGCGATAAGGCGTACCCTCCGATACTATCCGTACAAAATGCAGCATCATCATGAATTGTTAACCAGCGATTTTGTGTATCGGTGAGCATTTATGATGTGGGTCTTTCAAAAGATGGTGGAAGATGACGATTGGTTGTCTAATATGTTGTAGACCGACGAAGCCTATTTCCCATTCCGAGGGTCTGTCAACTCCCACAACTGCAGAATTTGGACTACGAAAAATCTTAGAACTGTCGTGCAAACCCCATTGCACGACGAGAAAGTCATGGTGTGGTGTGGACTTACTACATCTACCGTTATCGGGACCTTTTTCTTCGAGGAAATGCATGATTCTGGTTTTGTATCTGTTAGCGTGACGGATGAGAGGTACGCAGATATGTTATAGAACCGCATCATCCCTAGCCTAGTGCACCTGTATATCTTTTCTAAAATATTTTTCACTTCAGTTACTTTTAAATTTTCATTTTTGAAAATTTCGGATAATACTTAATAAGCATGTCGTGAATTTAAATCAAAATATTTAATATATATTAATGAATAAGTGAATTAGTATTTTCGAAATGTAATAATTTTGAGTGGCAAGCACGCTAATTTCTCTTACCATACATTTTATTAAAAAAAAAAAAAAAAATGTTATTACTTCAACTTTCCTGTATAAAACTTTCAGAAAAATTCACCTAATGGAAAGTACGATTTTTATTCAAAATGACGCTCCACCCATATTGTTACACGTGTGAAAGATTTGCGCACGTCGTGTGATGATGATCGCGTGCAGAGTCGCCACTTTCGTTATGCTTAGCCTCCCAGCTCCCCAGATCTCACTCCGTGTGATTATTTACTCTGGGGTTACCTGAAGTTCCACGTCTACCGCGATCGACCGACATCAGTAGGGATTCTAAAAGACAACATCCGACGCGAATGTCTCAACATAACTACAGATATGCTGTACAGTGCTGTTCACAACATTGTCCTTCGACTACAGATATTGTTGAGGAATGACGGTCGGCATGCTGAGCATTTGTTCTGAAGAACATCATCTTTGCTTTGTCATAATTTTTCATGCTAATTAAAACTTTTTTTATCATATGAAGTGCCATCTGTCGGACTTTTTTTGAACTTTTCTTTTGCAGTTGTAATAAAACATCGTGTCATTCTAAGCATTCTCTCTACCTACATTATTCCATGAATTATTAATTTTTCAATTGTAAATTCATTTTCTGATCACACTGCACATTCGTAAAACCTATTTTGGACTCCCTGGTAATACTTGGTTTTAAGTAAATACTGCATAGGAAGATTTTAAATTTTGGCCTCGGCTTTTTGCCAGGAAAATGGAATTTCATACAGGGGAGGAATCATATATTGTAATGGGAAACAAAAGTATCTTTCAGGTGAAACTGGTAATGAAACATGCTCCGTTCGTTACCTACCGACACTACAGTCGGCAGAAAAAGTATCCTAGCACTAGCAAAAATTCCTATATAAAAAGCACACTTAATACTATATTATTAAATAAATCCTTGTCGAATCCTGTTCTTAATCAGTCTAAGTTCTAAGTACATGATTCGACAAGGATTTATTTAACAAAACAGTATTAAGTGCACTTTTTTTTATATAGAAATTTTTGCTAGTACTCGGATACTTTTGCTGCCGACTGTATTTTGTAGCATCAATTTGTTCTCCGCACATGGGAATCGCACGATAAATCTTTAATCCGTGGTAAGGCAGTATGGGTTGATAATTTATTATTGCATATTTCGGCGCATTACACCGGGGCCAGCGGCTTAAGTAACCTCTACGAACAACTATACCTGATTTGGGAAATTGTTCCTGGGAACTGAAAGAAGGAGCGCTGACCTAGTTCTCGGATTTTCAATAATTGGGAAAAAAAAGACACATACTTCTATTTTAAAATTACGGATAAAAAAAAAAAAAAAAGAAGTAACAACTAACTATAAATTATATTAAAAATAAGAAATGTGAATGTCCTGAAGCTGTTTATTTTTAAGTTATGGTGATAACAGACAGGCGCAGTTGCCGTCCAAAACGCAACTTTTTCGACATTGTCTCAGCAAAAATATTATACGAGGAATACCTAATTTACAAATTGTAGATGAAAAAAAAATATATCATTTTAATTTGCAATTTTTGTTTTCAGACATAACTTTAAGCGTAGTCCTTAAAAAATTAAACTCTTAAAAATGTTTCATTAAATATTTTAATTGTATACACATATACGAAAAGCACATAAGTTAGGTTATAAGAAAAAAAAAAACTTCGTGTTTTTTTTTTTTTTTTTTATTACATGCAAAAAATTCGAAAATGAAAAATACCAAAAACATAAAATTTTTGAACTTCGATTTATTATAAGAAAAAAGAAAAATCCTTTGCGTTCTACTACTTAGTATCGAAAAATTTAAAAATCCATCATTCAAAAAGTGCTTTTAAACGGCGCATTTGAATATGACAAAAAACAAAATTTTCGAGTCAAGTGATTCTGAAATAAAAAGTAACTTTTCGAAAGTATAAAAATGTTTAGTTTTGGGGCTTTTAAACTTGTTTTAAAAATAATATAAAGTGCATTGTTTTTCTTACAAGTGAAACTTGAATTATAACTTTAACCTTAATTTTTTTACACAATTACATTTTACATGTAAAATGAATTATACATTATACAGTAATAAAATTATTTAGTATATTTATTGCTATTTGTTATTATTAAAATGTATAATTAAATGCATTATATTAAATTTACGCTGTTAAAATTTTGATGTTAGTTTGAACAGAAAATTAATACTGAACCAGCTGTAAAACCCCGATTGTTTAATTTTTTACCAGGATTTGATAATTTTATGTTAAACCAAATATTTATGTTAAAAAAAAAAAAAAAAAATCTACATTTGACAGACACGGAGTCAAACTGAAGCCTTTCTTGTCTCAAGTCTAACATCCTGGCACTGTGTCACACTTTCTTACGTTGATTTTGATAAAATGGGGCTAAATTTTCTATGGTCTTTAATTTTCTATAACCCATGGATGAGCTGTTGCACAAAACTTGCATTTTACTCTATGTTTTCGACCAGGTTTTTTAATTCAAGCTTGGTTTTGTTTCTTAAAGAATTTTACCGATTCATACTTCCTAGATTGTTATAATAGGTTTTTCTCTCTTCTTAAAAGGATATAGTTCAATAAATTTCCTTACAGTAAGATATGGTTATTGATCAATTGAATAAATAACTCTTTTTTTTCTTGTAATGAATGTTGGCTTTGAATGGCATAATCACACGGGATTTCACTTCACAGATTTTATTTTCCCTCTCTGGCTTACTGAAGGTGATTTTCAGCGCGCTAGTGGCACAATCTCATGAATACAGAGGCAATTGCAATTACATGTACGCCGAAATACTTCCCTTGGATATATGGTACAGTCGGCAGTAAAAGTGTCCGAGCCCTAGCGAAAATTCCTATATGCAAAAAGTACACTTATCACTCTTTTGTTAAATAAATCCTTGTCAAATCATGTTCTTAGACTAAAAACAGGATTAGACAAGGATTTATTTGCATAGTGAACTTATGTTATCCAAAAGTTGGATAGTAAACTTAAAGTTCTAATATCTTGGATAAATTCGCTTGGTAACTCGATCCGAAATTTTATTTCCAAGTGGTTGCCACTTGAAAATTTGTCATTGTGATAACTTTTGTAGTACTGAACGAATTTGCATCAAATTTAGGTAGTGGGTTTATCATTAAAATATCTCAGAGAAGTTTGCTGGGCTTTTTTGTTTCCAAGTGGTGGCCACTTGAAAATAATCTATCATGATAATTTTTGAATACTGAATTAGTTTAAACTAAAGTTGGACAGTGAATTTATCATACAACTATCTTGGATGATTTCGCTAGGCACGTTGCTTTACCATTTTGTTTCCAAGTTGCAGCTAGTTAGACTGTCACTTGAAAATTTGCCATAAAAATAACTTTTGAAACACTGCTTTGATTCGTACCAAAGGTGGACAGTGAACTTTAACTTCAAATACCTTTAATGAATTTTCTGGGCATGTTGCTCCGTTATATTGTTTCCAAGTGGCGACCACTTCAAAATTTGTTATTACGGTAATTTTTGAAATACTTAACCAATTTAAACCAAAAATGAAAAATTGATTTATCATTTAAATATCTATGATTTCCGTGGAAAATCTTCTCCGCAATTTTATTTTCAAGTTGCGTCCACTTGAACACTTGAGACTTTGTTATCGCGATATATTTTGAACTACGTGATAATATTGAATTTATTCGCACAAAAGTTTGACAGTGGACTTATCTTACAAACATCTTGGATTGGTTCACTGAGCAACTTCCTCCGCCATTTTGATCCAAGTGGCGGATACTTAATTTTTCAACACGATGCTTTTTAAGATTCTGAATTAATTCGAACTAAATTTGTACAGTAGACTTATCTCACAAGTGCATCTGATATATTTGTTTGTCAAAGTGGCTTGCCATTTTGCTTCTTGAAGCCACTTGAAAAATTTAAAACCAGGCACTTGAAAAATTTACATTAAAATGATAAGTAGTTATGAAGCGATTTGCTTAAAATTCCATATGTACGTAGCCTACGTCAATATTTCCACCAAGTCTATTAATAATTTGTAGCCGCCATTTTGGAACAAAATGGGGACTACTTGATAAATAAAAAAAAAACACCCTACCTTTCCGAATGAGCAAGAAAGACTTCTTTTTTTTTCTTTTATACTATTATTTTTGTTATTCTAATAAGAAATATGACAAAATTATTCACAACAAAACGGCTTTTGTTCAAGTTATTATAATGAAATATACAAAAAAAAAAAAAAAAAAAAAAAATTCAAAAATCATTTTATGAAATAAAAGCCTTTTCGCAATCGACTTCAAATGAAACACCTCTGGAACAACAAATATTTTCTAGGCTACAAAAAAAAAAAAAAAAAAAAAAAAAAGATAGGGATCTATTTTTTTTTTTTTTTTTTTTTTTTTTTTTTTTATAGGTTTTGAAGAAATATTTATAGCTTGTCGCAAATATTATTTCTTGGAGTTAAATATATTAGAAAAATATAAGTAAACGAAAAATTATAATAACTTTTTGAACTTTACTGAAATTCAAGTTTTTTTAAAAACTTATAAAAAGTACAATTAAAATTGTCAATATGTCGTTATTTCCTTCTAACAGTTTAACCGGATAGATTATGTGTACTGAATTTAAGAAAACGTCTTTAATTACATTGAAATAAACTTAAAAATTATTGTTAAAAAAGGAAAAGAAAAGAAAGTTTTGACAAAAAATTTTTTCAGAGTTTAAAACACATTCAAACTCTATTTATTACTTACATTCTTTAAACTTGAATGATTATTGATTTATGAAGATCTTATTTAGTTTTGGAGATTTTCTTTGTAATTTTGAAGATCTTATTGATACTTAAAACTGAGAATAACACATACTCATATTCAAGTCAAAATTACTTGGAAAAATAAATTAGTTGTTACAGGTACTTGTTTCAGTTTGAAGCACATGTTTTTTAACAGTAATGTAATGTTAACAATGCATGTAATAGAAAATTCTGTATAGTTTTTCAGCTGACGGTCAAAATAATAAATGCACTTCTCACTTTACATATTATATTAATTATATTTGATAACGGATTATCTTGAAACTTCTTGGTGTAAAGAACATATTAAACCTCATATGTTTTAAGAAAAAGTTTTACCTCAAAAGAAAAAAAAAATCCTACCAGTAAGAAATTAAAGAAAGAAAATAATGTTTGGGATATCCCAATTTAAGAAAAGGTTGAAATGCGCTATAATTTGTTGCATATTACTGCAAAGCTTTCTTAATTATCTGCATTACTTATTATGAGAACAGATCGTATACTTATGGGTATATAAATATTTGTTTGATAATTAGAATATAAAAATATTAAATATTTGATGATGTATGAGCGTTTTCCCTAAATAACATTTAATTGCACACACACACACACAATCGTTAATAAATCTTACAACATAAAACATGTTATTCTCCTCCCTGAAGTTTTAGGATAAAACATCATACAATTTTGAATATAATAGACAAATGTGTAAAATCAAATATTTTTTTCATAATTACGTTCATCGTCTGTATATCTATCAGGATACATACACATATATGAATCGTCATAATTTAAATAGTAATGATCTTGCTTATTAATTTAATGACTTTTAGGTAGAGACTGGGATAAAATAAAGTCGCAAGCTGTTTAAAAAAAAAAATGCTTTGAACAGAGTATTTCAAATGTAATAGGAAGATACTTATATCCAAAGCTTGTGAAATACGGCCATCCGGTCGCCATTGGCTACCAATACATCTCAACAGGTGACTATGTTTTCAACTTTAAGGGAACTCAACATTTGTTTAAAAATATTTTAGCGAAAAAATTGGTCCCAGAATCGGGCTCCAGTTTCCCTCCCAATGTAGGCTAGCTCTCGCCGTTTTGATTTTCGCTCATCTCACCCCATTTTGAACCACTGTGTTGTGTCAAGTCGTAAATAGGTGATTTTCACCAGTTTTCTTCGTGCTTGGTCACATCTTCGGGTTAATTATTGCACCATTTTAGGGAATTAGTTTACACCGCTCCTGTTTGCACGTACTTTGCGTCCTGGTGGTGAATCGCTGTACCGGTGTAATGATGCACTAATGCCGGTGGTTTAGTGAAAATAATACAACTAGTCCCGTAAAGTTAAATTTAAACATCAGTTTTCTGATGTATCATTCTGTTCTAGTAAATGTACGGTTTTTATGCTTAGAACTTTAATTTTTATATTCAAGTAAATTTCAAAATTGGAAAAATAAAGGTAAAGGAAGGGTATTCTTTACTGGGTACCAGAAAATGTTGCTGGCGACCATTTTCTTTTTCCTGCAGCTCTGGTTATATCAAAATACAAAAAAGTAAAGAAAGATTCGAAGACCCTACATATAACAATATTTATACCATTAAAAATAACATCTGATCACATTATAGAATATATAAATTAAGTTCTTTTATTAAATTAGTTCTTATGTTGTATCGCTCAGAAATTTTAGAGAAACACCATCAAGCAATCATATACTTTCTAGGAAAAAAAAAAAAAACTCATATTAAAATCTTCAAAATTTGTAATTTCATCAAAAACCTTAATCCCATTTCTTAAATTGAATTTTAACTTTTTATTCTCCCAGTACACCCTTTTTTATGTATACAGGGGCAATTTAAAAACAAAAACATATACATTTATTCTCATACATTTTATACTTTCTATTCGTTTTACATTTACCGCCTAGTTGGGCATAATTTGAAAAGTTTCCTTATTTTTTTCTAATGAGCAACATTTTATAAAACGGAGGAGTTTTCTATTCGTTATTACTTCAGTCAATTAGTCATCATTTGTGTTTCATTTTAAGTTAATTATCTAATCTCAAAAACATAAAGAAAAACCTCATCTTCAAAACAGCTTTTCAGAATCTACTTAAAAGTACTTGAAGTCGAAGCATTCGATTCTTAAAATAGCATATTGCATAAAAATATTCATTTTGTTGAAAGTTAACAGCCGGTACTCTCATTAAAACTAAAGTTTGTAATTTTACTGAATTTTATGAGGTTTTTGTAGAAGAAAATTTTGATGAAGTTCTTTACAAAACTAATTGGGTTTAGAATAGTTTTTCATTTTAACACGCTTGCTCTTTCATTTATTTCAAAAAGTAAAGAATGAACTGTCGTAAGGTGAGATAATTTATTTTTGAAGTATTACTTCATGGGATTTGGTTGCCGTATTTCGTAACTTTTATATGTTCAATTTTTTTTTTTTTTTTTTTTTTTTTTTTGGCGGGGGGGGGGGCTATATTGGAAAAAAATGAATTTTTAACAAGGATTTCTTCTGTAAATGAAGAATTAATATGCAATATGCAATATGAAAGTATCAATTTAAAATTGAAGAATAATAATTTCTCAAAATAAATCTTTATATAAATTACAATTACTAAGGAACTAAAAAAATTAATGAGATATAAATTTTTATTACATGATTCATAATGGTCATTACTTATGTAATTTATTAAAAATATAAAAAAGAAAGAAAGAAAGACAGAAAGAAAAACTGTTTAAATATTCTTTAAAAATAAAGAAAAATAAAGAAAATGCCGATTTAAGTAAGATATGAAACATATCTCAATTAACTATGCAGTGTTCGAAAAATATAATAAAAAAAGTAAATTCATTAATTCGATTAATGTTGCTGTGAGTTCAGTTAAAAAACCGTGTTTGTAACTTTACAAAAAAATTATTATTTACTAATTATAAATCACATTGTACTCCGTTTCTTCAAATTTTTTGTTTGCAGAAAACTACAAAAGAAAATGCTGAAACAATGTAAATAGAAAATGTATAATTCTAATTATATTTTTGATATTATTATGCATATTAAAGTAGTATATAAATTATTTTGATTTTTTTTTATTAATACTTGCATGCAATTTAATAAAAGTACAAAACTTATCCAACAGTTTATGTTAGTTATCTTTAAAGCTTGCGCTTTATGTGTATAATAAAATTAAAACAACGTTGAGAAGTATTTCATAATATATATATATATATATATATATATATATATAAGAAATTATAATATATGTTTTCAGTCATATAAAAGTTGAAAATATGTAACAGAAATAACTAAAGAAAAACTTACGAGAAAATTAATAAATGTGAAACAATTCATAAGTAAAACTTACAGCAGAAACATAAAATAAATGATTTAAAGTGTCAAAAATTTCCCCGTAAGACTTGAGACATACGTGTGGTATTAAGGCATGCTTTTAATTGATCAAAACTCTCCCCCTAGGCAGACAGTTTAATAAAAAAGCACATATATGGCTAAATTCAATATGGCTAAAATAAAATTAATAAAATAATATGGAACAGACAAAAACATATATGGATTAGGCAGAAAATTGATCAAACATTTACACAAACAACAGCATGTATTTCATAAAATCTTCAGCGAGACAACTAACCAAAATACGAAACAATCGAAATATATTACAACGCCATCTATATTAAATAAAAAAAATAAAACAATAAATAAAATTATTATAGCTAAATTTAATCGAAAAATAAGGAATATTTAAAAAGGAAAATTAAAAAGTCACTTATATTTCAAATGTTTTAAATATTTTTCTATAATATAACCATTTAAAAATTTATAGGATAGTCATTTTCAATAGATCTATTAAAGAAATCCAGAATATCCTTAATTTTGTCATGATAAGTAGAAATTAATCTTTTATTACGATTAAGAAAGTTTAAAATGATATTTCTGTAGATAAGTTTTCTAATGTTAGAGCTCCAAAGAATCAATTTAATCACATTAAAATCAAAATTATTTCTTTTATCAAAAATAGTTGTGATCATTTCATTATCTACAATATTTATATCCAAGTCCAATAAATTTTCTTTTAAAGGATTAAAATTAGTACTAATGAGTTTTAAATAAGAAGGATAAAAATTTGTTTTTATTTTGTGTCATAATTAGTTCTAGTAAAAGCGATCAGATCATCAATATATCTGTAAATTATAATACTCTCATTATATTAAAATATATCATCATATTAAAAAATATATATATATATATTAATGTACAGAAATTATTGAAAAATATTTAAATTATCACGATATAAATTTTTTAAAAAGAAATTATTTTTCTTTCTCAAACTTGTTTTATCATTTACGTATCATATATGAGTCATCAATAGTTAATATTCATGACATTTACATTATTATTACTTGAAAATAACTGTTTTTTTTCTTTTCCTTTTTGTCATTATAACATTTTTTTAGAAACACATATTGTAAATCCCCCCCCCCCCCCCCCAAAAAAAAAACCTTTAAAAACAAAAAGAAGAAATATCGTCAAAAACATCAAACAAATTTTACATCATAAAATATAATTTTACACAATATGAATTCTGTCACTTAATTCTATCTCTATATTTATAGATATTTTTAATCTTTCTTTTTTTTAAAGGAATAAAAAAGAATATACAAATACAATAAACATTAAAGCAATTTGTATTGAACAGATTTTTTAAATAAATTTATTATAATTTTCTAGAATGTAATATAAATACTTCTATTTAATGCATTTAAAAACCTTCCTATAACATAATATTAAGACCCATTTTATAACTAAATTAACCCATTTTATAAGTAATACTTTATAACTTGATACTTACATATTTATTACCAGATGATGTAAATTTAAATGCAAAGATTAAATTACTATTTGTAAGTGGATAAGTTTAAATTTACAAGCATCATATTAAATATTAAATACGTGTATAAGGCTATTTTACGATATTAACTTTGTATTAAATATAAGAAAAAAAAATATTTTTTAAAATAAATTAATCACTGTAAGCTACAAAGGATTTTTTTCAATTAGCGTTTTTTATTTAGTGTGTATTAGAATTCTAGATAAATATAATTTCAAAATTTGTGAATTCTAGTTATTTGAAAATATTGCTTTCACTAAAATAATACTTTCTAAATTATGCATTGAATTTAATATATTTTGTAAATATTTTAATTTCTTTTCCAGTGGCGGGGTACACGAACTAGAAAAAAGAGAAACAGGAACAAACAACAACAAAAGAAAACATCAAAAATTCATTAGAAAACATGTTATCGCCCAATCTTTCGTCTCGCCTCCAAATAACGATCTGCCTGAGCCACACCATGGGGTGCAGCAGCGAAGGTACTGCTCTTTGGGATCTCTACACAAAGGGTACGAATACCAAGACGGTTCAGATGGGCAGCGAGGCAGTCATGACCTGTGAACAGTCAGAAAGTTGCCAATGCCTCCCTTCTTAGCTTTTCAGGTTCGTACAGAAATCTCTTCCTGCATTTGTCATTGATTTTACTGTTGAGTTCATCCTTCTATTTATATCTCGAAAAATACCTTAAGGGCTATATTGCTGTGTGGAAAGAGGTCTCTTGTCTTGAATGTTGTGCCAGCATAGCAGCCGTTTTTGCTAGAAAAATCTATTTATGCATTGCCGTGTAAATTGCAGTTGCTAGGTATCGACAGCAGAACAACGCGCTTATGCTGGGATCTCAAATAATTCAAAAGATCTTGACACGGGTTAATTTTGTTTGAAAAAGGAGTCAGAAAGGAACTAATTGATTGAATGACAGCCTGTTAATCAGCCAGTATTACAAAAATTTCATTTTTTTTTCTTTTAAGAGGCATGTCAGTTTTTTAAGTGCAGTGCTTTTCGGTACCACTTCACCGTTAAAGGTCGTATCATACTTTACATAAGGTGCGTAGAAGTTAAACAAAGTTAGAGAAGACGCCAGCCTAATATCCATTTGTTTTGAAATTATAACCCATCCGTATAAGTATATAACCATTCATTCTCAGTATATTTAGTCTCAATTGTTTCCAAGGAAATGCATTTTAAGATAGCTGTAGAAGTACCTTTTTCGTAGCAGATTGTATCAGAGATTTAGATTTATTTCATTCCCTTTTAATTCCATGGGATTTCTCCGTTTCATAGTTAACTGCACATTCTTGGGAAAATCAGACTTCTCCATTGAAAAAATGTCTTAATTAAAAGACTTTTCTTTTGAAAATATACAAATTTTAATAAAAATCATAATTACTGTTTAATTTTTAGAACGCCAACAATATTTTCTTCATGATTCAAAATATAAAGAAGAGTGGAGTTTTTCAAATAAAATTGTCCTGTACATCTAAAACAAAAATAAAAACATCTTACTTCATAAAAAAATTTAACTGTTTAATTCAATTGTTTGAACCCTCTGTCAATTTGTAAATGACACCATTTTATACTACGATGTGTAATCAGAATAAAAACTTCTGATATAAAATACACAGTTTTACAATTGAAACAATTAAAAATATTGTTAAGAATTTATATTTATTAATAAATTATTAATCCCTCTTATCTTTATAATCTAGTTTATAGTAAAATGTATTACAAAGATAAGTAATGAAAATATTCAAATTAAAATAATGAAAAGATTTTCGTTATCATTACAAAAGATGTTAAATATAATTAACAGTTCTTAAATAAAAATCATTGATAAGAGGTGAAATCTTTCAGTTATGTCTTGCTCTATTATGAATAATAAACCATTGTTTCCGAATCATAAAAGATGATATATTACTGAATTTTATGGTAATAGATGTTCGATAGAATAAGGTACATTTTCTGACAATAAATTACTTAAAATTCGTAAATGGATAACTACAAAGTATAAAATTATTTAAAAAGAACGAAAAAGAAAACTGCATTACAAAAATTAATAATGAAAATTGTATTATCATAATTATCAAAATTCTATCAAATTTAAAAATAGTACACAATATTTTGTTATTAATTGAGGAAATACAAGCAAAATCTATGCGTTTTAATTGACAAAATGTCTCTATAAATGTATCTATATATATATATATACAAACATCCTTATATTCTTCATAATTAAACAAAGAAGTTTTTAAAAAAACAATTATATATTTTTATCGTTCTTTGGTAACAAATTTGAATCAGATATTTTTTAAAAAACATTAGATTCAAATGAATATCCGAATTATTTGATATTTTGTGTGATCTACAACCATTAATGAAGCTAAATATCAAATTTTAAAACACTAAATAATTTAATGATTAATTTCAAGGTTTATTTCCCTTCCGTCGATTACCATCCTTAAATGGAAATACTAGACCGTTGCCAATTTTATGTAGTGTAGCACTAGTGCGACGTAAAATGCACCCAACCTCAATCTGAAACTTCAAAATTTACAAGGAAATTTATAAAAAATATTACAATTGTTTGTTAAATTTTAAGATAAAATTTTCAATCGACTTTCATTCCTTTTTTACATATAGATATAAACATTGCAAATACCGGTATTAATAAGTTTTTTTTTTATCTCTTTCTTACATATTATAGTATTTACATTGGAGAAATAGACAAATACATTTTTTTCATTGAATTGAGTAAAAATTTGTTTATATATTTTAGTTATCGGTAAATAAAACAATAAAATGTGTGTTTCAAGTTTCACTTATGTTTTTCCTTTTCTAGACCTATGAAACTATGTTCATCAAATTACCCTGTGCTCGTGTCTATATATCATATTAAGAAGTAAACGCATTCGGAAAATAATGTTTAAAAAATACGAAAATATCAATGGATTTATGTAATGATAAATTCGTTCTTATTAGTTTATATTCAATCAATAAATTAAAAAATAAATTTGAAAATACTTTAGATTATTATACGTTCTTCTGAAAAAATATGAAAATGCAATTCAACTTACTTTATTTTCTTTTTCTGATGCCAGCCTTTAAAAATAGTTGAGACTATTTCATAGACTATAAAGATGAATTTGTATTTTAATCAGTTACCTGATTATAAGTAAATAAATATGCCTACAAATCTTCTAATGAACAATTCCGATTTCTAACTCATTTTTATACATCAGACCACCTGCGGCATACGTAATTATGATTTTTATTAAAATTTGTATATTTTCAAAAGAAAAGTCTTTTAATTAAGACATTTTTTCAATGGAGAAGTCTGATTTTCCCAAGAATGTGCAGTTAACTATGAAACGGAGAAATCCCATGGAATTAAAAGGGAATGAAACAAATCTAAATCTCTGATACAATCTGCTACGAAAAAGGTACTTCTACAGCTATCATAAAATGCATTTCCTTGGAAACAATTGAGACTAAATATCCTGAGAATGAATGGTTATATACTTATACGGATGGGTTATAATTTCAAAACAAATGGATATTAGGCTGGCGTCTTCTCTAACTTTGTTTAACTTCTACGCACCTTATGTAAAGTATGATACGACCTTTAACGGTGAAGTGGTACCGATATGCACTGCACTTAAAAAACTGACATGCCTCTTAAAAGAAAAAAAAAAAAATGAAATTTTTGTAATACTGTCTGAGTAACAGGCTGTCATTCAATCAATTAGTTCCTTTCTGACTCCTTTTTCAAACAAAATTAACCCGTGTCAAGATCTTTTGAATTATTTGAGATCCCAGCATAAGCGCGTTGTTCTGCTGTCGATACCTAGCAACTGCAATTTACACGGCAATGAATAAATTGATTTTTCTAGCAAAAACGGCTGCTATGCTGGCACAACGTTCAAGACAAGAGACCTCAACAGTAAAATCAATGACAAATGCAGGAAGAGATTTCTGTACGAACCTGAAAAGCTAAGAAGGGAGGCATTGGCAACTTTCTGACTATTCACCGGTCATGACTGCCTCGCTGCCCATCTGAACCGTCTTGGTATTCGTACCCTTTGTGTAGAGATCCAAAGAGCCTATGAGCAGGCAGTACCTTCGCTGCTGCACCCCATGGTGTGGCTCAGGCAGATCGTTATTTGGAGGCGAGACGAAAGATGGGGCGATAACATGTTTTCTAATGAATTTTTGATGTTTTCTAATGAATTTTTGATGTTTTCTTTTGTTGTTGTTTGTTCCTGTTTCTATTTTTTCTAGTTCGTGTACCCCGCCACTGGAAAAGAAATTAAAATATTTTCAAAATATATTAAATTCAATGCATAATTTAGAAAGTATTATTTTAGTGAAAGCAATATTTTCAAATAACTAGAATTCACAAATTTTGAAATTATATTTATCTAAAATTCTAATACATACTAAATAAAAAACGCTAATTGAAAAAAAATCCTTTGTAGCTTACAGTGATTAATTTATTATAAAAATCATTTTTTTTTCTTATATTTAATACAAATTTAATATCGTAAAATAGCCTTATACACGTATTTAATATTTAATATGATGCTTATAAATTTAAACTTATCCACTTACAAATAGTAATTTAATCATTGCATTTAAATTTACATCATCTGGTAATAAATATGTAAGTATCAAGTTATAAAATATTACTTATAAAATGGGTTAATTTAGTTATAAAATGGGTCTTAATATTATGTTATAGGAAGGTTTTTAAATGCATTAAATAGAAGTATTTATATTACATTCTAGAAAATTATAATAAATTTATTTAAAAAATCTGTTCAATACAAATTGCTTTAATGTTTATTGTATTTGTATATTCTTTTTTATTCCTTTAAAAAAAAGAAAGATTAAAAATATCTATAAATATAGAGATAGAATTAAGTGACAGAATTCATATTGTGTAAAATTATATTTTATGATGTAAAATTTGTTTAATGTTTTTGACGATATTTTTTCTTTTTGTTTTTAAAGGTTTTTTTTTTTTTTTTTTTAAAGAGAGTCAATGGGTTTAGAAAATTTTTACTTTTCTACCCTGAATAAAAAATTATGGAATTTAAAATGATTCATTTTTTTTTTTTTTTTTTTTTTTTTTTTTTTTTTTTTTTGGGGGGGGGGGGGATTTACAATATGTGTTTCTAAAAAAATGTTATAATGACAAAAAGGAAAAGAAAAAAAAAACAGTTATTTTCAAGTAATAATAATGTAAATGTCATGAATATTAACTATTGATGACTCATATATGATACGTAAATGATAAAACAAGTTTGAGAAAGAAAAATAATTTCTTTTTAACCCTTAACTGCTGTCATCGGTCTGACAGACCGCTCGCCATTTTCTAGCCCTCATTAACACCCCTCAAAATATGTAATGATCCAGGCCCTCTTTTCTACCTTCCTAAAACGATCGGCCAAGGTCACATTCCACTTTTTGTTCAGCGAATGGGGTTTAGTTATTTTTTTTTTTCTTCTTTTCTTTTTTCTAGCGGTATGTGAGACCGCTGACAGCAGATACGAGTCTGTTTTTGTCCGATGAGTAGTATTGTTTCTCTAGATATATTTATGATATTTTTTGTAATTTTATGAAAAAAAAATGGCTTCGACTAGTTCAAGAAAACGTCCGGTGTATCTCACATAGAATGAAATTCTGGAACTTGTAAATTTATATAAAAAAAATAAAAAAATGTATGCAAATTTCATTTTATTTACTGTTTTATTTAAATACCGATGCCAACTACTCCAGATGTTGACTACCACTATTTTTTTTTTTTTTTCAATATATATACATTATATTTGTGTATTTTGAAAAAGTTTCAACTGAGAAGTTGTGTTAGCTATAATCCGGAGTAGTTTGCAACTATGTATTTTTAATGGAACTAATAATATTTTTTTATAGTGCAATATTTTCCACAATTAATAATACTTTTTTACTATATCTATAATTTTTTGTTACACTAGTGAGAACACTAGCGAGTTACACTAGCGAGTTTAAAATTATATAATTCATGCTCATCGATGCAATGTTGCACTATCGGTATTCTCTTGCACGTTCATATATCGGGATACCCGTTTAAGTTCTCCAAAATTGCCTTAAAAATATAATAATTAAAAAAAAGATAAATTAAATAAACAATTTAGTAGATAAATAATAGCAGACAATCAATAGCTTACCATTTATTCGACGTTTTAAATAAGTTTTAATCAAGCGGTCTGAGAGACCGCTCACAGTAGTTGTGAGAGAATTTTAGTCACAGTAGTTAAGGGTTAAAAAATTTATATCGTGATAATTTAAATATTTTTCAATAATTTCTGTACATTAATATATATATATAAATATTTTAATATGATGATATATTTTAATATAATGAGAGTATTATAATTTACAGATATATTGATGATCTGATCGCTTTTACTAGAACTAATTATGACACTAAAATAAAAACAAATTTTTATCCTTCTTATTTAAAACTCATTAGTACTAATTTTAATCCTTTAAAAGAAAATTTATTGGACTTGGATATAAATATTGTAGATAATGAAATGATTACAACTATTTTTGATAAAAGAAATAATTTTGATTTTAAAGTGATTAAATTGATTCATTGGAGCTCTAACATTAGTAAACTTATCTACAGAAATATCATTTTAAACTTTCTTAATCGTAATAAAAGATTAATTTCTAATTATCATGACAAAATTAAGGATATTCAGGATTTCTTTAATAGATCTATTGAAAATGATTATCCTATAAATTTTTAAATGGTTATATTATAGAAAAATATTTAAAACATTTGAAATATAAGTGACTTTTTAATTTTCCTTTTTAAATATTCCTTATTTTTCGATTAAATTTAGCTATAATAATTTTATTTATTGTTTTAATTTTTTCATTTAATATAGATGGCGTTGTAATATATTTCAATTGTTTCGTATTTTGGTTAGTTGTCTCGCTGAAGATTTTGTGAAATACATGCTGTTGTTTGTGTAAATGTTTGATCAATTTTCTGCCTAATCCATATATGTTTTTGTCTGTTCCATATTATTTTATTAATTTTATTTTAGCCATATTGAATTTAGCCATATATGTGCTTTTTTATTAAACTGTCTGCCTAGGGGGAGAGTTTTGATCTATTAAAAGCATGCTTTAATACCACACGTATGTCTCAAGTCTTACGGGGAATTTTTTGACACTTTAAATCATTTATTTTATGTTTCTGCTGTAAGTTTTACTTATGAATTGTTTCACATTTATTAATTTTCTCGTAAGTTTTTCTTTAGTTATTTCTGTTACATATTTTCAACTTTTATATGACTGAAAACATGTATTATAATTTCTTATTTATATATATATATATTATGAAATACTTCTCAACGTTGTTTTAATTTTATTATACTCTCTAACATTTCTGGAGTGAGAATCTCTCTCCTTAAAAAAGTGACCCCTATTTTGACACCAATTAAGGTGAGAAAACCCTATTATCGCTCTTGAAAATGTGACACTTCTCACTTTTTGTGAAAGAGTGACGTGTAGTCACTCTGTCACAAAGAGTGAGGTCATCATCTACTGCAAGATCAAACTTTTGTAGAGTGAGAAATTGCTGGCGCCATCTGTTAGTCATATCTCGAAATAAATATGAAGGACTATTTCTGGTACGATCTCATGCATGTATTTGTTTAATAGAACTTATTGAAGATTTTTGATGAATAAAAAAAGGAAACTAATTATGTTAAAAGATAGTTTGGTAAATAATTTTTTCTCTACGATTGACAAAATCGAAGTAATATTATTAATGAACAATCGAAAATCACAAGAAACATATCGAAATTAGTCTTAGAAAGTAAATAGTTTTATTTAGAAATATATAAGGTATAAGAGAAAATATCAATGCAAATATTTAATGCACAACGCCTTAAAATCTGTAACAGTTCATATTTTTATTATATTTATTGACAGCTAACACATGTGAAATATTCAAAAATTTGGCTATAATATTTTACTAATATTTAAAATCAACATCCAGTTTTATGCTTCTTAACAGGCGAGTTATTCAGGAAACTTTGTAGATTTGTATGCGAACAGTTATTTTTTATTTTATTTTTTAAACATGTACACTTGAGTAACTTCTTTTCCGCATAAGCTACTTTAAATGACTGCTTGTCATAAAGATTTTTTTTTTTCAAGTATACATTTTGCTTTTAAAATAATTCTAATTTTAGCAATTTCTAAATAATTTAAAATTTAAAATATCCTTTAGAATTCTTTAATTTTATATTGTTGATAAATGAAGTAAAAATTTAAAAATATCATTGATCACGTATGAGAATGACTTAATAATATAAATTAAGCAGCTAGTATGTGTGCTCAGTGGTTCAGTGGTTAAGATACTCGCTTGCTACGGGAACGGCCTGGTTTCGATTCCCGACAGATCCAAACTGCATTCTTTGCACCGTTGAATTGGAGTCGATTCGCAAGGTGAAATGAAACAATATCGTCTAGTGTACACAATTTTTTAAGGAAAAATAAACTGTCATATTCTTTAAATTGTTCCCAATAATCTCACTCTTAATAAAGAGTGAGAAATCTCACTCTTTCGAAAAGAGACTTTTCACTCTTTAGAGGTTGGCTCCATTTTGGCATGTTCAAAGAGTGATATACCACTCTTTGAGAGTGAGATCTCACTCTTCATATTTTAGAGAGTACACATAAAGCGCAAGCTTTAAAGATAACTAACATAAACTGTTGGATAAGTTTTGTACTTTTATTAAATTGCATGCAAGTATTAATAAAAAAAAAATCAAAATAATTTATATACTACTTTAATATGCATAATAATATCAAAAATATAATTAGAATTATACATTTTCTATTTACATTGTTTCAGCATTTTCTTTTGTAGTTTTCTGCAAACAAAAAATTGAAGAAACGGAGTACAATGTGATTTATAATTAGTAAATAATAATTTTTTTGTAAAGTTATAAACACGGTTTTTTAACTGAACTCACAGCAACATTAATCGAATTAATGAATTTACTTTTTTTATTATATTTTTCGAACACTGCATAGTTAATTGAGATATGTTTCATATCTTACTTAAATCGGCATATTCTTTATTTTTCTTTATTTTTAAAGAATATTTAAACAGTTTTTCTTTCTGTCTTTCTTTCTTTCTTTTTTATATTTTTAATAAATTACATAAGTAATAACCATTATGAATCATGTAATAAAAATTTATATCTCATTAATTTTTTAGTTCCTTAGTAATTGTAATTTAAATAAAGATTTATTTTGAGAAATTATTATTCTTCAATTTTAAATTGATACTTGCATATTGCATATTGTATATTAATTCTTCATTTATAGAAGAAATCCTTGTTAAAAATTCATTTTTTTTTCCAATATATTTTTATACATCAGACCACCTGCGGCATACGTTAATCATCCTTCTTCAAGAACTCGGCCCTGGTAGTATACTGAGTTTAGTATATTCTAAAATTGTAGGATAACACAGTGCTGTTACATCTTTCTTGCGTTGTGAGATTTTGATAGGTAGACTACTATAACTATCTATAAATGATTTAATAGTTTCGAATATAATAAGAAACGCTTCATATTATATTCTATCTGTGAAATGTTAAAATTTCTATTCGTGAAATTTATGCTCTTTTAAAGTTATTTAATTATTCAATTCTGTTCTTGTTTGTTTCTTGTTTCTTGTTTGTTCTTGTTTCTCACATTCTTGTTCAATTTTATGTTTTGTTAATGTTAATAATCCTATTTGTGAAATAATGTTAAAAATAGTTGAGACTATTTTATAGACTATAAAAAAGATTTTGTATTTTGATCAGTTACCTGATTATAAGTAAATAAATAGGCCTCCCAATCTTCTAATAAACCATTCCGATTTCTAACTTATTTTTATACGTCAGACCACCTCCAACATATGATAATTATCTTTCTTCAGGAACATGGGCCTGGCCGTATACTGAGTTTAGTCTATTCTAAACTTGTAGGATATCAAAGCGCTGTTACATCTTTCTCGTATTGTGAGATTTTGATAAAAAGGCTACTATAACTATATATAAATGATTTAATGATTCCGAATGTAATATGAAATGCTTTTCCTAATGCGATCTTTAATAAGCATATTCTCATAATTTAAAGAGTTACTAAAATAAAATAATACCTATATTTCCTCCCTATTGTATTCTGTATTTTGTAAGTATTCCTTAATAAGAAATTAAAAGTTTGAAGTTCTAGTTCAAAAATCTATATTTTCATTTAGCTAATGAGATAAATACATCTAGTAATTTATAACAAACTCAAATTTCACTCGACATATTTTCTTAAATTATGAAATAGTTCTAATGATTTAAATCTCTTTTAATAACGGAACTCGCATTAAAATAAATTATTTTCTAGTATTACAAATTTGTTTCAACTGTAGCAAATATTTATCTCCTATTCACAAAATAAATTTGTAATGCGTATTTTTAACCTTATTTAAATATAGAAATATTTAAATTATAATTGCATTTATGCAAAAATATAATAATATTTTTTTCTTTTTTCTTCTTTTTTTTTTTCATATACATTATTATGTACAAATAGGCATACGAAATTAGGTGTTAAATGTTATGATAATTCTTTCCTATTTATAATTAAGCTACATTGATATATTAAGTCAATTCGATACTAGTTAAATGGATAATGTAATTTACCTTGTAAGACAATTATAACTAGCTCAATAAAAACAAATATTTAGCGTAAAACATATAAAATTTCTTAAAACATATATATATATTTCTGTGCGTGTGTATGTGTATAGTATATACATAGATTTAAGTTAATTTAAATTGTATTAAAAATATATATATATAAGTGAATAAATGATACAGCATTCAGCAGATTTATATTAACTAAATTTGCTGACAAATATTGTTTAAAAGAACGTATTATTAATTAGTTTGAAAAAGGCATAAATATAACTTCAAAAATTATAAATTAAAATTAAAAATCAATTATTGTAGCATCAATGCAGGCGCTATACTAAATATATCATCTTTGAAAAAGATGTGTATATTATGGTTTAATTATATATGCTTTCTCCAAAATCAAATATAATAATTCAATATATTTAATTTTAGTTTTTATTTTCTATTTCTTAATAAATTTAATTGGTTTAAATCGCTATTACTTATTTTCCTTTCCTTCTAGAAATTAATTTTATGTATTCACTCATGATATTTTCCACTTAAATGATGTTTCTAGTCATATATTTTATAAAAATCGATTTAATGTTTGCACTTTTTGTAAATTGCATTCTAATTTATTACTGATTCTAATTAATAAAATTTTAATAAACATTATCATATTTAATGTTATCTACGATGTATGGCGGCACAATAAAATACTGTTATGCAGTTTTGAATCGAAATTCTATTTATGTATAAAAAAAATTAAGTTGTCATTCATAGTATTTAATCATATTTTAAATATGTTGAATGATAATATAATTAAATATTTTTAATTATAGATATAATGTGTCTTTAAGAAAGTATTCTGGTCTCGGAATTTGGAATTTTTTGTTTTTCATATTTTTAAAATTTGAATATTTAGTAATCGACGAATAAAATAATGTAAGTATAACGCACCATTCTATGACTTAGACTGCTGTAGCATCCTTAAAAATTTAGTCAAAACTACTTTCTTCAACATGGTTGGCAGGAAAGAGTCGGCAGCAAAATTATTGAAACACACATCCCCACTTTTCATGTGTTTTCTTCATCATCATCATCATCATCATCATCATCATTTTTTTTTTTATTTGATCGCAAAATGTTATCATCAACTTACTTTTTTATAATATATATATATATAAGACTAAGATCATGACGCGACAAATATTGGTGTCCATAATTTAAATAGGAATTTTTGCTAGTGCTTCAATAATTTTGCTGCCGACTGTATTTCAATTTGAATATTATCAACTTGTTTCAACTTTTGCATCAACTTTTAATATAAAACTTTCTATTGCCGCTACCACTTTTGCGTTTATTTTTTTTTCTCAGTATTAAAAAAAAAAATAAAAATAAAAATAATTTAAAATAAAAATGTCAATAAATTACTTTTTCTTAGACACTTATCATTTTGCGTATTTTATTTCTTCTCTTACGTAGGGGCTATAACCACATTATTACTAATTCGGAATCACTTTAAAATTTTGATTTGATCATCAAAAGGACTGAAATCGTGCCAAACAGAACACTTGTGATTTATATATATATATGCTTCTTTCCTAAATTCTTTCACGTTATTTGTATTTTAACTCATTGTTGATATCTAAAACATCTTAGGGACATTAATAGTTATTTATATATCATATATTACGGTTTGTAAAATAATTCGCTTTACTTTACACTACTGCTATAATGGATTTTGATAATGACATAATAGAATTTTGGAGAATTTCAAAGCTACATATTCTTTATTTTTTAACTTTTTGAGGATTTTGCACTTTCTATATTACATTATTTTCACTTGTAATATTTTATTGGTAGCCTGATAATTAAAGTTTATACTTCCTAGTATCCGATCATTGTAATGGTCATATATATATAGAGAGAGAGAGATTGATAAGATAAAATTTAAGATAAAATTTAAATATAAGAGTAAAACTCAAATTATTAATTATATAGAACTAGAACAGAGTTTTTATAAACCAATGCGCAAATGCAGCAAAAGGAAATATAAAACTATAATAAATAAGCAAAGTAACTAAAGCCAGATGAAAAATTAATCCCAAAACACATAGGGGGCCTTCATCAGGAGAGCTCCCCCATGTAGAGAAAGGAATATGAGAAGTGTCTGACGAAACGCTGGTAATTTAACCAAAAAACACTTTTCTAGTACCCAACTTCTCACAGATGCAAGCAAGACCATAGAGCAAACAAATTTTAATTAACACAAAGCACAAAAAGCAATTAAATTCAGAAATCAAGCACAAAATATAATACATCAATATGAAATAAAAGAATATAAATAATACAAGAATATATAAATACATACCTGGACAAACTCGAATAGTCATTAGAATATGGAAAATTGAAAACCACCCCCCCCCCCATTATAAACATAGAACCTGCTTCAGCTAGTAGCAGTTACAGTGGTGGACATAATTATAAGACACCTATCTAATTTGACAAATAGTGAAAGAAAAGATTCAGAGCGTAAAAATGTTTTATCAAATACGTCAAAAACATAAATTTATTCTGTTATCATATATAATTATTTTATAATAATGATATTTTCATACAATTTAATGAAAAAACTTAAAAACATAATGGACAAAATTATAAGACACCAACCGTTTTTTCCAAATACAGTGGTCAACATAAGTAGCAGACACTAATGGTCTAAAAGAAAATCCTCTAACATGGTTATTCAATATTTGATGTAGCCGCCATTGTTTTTATTACATGAAAGATGCGATTAGGCATCGAAGCTATGAATCCTAACAAAATATCGCAACACAATTCCTCCCAAGCACATTGTATAGCATTCTTTAGGACTTCGACACATAGAAACTGCCTCCCATTTCGGTAAACCGCACGAGCTAAGATCCCCCACAAGTTTTCGATGGGATTTAAGTCTAGGGAGCGAGAAGGTCACGGGAGAACACTGATATTTTGCTCTGAAAGCCACTTTTTTGTTTCGTGTGATGCATGAATCGGCGCGTTATCGTGCTGGAAAGTGTAGTTTTCGCCACAAAGAAATTCACCGTATATGGCTAGTTGATCTTTAAGAAGATTCTTACACTTTTCGGAATTCCTACTTGAATGCACAAAAACAATATCCGTTTTCCCTTGAGCCGAAAAACCAGCCCAATCCATTTCTGAACCTCCAAATATTTGGCGGCTCATTAGTACATGAGTAGACTTCCGTTAATCATGCCAATAATATTGAAACCCGTCGGTACCATCCAGGTTAACCCTTTTTTCATCAGAAAATAACACAGAGTGTCATTTGGAGGTCCAGGCCATAGTTTGTTTAGCGAAGTTTAGACGCTCCATTTTGTGCCGGCTTAGGAGTGGTTTTTACTTCAAATTTTTTTATATTTAACATAGCAACATTATGCACGTAGCAACATTATGCATTTCACATTATGCAACACGCTGCGAATAGTTCTCCTTGAACAATTCAGTTTCAAAGCATTTTTAATGCCTGTAGTGGTCATCTTATTCTGTGTAGCGAGCGAAAGAAAATGGCGTCTGTCTCTCAAGGACAAGCAAGGAGTACGTACAGATCTTTTAATCACCGATCCATTAATTCTTCTTTTCAAAACATTTCTAATTGCACACGTAGAGCGTTTAATAACTTTTGAAATATTATTAATTGAAGCACCAGTTCCATTTAATCTCCAAATTTCTCAAATTTCACTTTCTTTTAATTCTGTACCTCGTGCCATGTTTGTAAATGCGTGAAGTCGCTTATCGTCTGCTTTAGTTAACTGCTGACGTCGTAACAGCGTTATATTGTACATTATTTTCGAAAAAAAGCAGGTGTTTTAATTAAAATGATAGGGTGTCTTATAATTTTGTTATAATGGTATTTTTAATTTTTTTTTATTAAACTCTATAAAAATATCATTTCTGTAAAACAATTACGTGTGATAACAGAATAAATTTATGTTTTTGATTTATTTGATAAAACATTTTTAAGCTCTGAATCTTTTCTTTCACTATTTGTCAAATTAGACAGGTTCTTATAATTATGTCCACCACTGTATATTCTTGTATTTTATATTGATATATTATATTTCGTGCTTTAATTCTGAATTTTATTGCTTTTTATGCTTTGTATTAATTAAAATTCGTTTGCTTTATGGTCTTGCTTCCATCTGTGAGAAGTTGGGGACAAGAAACGTGTTTTTTGGTTAAATTACCAGCGTTTCGTCAGAAACTTCTCATATTCCTTTCCCTACATGGGGGAGCTCCCCTGATGAAAGCCCCCGTGTGTTTTGGGATTAATTTTTCATCTGGCTTTAGTTATTTTGTTTATATATATATATATATATATATATATATATAAATGAGTGTGTGTGAGTGTAGAATAAATGTATTTGTGAAAACTATTTTTTTTTCTTTTTCATTTAGTAACATTTTCGAAATAGGAACTATACTTTCACCATTATCATCGATTGGTGATGTCTTGTTTAGCAACGCGTAACCTATTTTCCGTATCTAGACACCACTTTCATGACTATAGATGCAGCTGTTTATCTGTAAAAGAATAGGAACGGATTTAAGTGGGCACCCCGTATGTTCGGAGATTTCTAATCCGAAAAAGTCGAGTTATAGGCATAGAGGTTTGAGAATAAAGAAAACGAACTGCCTTAAACAATATTTTAAGCAACTTTAGACAATTTTCTGGCTTACATAATCTAAGTTACTAATTTCCTTTTCATAAATTGTAAATAGAATGCCCTCATTCTCCGTAGATACAACCAAATTTGCCTTAGAAAGAGAGAAAAAAGAATTTACCAACATCTCTTCTTTTCTACATTAAAAATTCTTATTATATTTAAACATTTGTTTATTTACATATGGTATTGTATATTTATTTACAGCAACGATAAATTCTCTAATTTTAATTTATCATTTTTTATATTTTAGAATTTCTTTTACTCGTTAGCTGTCCACACCAAAGTAACCTTTTTTTGTGAAATAATCATTTCAAATAGTTTTAAAGAATATAGTTAAATATTTTTCTCAAACAACTATTTTATTATTAAAAAAATAGCCCTCGATTCTAAAATTTATTGTTCATTTCTTATAATTCTAATAGCGAGGACTTCATTAAAAGTAAAGTTTGCAATTTTATGACATTTAATGAAGCTTTCAAAAACATTTTTAATGAGTTTGTGTTCGGAAAATATTTAAATTTTGAAATGTTTTTCAGATTAGTACGCACAATGTTTCTTTTATTTCTTTTAAATATTGATAAATCGAATGAAATTAAGTAAGTTATTTTTTTTCTTTACAGAAATATTTGACTATTCATATTTTATTGCATTTCTTTATAAAAAAACTTTCTGAAATAGATTTGCATTTTTTTTTTTTATATATAAAAATATTTATGTTTGAAACAATATTTAGCTTTAGAACTTTTTAAAACTTTTCGCGTTCACATACGGAATGTTATGATTTCCCAAAAAGTTTTTAAAATAAACATTTCTATAAATTTTTGATAAGGAGATTTGAACAATATCAAATATTGTAATTTATTTTATCAACAATAAAATGAATTACAAAACGCACATAAATTTAGCCTTTAAAGAAAATAACCGAAATAGAATAAAAATATAAAATATGACGAGAGTAAATAAAAACTAATTACAAACAGAATAAATTTTAATTTCTTAATCATTTTTATGTTTTATTTTTATTATTTTATTTACTTATTTATTTATGGTAATTTTCCTCCCGGTCTATTTCATATTTCAACATTTGAGCAATTTTTTAATATTGCATATATAAAACCTTATAATTAAATCTTGTGATTTTTTCCGTATCTGGTGTGTAGTCTTCAAATATTTAAATTTCAGATTAATTTATTGTTACAATATTATTTTGTTTAGCAGCATACTTATCAAAACAATGTTACAAACAAAGTTGCATACAATTTGAAAAGCTATTTTTACAAGGGTATTACGCGTTAAACGATTTGAACTGCAAAAAGTATGATTTCTCACACTTTAATTTAGATAAATTCTTTTTGAAATAAAAAGCAATGCTTTTGCTTTGCCTTGAGGCATTTTAACTAACTGATGGCCTTGTGGGTGAAATGATGGTATTTCGAATTTTAAAATTGGGGATAAAATACTTTCCTGATAATATGTGGAACTGAACTTTAAATATTTTTTTCACTCACTTTATTTTTAATTTTTCTGTATATCCAAAACCAGTAACAATCATAAATCTCTTTGAAAAATTTTCTTTGCATACATGTTTTTTATTTATTTTTCTTTTTTTTGTTCTCCTCTTTCATGATAATAAATTAACCTTTTTTTGTTACAGTCATTTAGATACGCCCAAGATTTATCTAATGCGACAACATTTTTGTATTTTTGTCTGGATAAATGTTTCTCATATAGAATTCTGCAGCACGTTCTGCATTCAGCCGTATATCGTTGATAAAGACGATGCACATTGTTTTTTTTTTTTCAATTCTTCTTGACAGTATTATCTGTCGCAGCTTTAGATATCGCAAATCATAACTTTCACAGCGTTTTTTTTAATTTTTAGAAACGAACAGTTTTCTTCGGAAAGAGAACAAGCGTAGCCTTCCATCAATTTGTTCTTTAAAAGCGCCATTTCGTATAAAAACAAAACTTTCAAGTAGAAGACGATAATTTATACTTTCAAAAATATAGGTGCAGTTAAAAATAAAATTTCACAGCAGATGATTCATTTTTATAGCAAAGCGAAATTTCTAAAAAAGGTTCGAACAGCCACTGTATATGTGTGTATATATATATATATATATATATATATATATATATATATATATATATATATATATATATATATATATATATATATATATATATATAATGCAGATGTTGATTTATATATATATATATATATATATAGTCGGTAAAAAAAGTGTCCGAACACTAGCAAAAATTCCTATGTAAAAAAAGTACACTTAATACGGTTTTGTTAACCAAATCCTGTCGAATCCTGTTCTTAGTCAGTGTAAGAACACAATTCGATAAGGATTTATTTAACAAAACCGTATGAAGTGTACTTTTATTACATAGGAATTTTCGCTAGTGTTCGGACACTTTTGTTACCGACTGTATATATATATATATATATATATATATATATATATATAATGCAGATGTTGTTAATGCGATTACGCTTACAGATAGATATAATTTAATCTGATTCTTAGAAACATTATAAATATATTAGTTGCAGTGTTTTGTTTAAATTACTTCTCCCTTTGCACACATATTCGGATATTTACCTTTCCACACAATTTTTATAGATCTGTTCTTCTGTACACTGTAAACACAAATGTCCTAAATTCAGTTTAAGCAAAATAAACATGTCTTACTTTTTAAGACGCCATTTTGTACAGTCGGTAACAAAAGTGTCCGAACACTAGCAAAAATTCCTATGTAAAAAACGTCCACTTCATACGGTTTTGTTAAATATATCCTTGTCGAATACTCTTCTTACTCAGTCTAAGAACATGATTCGATAAGGATTTATTTAACAAAACCGTATGAAGTGTACTTTTTTTACATAGGAATTTTTGCTAGTGTTCGGACACTTTTGTTACCGACTGTATTTGGAATTAACTAGCCTATGGCTAAAACACGCTATATTTTAGGCTGAAAAGCACCACCATTTTGTAGTTTTTTGTGAACGTTTAGACTAGGACAGTGACAGTCTCTGCCTAGTTTTACTATAGAATTTCAGAAGAGCCCTATGCAAACTTCAATTAAGTAAATAAATAAAGGTATCGTTAGATTCAGGTTTTCTATTAAAAATAGATTTTAGAATTTTCTAGAGCAAAAATATTCACGAAACAAATCGCAGTTCTGTGTTTTAATCAGAAATTTCTGCCATAAAAGCTATTGGTATTATATCTAAAGGTTAATTTAATTATAACCTTTTATCTATATATATATTACAAACGTTTATAGTTTATAACTTAAATTTTATATGTAGAAGATTAGAATTTTGTAAAATGTATGACAAATACATTAAATTGTAGTCTATGATGTTTGAATAACGATTTCTTTCTTTAAAACGATATTTAAAAGAAAACAATCTAAGAACATGAATATCATAAAATCTGTTGTTTTGTAATTAGGTGTAGATAAACCTCTGGAAAAAAATAGTTTTTAAACCGAAAAAAAAAAAAAAAAAAAAAAGCAATTATCACAAAGTGCTCAGAATTGTTCAGTTAAAAACTCTCTTTCTTCGCTACTAGTTACTTTCTTCGTTCATTTTAATAATTATTTGTCTTATAAGACAGCTTTTTTTCTTTTTTTTTAGCAAATAACTTTCGCTTCTAAATATGTTGTTTTATGAATTATATCAAGCATAATTCCGAGCAAATATGATGCACATCTCTAGTGAATTACTTCTTTAAAGTTCGTTTAATTTCATAAAGTTAACACAGTTTAAATAGTTTAACTACTATTATATAAAATAATATTGTATTTATTGAATGTGGGAAGAAGTTTAAAAAGGATATGCATGTTGCTTAGATTAGATTACACACGACAAATTTGCTAAGTACTACAAGTGCCTAAAAATTCAAACGCATTTGTTGTCTAAATTTTTACATATTAACGTATTTCAAACATTTTTGAATCTGATATTTCAGACAAATTTCTGTCTGAATTTAAGACTTTTCTATTTACAGTGAATCAATTAAGACACACAAGTGTCTGAAATTAAGATATCTATACTGTAAAAAATATGTCCTATTTGCTGTCAGGAATTCTCTGTAATTTGAGAAAATACGTTCCGACAATGTAATTTTTCCTTAAATTAAGGGTATTTTATCAAATTACAGAGAATTTCTGTCAGCAAATAGGACATATTTTTTACAGTGTATTACGTCTAAGCTCTATATTAGGACATTTACGTGTATTATTTGCCTTTTCAGTTGTTTTTATGTCTCACTTTAAGGCGCCTTTATTTACAGTGTATTTATATCAAGAATTATTTGAACAGACATTTATGTAAAACATTGCTATTAAATGAATTAACGTTTAGTAAAAGTAATTCTATTTAGTAAAAAAAAAAAAAAAAAAAAAAAAAAATGCAGGATATTCTTTTTTTTAAAGAAGTTTCACTTCTTATAATAGCTAATAGTAGGAACTTCTGAATTTAAAGATTTTTTTTCTCATTTCATTTAATATTTCTCTATTCATTATAATCTCTATTCATTTAATATTTACTCTTGTAACTCTTGTAACGGAAGTTATTTCGTTCGTGGACACCGCAGCTCAGAGCCAACGAAGCCAGAGATTGTGGGTTTGATCCCCATAAAGGAAAGTTTTGAAAAATTACTTTTATTTAAATCTAAATTGTTTATTTTTCATTTATTCATTATGTTATTATGTTAATTACGTTAATGACAATTTCTAGACTTTTTGAATTCTACAATAATTTTGATCTAGAAAATTCCTCAATTTTATGTAAAATGATTTAAAATTTCAAATGATTATGTAAAAGAGAAAAATAAATTAAAATTGAGAGTTACTTTTCCGAACTATTATAAAAAAATGATATTTCTCAAAATGAGAAGATTCTACTTATTTTTGAGAAGTGTGTTTTAACAGTGTACGGAGAATTATAAACAAAGCATGGAATTGTCTAGAATTTCTTGTATTTTAACATACATTTTTTTTTTTTCAAAAAGTCAATTTTTTGTAGGTTAAAAACTCATAAGCCCCCTAAAAAAGTATTTTTTAACTGTAAAGTAAACATTAAATAAATAAAAAGAATCATGCACGATACTTGGAATAAACTAAAATAACTGCAGAAATACACTAATTTTGTGTTAAGTAAAAGAAATTATTATTTGGTTTTTCAGACTTTATAAATAAAAAGAAAATAAACTATGTTTTTTCAATGCATGTTATAGCATGTTCCTTCACCTCTTTATATTTTACATTTTATTTAACTATCTTCGTATGACTTTAAATGAAAATTTTTTAAAACTCAAATAATTTTATATTTTACATATTTTTTTATTAACAGATTTCTGTATAAGTATAGAGAAAAATGTTGCATGCATAGAAAATCTACTTTAAATAGCACTCAATTTCGCAAAAAGAAAATTAACATAAATGAGAAAGATAAAAATAGGATGTTCAAAAATCCATGCAATTTACATAAAATTGAGGAATGAGAAATTTTAAATCTGTTTAAATTTTAGCTAAGATCTAAACTGAATTATATTTTAGAAAATATTTAGCAATCAATTTTATACTGATTCTTTGTTACAGAATTTATATTTGTGATACATTGTGAAATATAATAAAATAAATTGTTTTCAAGAGAGAAAATGATTCAGAAACACCGATTTTTAGATTTTTTTTTTTTTTTTAACTCTTTTTTCTTTATGCAATTTATCAAAAGGAATAATTTAGTTTATTTTTCTTTTACTAAAACATTAAGTTAAGGAAAAATAAATTACAATGGCTATGAAACCTAATTCTTTATATGTACTGTATTTAGAAGAATTTAATTTATAGAGTATAAATTTTTGATATATTTAATACTTTAAAGTTATCACTTCTACACTGTATATAATATATATATATGTAATAAATATAATGCATTACTACAAACATTACAATTTTTACTGTACATATGTGGAAAATACTTTGAAAATAATAACTATACAGTAATATTAATAAAAATGACTGTATATTCGATATTACGCTATGATTGCAAAGAAAAAAAAATCATATTTTGTAGAACGTTCTTTCAAATACTAAGAAGTTATTTATATTTTCAAGTTCAGATGTATTCAGCTGTTATATATTTTCATTTTGTGGTTGTTTTAAATGTATTTGATGTTTTGTACAATGAATTCTTACGATTGCAAATTACATAGTACTTTTCAAAACAATATAGTGATATTTTTAAACGTGAACTAATTTTTAGAAATTTATTTACTGCTTTTCTGCTGAAACTGGACAGTTGATATGCCAAGAAAATACTATTTAAGATTAAATTTTATGCCAGTAACTTTTTCAAGAAAATCATCGATTAGCAATTGAGAGCTTCCTCGTAAGTTGCTCCGCTTCCTGAATACTGTCATTTAAAGAAATTTTGAAAGTGATCTTCACACAACCTATGTATGGACTGAAAAAATAATAATAATATATATATATGTATATAATGTTGTGAAATTCAATTGAAAAAAGAACTTTCTTGAGACTGATTTATAAAGTGGTAATAATTTTTAAATGAGATATCACAAAATTTGCTGGAGAAGATAGTTACTTTTCTCTTAAACTGGAAACGTGTACAATGGAGTAAATAGGGAAATTAGTCTTCCTTAGATCATATGAAAATAAATTGCCTTTTTCTCACTTCAAATAACTCTCTCTCTCTCTGACTCTCTGTATATATATGTATATATGTATATCTGTGATTCACAAGTCACAAAATGTATGCATATATATATGTATATATATATACACTCTGTAAAAAAATATGTCCTATCCGCTGCCAGAAATTCTCGGTAATTTGGGAAAATACGCTATTTTCTCCAGTTACAGAGAATTTCTGTCAGCAAATAGGACATATTTTTTACAGTGCATATACTTACACAATACGTTTAAAGATCTTTTATCGTAGCACTATGCAGGTTCCACTGCGCGTGGAAAAAATGCACGGAAAATCGTGGTTTTTTGTACAAGAAAAACGTATTAGTTATATTTTTCACCAAAAGATGGCGCTGCATTCAAATTATCCTCTAACATTTTAAACAACCATCTGAAATGACGCCATATTACTAATACAGATTTATCTGATTTCCTCGTGCTGCATATTATTTAAGTTACGCCTGACGGTCATATTTATGAATGACAGCCGTCACATTGAAAACTAATAGTCCAAATTACGTTTTTGAGTGTAATAGACTACTGTAAAAATGTGAATTTACAATTGAAACTCCATCTAATGCAGAAACATTTGGGAATATCCATAGTTGCCAATATTTTAATTTATTCCGGAGCATTCTTAGCCCTGCGTTTAATCCGCACCACTTTATTTATAGAACATATTTCTTCAGTACATAACTACGATAAAAAAAAAAAAAAAATACTCTTAGGAAAAAAGTTGTATGAAATGAAGGCGCGGCTAATAATGTTTCGGAATAAATTAAAATGTTGGCATCTATGGAATATTTCATAGAGCTACAGTCAATACTTTTCGAATAATATATATTTTTTCGTGACTTTTGTGTATATACATATATATATATATATATCATACTGCTCAGTATTTGTAGATACTTATGAACATCGGTAAAGACTTTTTTACCAATCTTGCCTACTCTTGCTCGATATTGACCAATGTTGGACCTATAATATTGAACATTTTTTGAAGTTCAACATTTGATTTCAAATTTAAATTTCATTTTGATTTTTGAGAATAGAAAACATTTTCTATTTTAGAAAATTTAAAAATACAGTAAACCGCTATGCACTGTAATTTGGCCTCTGTGACATTCTCAGATATCACCCGATATTAGTTTAAAAAAAAAAAGAATGTGTCATATAATATTGGGTGATCCGATAAACTCTGATATACACCGGTATTCGTGTGTTACAGGGGGAGTTGGAAAAATGACGTTCACAAATTTATGGCCTTAAAAAGAAATATTATTTTAATGATTTTTTTTTTTTATATATAAAATATATAATTATTAACCGTATTTAGAGTTTTTTGAATACGAACATAAAATCACTATTGTTAAACAATTTTTATTTTTCGTCAAAATTGGTTTAAAATTAGCAAAAAGAAAAAAAAAAATGTTGTTTTGTTCTAATCCAATAAAACCCTTCAGACATTTGAAATCTGCAAGGAAGAGTCGAAATTTTATTTGGAAGCTTCCTAATCTAACATAATAAATTGACAAAGGAAGTTTCGCTTGAAAAATTACATTTAAATAGATTACAATTATAATGTAATAAATAAATAAATACATGATAATGACAATAAAAAAAAAATGAGTTCAGATTTTTCTAGATCTGAAGACGAATTCGGATGCGTATTAAGATATCCTTTTTGGGAAATTCTGGTGTCATGGAAATAGTAAAAATCGCAATACCAAAGAGAAGCTTAAAAATGACCATTGAAAATTTTAGAAAAATGTTCTCAAAAGACAGTTTTGATAAAACTTTGTTAAAAGAGTTTGATAAAACTTTCAAACTCTGTGACCATGAAAATGATTAATTCATGAAAAAAAGAGAAAATTTTTGGAATACTAGCAGTTTGTTATGTAATATCTTATGGGTACCTAATACTATTTCCAACTTCCTACATGTATAAATGAAAAAATAAATTTAAAAATACACAATAGTTTAAAATTTTACATCATTGTTATAGGCAACAACTTCATTCCATTTGATTGTGAATCAAATAGTGGTTTGTTTATTTAATCATTGTTTTTAAAACTTAAAATAAATTTTTTAGAAACAATTTATAAGGCTTTTTTAAAATATTTAAAAATCATTACGTTTCGTAGTTAAATTAAATTTTAATCACATTAAAAACTCAGACAGACAATATGCACTAAAATATACAATTTAAAACAATAAAAATACAAAACACAAATTTAAACGTTTCGAGCCTTTTACAGGCTCCTCATCAGTAAAAAAACATCAAATGTTTTTTACTGATGAGGAGCCTGTAAAAGGCTCGAAACGTTTAAATTTGTGTTTTGTGTTTTTATTGTTTTAAATTGTATATTTTTAGTGCATATTGTCTGTCTCAGTTTTTAATGTGATTAACTTTTATAAGGCTTTCTTCCATTGCCAGAGTTATATATATATTGTTTGTTTGTTTGTATAGAGACATTTTATTGTTTTTGAAACTACACACGAAAAAAAAAAAAACAATGGATATGTTTTAAACATAATTTTTATATATTTACATTTTTTCCCTTTTTCCCTCTTATATTCAAAAATGAATCAAATATTTATGTACTTTGTGGTATATTTTAGGCATTAAAAGAACTGACAATGAATGAGATCTCCAAGATCTCCAGTCTTTCATAAAACAATAATAATTAGCATTAAAATACTTATAAATTAATTCTTATTCTGGTAGATAAATTTAATTTCTTATTCATTATTTTATTATTTTTAAATGATAAAAAAAATTATTTTTTTTGGATTTACTGGTATATACAAAGGAAATTCGATTTTTAGTTTAATATTCTACTGCTGATCCAAGTTAAACCGAAATTCAATCATTGATATTTTCTTCACTCAAACTAAATATACTTCAATTCCTATTAACTAGAAAATGTCATATAATTATCAGACTTGCTAATTTCATGCGTTTCCAAATGTAACAAGAACTTTTACGTGAATTTTAAACATGTTTTTGAAAGCCTTCATGTAAAAATATATGTCCTGCAGAATAAAATGACAATGCTTGACGCAAATTTAATCTAAATCCATAATTACTATTTTCCTTTAAACTAATGTATTATAGTAATATGCCATTGAGTTTAAAGAGAGCAGTATTTTCGTCAATAACTGAAAGTTAATAAACAATTGTTCACTTCGGAAATATTTAATCACTAAAAACATAAATAAATTGTATTTAAAGTTTAGTATGTAGTTTTAATTTTTTTTAATACTGTTGCAATTTCTTAACTTGTAAAGGATACATAAACATATTAAAGTTTAAATATATATATATGAGGAGCAAACATTCAAACCGTGTTTTCTCCTTCGAATGCAATTTTTCAGAAAACACAAAAAACTGATAAATTAAAAAATAACCCTTCTTAGACCCTAATTATCATTTGTTTAGTTGTATTATTGGTTACTAGGAAGATCTGTAGGCCTACTTTACCTAATAAACTTAATTAGAAAAATGTATTTGAAATTTGGAGAAAGCATGTTTTGACCGAAACACAGAGGAGAAAACATGTTTTGAATGTTTCCAATGTGGAGAAAGCATGTTTTGACCGAAACACAGAGGAGAAAACGTGTTTTGAATGTTTCCAATGTGGACAAAACATTTTTTGAATGAAAAACTATGTAGCTCGAATATTGATGAAATAACATTCTTAATGTAATTAACAGAACAGATTTTGTTAAGTAATTATAAAGTTAAATTAAATATTTACGTGTGAAAAATCATCATGCAAATTGTAAGGAAGAACTAAAATTTTTAAGCCAATATGAAATTTAAATTTTTAAACCGTTATCTTCACTTAAGCAATTTCAAGCTTCCTCTGTTTCTTCATATTCTACATGAAAGTTATTAGTAATGATATCTTTATACCATTTAAAAACAGGCTGATTTTTTCACTCTTCACCATACATTAATTGTAAAAGTTTGTCTATGTCATTCTGATGCCTTTAAGTTTGAGATGAATTCTCTTACCTTGTTTTTTTTAATTAATGCTTAAGTGGCTTTTTCTATTCCCTGCTCTCTTTTCCTCAATAGGTTCACCAGCATGTACCTTAGTAACAATATTGGCTAGCATTGTACGACCTATTTTAGTTATAGCCATGAAATTGTTTTTACACACAGGAATTCTCCTACCACAGCTACTAGTAATAAAATAAGAAGCAGAAAATGCATGCTGTAAGCCAGATGATTGCGATTTTTTTTTTTTTTTTTTTGGGGGGGGGGGGCTGGGTTATTAGGTCTACGTCTACGTCGAGTTACATTTTTTGTAACAACCAATGAGGCTATAATAGAATCTTGTCGCTGTTTGTCCGGAATTTCGTAAAGTCTATCCCGAAACTTCTTAACGTTATTAGGTCTAACATCAGTGTATGAAAAAGTATATTAATAGAATGTTTGCATGGAGCATAAATGTTGTTATCTAAAGGTGCTGAATATCGTTTCTTTTTCGCTTCTTTTCTTTTTCCACCAATTCTCTGTATTTTTCTAGTTCCATAATTAGAAGTACTCACTAATACACCACCTATTAATTCTTCCATTTGAAAAAAAAAAAAATAATAATAATAATAATAAAGTACACTCCTCTAAAATGAAAAAAAAACAAGATAGAACTAACGAAAAAACAAACATAAAAAGCTGGTACATGTACGAATCACGCGACCAGAAAGAGCAGTACTGACTGGTTGGCTGGAGAAATCACAGTTTGACTGAAAACAGGCTCTGGAGGAAACACTGTTTGATTGAAACCCTAATTTTCTAAGATCATTTATAATGTGATAAAAATTATTTTGGTTTAAAATAATAGTATAATTTTGTGCTATTTAATGTTGAGTTCACAGAAAAATCACTAACTCATTTTTTTTTATTTTTGGAGAAAACACGGTTTGAATGTTTGCTCCTCATATATATATATATATATATATGTGTATATATAATAATAATAATAATTTTGAATGATAATGTATATATAGATGCAAAATTTAAAAAAAATAGTTAACTCAAGATAACAAATATTTAATTACTAATATACCACAAGTATGAACAATTTATTCTGTCTAAAAACATGTATAACTATATTTCATAGTTTTTTTTTTTTTTTTTTTTTTAAGAAATAAATTTTATTTTTTATTAACATGAGTATTTCAATAAAAATAATAATAATAATAAAAAAAAAGTTTATGATACAATTTTTTTTTTTTTTTTTTTAAATATACAATAAAATTTTTTAATTTGTATGGTGTAAGTCTATGACTTTTAAAATACAATTTCTTTTACACATACTTGAAGCATACTTACTTAGGAAATGCTCTTATAGAGTATGTTGATGTTGTGTGCGTACTTCCGTATTATTAATATCAATTACAATTACCATATTAAATAGTCTCTATAGTATATATATATATATATATATATATATATATATATATATATATATATAATCACATTACGGTAAATCTCTAAGATAATTACTTTTATTTTTTATTTAATCATTAAGTATTATGAATGGTGTGTTTTCTCAAATTTTCCCAGTTCCTAATGTTAATAAAGCACTTTTCACAAAATACAATTCGTTAAAATATATATATATATATATATATCTTTTTAATAAATTGTAAACAATTTGTTAGTGATCTACCTTCTTTATATATACAGGGGTTGGACAAAAATGTGGAAATACTTAAAAAAAAAAAAAAAAAAAACATGTTTCCTTGCCTAATATGGTGTAGGAAATCCGTTGGCATTCAAAATTGCTTGCAGTCTTCTCGGAATGGATAAATACAGTTCCTGTATGTTTGCCAAGGGAATATTGTACCATTCTTCCTGCAAAACGGTGGCAAGTTCAGATAACGATGTTAGCGGTGGATAGCGAGAACGCACTTTCCGCTCCAATGTAGACCACAAAGGTTCGATAATATTCAAGTCTGGTGACTGTGGTGGCCAGGGGCGGTGCAAAAAATCATCCTCGTGCTCAGAAAACCAGTCCTGGACAATGTGAGCTGTGTGAACAGGGGAGTTGTCGTCTTGGAAGACACCATCACCATTGGGGAACAAAGTTTGTACCATGGGATGGACTTGATCGGCCAAAATGTTCACATAAGTCTTGGCAGTAATGCGCCCTGACAGAGTTATCATGGGGCCAGCAGAGGATCACGATATGGCTGCCCAAACCATCACAGAACCCCCGCCATGTTTCACTCTTAGCAACAAGCAGTCTGTATTATATGCATGAGATTGCGTTCTTCAGACGTAAACTCGGTCAGAAGTGGGAAACAATGTGAAAGAAGACTCATCGGACCATATAAATCTCTTCCACTGCTCTATAGTTCAGGCTTTATGACTTTAACACCACTTTTTCCTCTTACGGGCATTAACATCACTGAAGAATGGCTTTTCAATTGCAGCACGGCAAGCAATTCCCTGTTTATGAAGCTTCCTTCGAAATATTTTGGTACTCACAGGCTTTGGTAACATGACATTCATTTCAGCAGTAACTTTTGCAGCTGTGGTCTTCTTCTTTTTCGTGATAATGCTCCTTAATGATCGTCTGTCACGATCACCCAGCACACACTTTCGTCCGCGCTGTGATTTAGCGGATGTTGTTTTTCCGCATTTCAAATATGCGGAATAAATCTTCGATACAGTACCTCTTGAAACACTAAACACCTCGGCTACCTTGCTTATGGAAGCACCAACCATACGCGCTCCAACAATTTGCCCACGTTCGAAGTCTGTTAACTCTGACATAATGCAATGACAACCTCACATAACAGTGCTCCGACAACGACTGAACTGTGCAGCGCATTTACGAAGTTGTATAGGTGGCGTCAGTAGGCTAAAACGCCAGCGCCACCTACATATTTCATTAAAATCAATCTTTCTTTTCAAACATGCATTTCACAAGCGGTTTCCATATTTTTGTCCAAACCCTGTATATATATATATATGTATTTTAATCCAATGATTTGTGATATTTTATTATGTTTAAATATAATTCCATGAAGTAATTAAAAGTTTTGTATCATGTTTGGCTATTTATGTCTGTGCTTTTTATACAAGAATTACAATGTGTAAGTTATCGTTCTGAAGATTAATTAATTATTTATTTGTGAAGTTTAGAAGTTTATTTTTATGAGGATTAGAAAAAGAGACATTTGCATAAGAACGCGATGTCACGGTGACCCTCGCAATGCAAACTCAAATTAAATATTTCAATTTAAGTTATTTCCAATTTGATAATTTTAACCTAAAAACAGAAAATATCAATAATATTATTAATAAAAGAAATTATCTATACTATGCTTTCTTATTTTATCACTATTCCAAAGACTTATTTCTTAAATTCTTTAACTACATTTTTCTAAAGGAGTCCTTTTTTTTTTTTTTTTCATTTTTTCTTTACGATATGTATAGTTGATAAAAATAATGTTTTGGAGCCAAATTTTCGAAATTGAGTTTTTGTTATCTTTACAGGTTCTGAAGCCCCTGAACCAGAAATACAGGTTATCAGCCATGCATGTCTATGAGTCTGTCTGTGTGTGTGTCTGCCTGTGTGTCTGCCTATCTGTGTGTGTGTGATTCTTATCATCATTTCTCACGAACAATATCGGTAGTATTCTAAATCTTTATCACATATTTATGACACACTGGACAAACATTTGGTTCGTGTACAGGGACAAAAAAAAAATTCGAATACATTATGCCTATGGGATACATTTCTGTTAAGTACAGAGTAACAATTGAAAATTGTGGAAATTTATTTCTTTTTGTGTTAGGTGTTTTTCATATAAAACTAAATTTCAGTACACAATGTGATGTGAATATACTTTTAAGACAAAATAGACGGTTATCCAGATTTTAGCTAAACTATCTTTTTCTATTAAATGTTATTAATGGAAGATCTATGCTGCATTTTAACTATGTGGGGGAACGCTGCTCAAAAAGGAAAGTGAATTTTGGTATATATATATATATATATATATATATATACTATACACATAGTATTTTTTTAATGTTCAAATTTTAACACTATTTTTTTTTTTACATAATACCGCGTTTTCAGGCTCTCTGAATGCGAAAGTCCATTGTTTAGCAGTTGATCTGTATGTATATCTGTTATCAGCATAATGAAAATAAATCTAATAACTGCAGGAAATTCAAATGTGGTTTTCTGAAGTTCGTATTAGGTTGCCACTTAAAATTCTCTATGAAGATTAACAAGTTTGATGACAAAATTATTAACAGCCTAGATTTAAAAAATAAAATAAATGTATGCACTATAATTGATCAGATGTGTTTAGGGGGAGGGGGAGCTGTAGAATAATATGTGAAATAAAATTGATTCTAATATTATTTTAGATTATGTTTATGTAGTTTCAACTTTCTTGTCTTACCCTATTGGTCTTACAACTTAATCTGCAATTTATATTTATAGTATAGAAATGCAGCCTATGAAAAGTCGTGTGATTGGCATACCATATTATTTCCTTTAGCCTTGGACAAAAACCTGTAAAATTTGACCAAACATAAGTGAATTTCTATATACTTTGTGTTTAGACACTAGTAAATGAACAACATCATAAATTAAGAATCTATGCATGTTATACGTTTTATTTAAATTATTTAACTACATGAAATAGAAAGTTCCTTGAGGAAAGAATGGTGAAAATATTTTCCAAATATTAAGGGTCTTTTTTTTTGGGGGGGGGAGGGATTAAAAATTTTAGAATAATTTTATAAAAATTAAAGAAATTAGCGAAAAGATAAATAGTAACACTCGTAAAAAAAAAAAAACCTCTTTTCAATTGCAGGATTCTTTAAAATTCCGTTTTATAAACATTAAGTTTTTGAGGATGCTAAATCCAAAAATGACCCCAATATTTGACTATGGCGCATTTTTTTCAAAATAGCAGTGATTTAAAAAAATAAAAATATCATTGACTGTGTTTCATTAAACTGAACGTATTCTTTCTCCATTAAACAAACAGTTCCTCCAATTTACATTTAATACTCTATGTTCACTATTTCTTCATGTAAAACCCTTTTTTCTTTTTTTGACTTTCCTCCCTCCGAACACGCCTCCATTGTTACATCTTCTACTGCCTCATATCCAGAGGGTGTCAAAAAGGGTAATTTTAGTACCACTATTTTTATATAGTAATTTTAAAGTAGATCAATCGGAGATATCCGTTGATATGTATTTAAAACAAATGGTATAAATATTGTAGTATCGAAATTTTCTTTTGTGAAAACCTTCCACATATTACGCTTATTTTCAATTATTATTGTCTTAGACTTACTTTATTAAATATTGATTTAAAATAAGAAATAATTATTGACCATGTTTTTACGACTGATAATACCAACCAATTTCAATGTTTAACAAAAAATTCAAATAAAACTATACATTTTCCCTTAAAAAAAAAAAAAAAACTCTTGGAATTTTCTGCATTTTTCAATTTTAGCAAGTAAAAAATATATAAGAAACATTTGAAACGTCTTAGCAGTTCTACGGTGCAGACCTATGTAATTTTTTTAAAATAAAATTTTTAAAAATAAATAAATAAATAAAAATAAATAAAAATAAATAAATTCATTAAATTAATTAAAAAACTGTAAACAGTAGTTTGAGTTCTAGGCTAAAAAAATATCAAAGTTTCTGCTAGGCAGACACTCTTCATGAAAAAAAAGGGGGGGGGGAGAATTAAAAAGAAAAGTGGAACTGTATTGACAGTGTATATTTGTAAATGTGTAATCTTCACAAAATATCGTTATAAGCATGAAACCTGCCGAAGGACAAATAACAATACAGTTTACAGTTTATATAATTATTATATAATTATATAAACTGACAATATAAGCATGCTATGCGAAAAATACGTTATTATTTTTTTTTCTGTAACAGAAAAATGCAGAAAAATTCTAAAAAATTCTAAAGTATGAACATTTGTAGAAAAAGGGAAATTATGGTTGAGGAAGGGATTTGCGAATGAAATTATAAATTTCTGTTACTATATTTTATTAATCTATTATTATTATTATTATTTATTATACATGATATATATATATATATATTTGTTTTTAAGTATTAAAATAACCCTTTTCCACCATCCAAATCAAATTCATGACCATAAAACTATCGAACAATGGAAATAATTGTGGATGGGGGGTGACATCCCGAGAAATGGATAGATGATTGCGCAACATGGGGATCATATGCGGATTCAGGAGGTCATTTTGCATAAGGATAGGCTATAATAGTATCAGGGCTCAAAAGAAAAATCTTGCTGAGCAGTATTTTTTTTTTTTTTTAGCTTGAGGAAACATAAATTTTTTGTAGGAAGGTTACAGAAACTTTATTATTTTTAATTTAATTAATTAATTAATTTTTTATTTTTACAGTGACTTTTTTGTCTATCGGCAAAGCAATAAATAAATGAAAAATGGAAATAAAATGTTTCTCATAATGCATTTTCGCTGTGGGGTGCAACGTAGATCTACCTCCTCGTAGTTCACTCTGGGTAATGCTAAATGATCTACAATTCTGGCATTATATGCCGCTCCCAAAGACTTGTGGAAGAAATACTGGAGAGTATGGCACAATATGAACGATTTATAGACTTACTGTAGCGCAGATTTGTTACTTGTGTTTTCTGTTATTTTGGTTCTAGTTTATTTGCTTGTATTTCTGTCTACAGTTCACTTTTGGTCTGCCATTGGAAATAATAATAATAATAATAATAATAATAATAATAAAATCGCACTTTCAATAAAAAATAATTCTTAATTTAAAATGTTTTGGATGATTTTTTGTATTTGTTATATGTTTAAATATGTTACAAAAGGTCTAAATAATATTCATTTTTGCCCCTCACACTCTCTTAAAGAGCAAGATAACATTTCGATAAACAAAGATTTAGTTCGAATTTGGTCTTCATTCTTCATTGATAATTAATTATTTTTAAATTAATAAAATATACAATATCAATAATGGTGATATAAAATTTTATCATTGAAGTTTCGCTGACTTGAATTCAATTTAAGTTTCAATTTTGTGCGGATAATAATAAATTATTGTACACATAAACTAGAATTATGAAAAGAATAAAATAAAAGCAACCAAAAAGAGTTTCCATTATCATGTGTCATTGGAATTCAATGCCATATGCAAGGAATTTGAATATTTTTACATTTAAATTGAATCGTTATAATTAGAATTGAACAAAAGAACTTTGACGCTTTCCTTAAAATAACTGTTTTTGAATAAAAACTCTTTTACTTATTTCTTTTCTCCTACCAAAAGCATTTACTTCGCATTTGATTTCTGAAATTAATGAGCATGTAAAATTAAAGCAGAGTGAATGTTTTAGATATTCTATACTGTCATTATTAAAGTGCATTTTGGGCACTGATAATGCAATTATTTAAATTGTGTGAATTCCTTTCTTGCGCATATGATAATGTATTACTCCATGAATAGTAAAGAAATGTAAAATTTGAATGTTTCATTGCTAATTTTTAAATTTTGAAAATTTAAGTTAAAACATATTGAAAATTTTATGTTTAAATTAAATAAAATATTTATATATTAGTTAAAAAGAATTAAGTTTTCACGACTTCTATTTTACTGTACTCTCAATTTTAAGCATTTCAATATTATTGTGCTTCACTTTTTTGCATAGATATGTTAACAATGGAAATTTAATTAAATGATTTGAATACATCTTTTTTGAAAAGAAATTGTCGAAAGTTTGAAACTGCATTCGAAGGAAAAGCATTTCAATTGATTGCAATAGAAAACGAAGGAAGTTATTAAAATATGGTTATATTTTTAAGCCAGCTTATCTCTAAGTATTGTTTTATTTTGAAAGGTTATTACACTGTTAATTATTTTCTAAAGTGTACTGTAATATATAGGGATGAAAGAGCTCCGAATTGTTTGCCACCAGTATTTCTATACAAAAAAAAATCATATTTTTACAGACCTCTTTGTGATTTTATAGGATTGAAATTTTTGTAGGGAAATACTGGCGGCAAAAAAGCGAACACCTTTATCCCTGAATATATAATATATATAATATATATGATATTATAATAAACATGAAACGTTTATTCAGAGTCAATAAATTTTCAATAATTTTCAATTAAGAAATAATGAATTAAACAAATGAAATTCATTAAAAAAAAATTATAAAATTCATTATGAATAAACTCATAATGAAATTTAATTTTTTTTTCTTTTTTTTTTAGTCAATAAATGAATGAAAATTTATATTTATGTTTCTTAAAAAGTATTATATATTGCTCATATACTCCCACCATTAATCAAATAAAATAATATTCTTTTAATAGTACATGGAAAATAAATATTTCGTCATCTCCTTTTACTTTTCGATGCAATTTTGCATACCATGTAAACTTACAGTGAAATTTTAATTGAAATATTTAACAATGTATTTTAGTGATACTAATTAATTATTATTGTTTCAATATATTTTATAAATGTTAGTGGTGTTAATTTAATTTCTTTTTATAGTGTCAATTTCACACTTTATTTGCAAACCGAATTTGCATACATCTAAAATCGCTTTAATAAAGGAGACATAAATATCGTATTGTTATTTATTAAGCATACGTACAGTGAAGGAAAAAAAAAACAATACTTGCTAAAATTTCGTATTAATTGATACAAAAAATATAATAGATATCATTCAACAGGAAGTTAAGTGCACTTTTCAAAAATGACGATAAAGTTTAAATTAAAGTCATCTACATATTGAAATGAGCACCAAATGTTTCAATTTCAACACCCAATTTTGACTTCACATTTGAATTTCGGAAATTGTGTTGTTTCGGAAATTATGTTATTTCGGAAAAGTATACGGATTGTATACTTTATCTTTAGTTTTCATAGATTTATAACCACAAATATGTTAGGGAGTTATCGGTAAATCTGGAAAAATAAAATTAAAATCGTACAAGAATCAGAATAAAATTTTGTTTTACACCGGGATTTTTAAGAAAAAAAAGGGTAATATAAGAGCTATAACTTTTACAGAACCTTTGCTATCCCTCATCATAGCTGCCAACTTAGCACTTTTTGGCTACAGGGGAAATTTAATAGAAATATTTATTTTATTTAATCAGTGAACTGAAACAGTTTTCAATGATGAAATAAAATAAATTTTGTTAATAAAATTTCCTGGTAGCCAAAAGCTGATAATTTGTCAACAGTGTCCCTCCTTTCTGTTTTTTAAATATATATTTAACCCTTTGCCGGCCCAATTTAATTTCTCTTCTCTGGTCAGCGCTGCGAAATTTAGGGACTTTTTTATTCAATATCCGCAACTAATTTTTAATTGTAAAGGTTGCTTAATCCTTTCGAAGGTTACTTGTCCATTATTTATATCAAATATCATTCTTCAAAATTATTGGTGAGAGTTCAATAAAAGAGTCCCTAAATTTGGCAACACTTTTTAGAGCGCTTTAGAGAGTAGGACCGACAATGTGTTAGATACTTTATTAGATAATAATGTAAAATATAAATATACAAATAAATAAATACAATACCTTTTAAATATATGTAAATATATAACATTTAAGATTGGTCAGACAATGCTCATTGGAAAATGTGCGATATTTTCTATTAAATGTGTTTATCATGGCAATACTGATAATCAATAAATTTTATACGTACACATATATATATATATATGATTTTAATATATTTTAAACATAAATATTATTTTAAAGAAAGTATTTCAGAAAAAGTTTCAAACTAATATTTACATCTAATACATTGCTATTATCTACTATGATTTAAAAGCGAAAAGCATAAATTTTCCGTTTTTATATTGATTGATTTCTATATGATATTTAAAACATAAAATTTTAATAAAATTTATTACTAAGTAAAATACAAAAAATTTATGTTTATTTAAAATTGGTATGCTGTTGGTTAAGAGGGAACAAAACTTAATTCTATGTCATTAATTATGACAACTACACTTTCATGTTGAAAATTCAAAAAAAAAAAAAAAAAAAAATGTAATCACCACAGTTCTCCCTTCTTATATATCTATTATTTAAAATGATCAGTATTATGCACTTTTAAATAATATATGTTTATGTAAAGCATCTGAAAAATCCAAAAAGATCAAAACCAGCAGCGCCATCTTTCATCCAAAATATACACAAATTGTGTATATATAATGTTTAAAACTATCTCATTTATTAAATTTTGGGAATTTATATATATTCGAATCTGAGATCTATTCTTTTTGATATTGGTTTCATGGATATTCCTGTAACGAGACAATTTGTAGCCTAGCACCACCAATGTCAACCGATGTGCATCGAAATTGAATGAACACTTCTCTTCTATTTCTTTTTTATATATATTTATCTCATATACCATGTTTTGTGTGTTAGAGAAGCTTAGTTATAGTATTCCAGCAATCAAGGTTAAATGTCAACATAGAAGAGGCACCAGTACGCTGGTATGCACCTCAGCTGAATTGACATAGTTCTTCATCATGACTTTCATACATATTCCGTTTTGCGCAATAAACGGTATAGAAGTTAAGTTATGTCCTTCCCTTAACTGGGAAAAATTGCAGCATTGCATCATGAACTGTTGGTAGATAGTTCCAAGAGTTAAAGAACACCAAGTTAAGCCAAAGTTCAAATAGATATCTTGTATGGTTCAATTCCATCCGTTAGTTAATGAGATACCTAGTCCATAATATTTTGCTAACACGCTACTAAGAATGGTCGAATATTGTTGAGGCTGTCTCAAAATAAGTAAACCCATTCACTTTTCTCGAATCTTATACTTTCTCTTATATATATGGAAAACAAATAAAAATATAATTGTCATGTATCGATTAGATATATAAATATATAATGATATTAATTTGATATGGCTCAAAAGAGTACAATATATATCAATATCAATAAATAAATAAATAAATATATATATATAAGGATAATTGAAAAAAGTGTAGAACAATACAATTCAGAACTGTTGTTTGTAAAAAAAAAAAAAAAAAGCAATCAAACCACAAAGGAATGTTTTGTAATTACGGAAGAAAAATTTCCTGTTACGCATTTTTTTTTATCGTCTTATTCGTAAAACGAAAAAAAAAAAATAATATTTGAGGGTTAGCTCATTTTTACCAATTTCCATTTGAGATATTTTAGCGGATTTTTTACAAAATAATTAATGAAGAAAATAATATTTCGTTACAATAATAAAATAAGTTTGTCAAGAATAAAGTTTGTTTAAAATACAAGCAGTATATGGAAACAGATTTCAAGAAAAATATTAATTCATTGAATAGATTTATGTTTATTACATAAATGTCTCTTAATTAACATTATAATAGTATGATTAAAACGCGTAAACGTTTATATCATAATAATGGTGTCTATTTAATAAAGGTATGTTATTTATGTAATTTAAAAATAGTATTTTTTATGAATTGGGTGTATTAACAGCATGACCTTATATTAGTTAAAAAAAAAAAAAAAAAAAAAAAAAAAAACTATATAACTGTTTATTTTCCATATATATTATGATAATATCTAGTGTAGGAAAAATATTACTATTGTCCTTCGATTTAATTATATGTAGAAATAAGAATGAAACATTCAAATTGAAATTTAACATTTGTATTAATTTATCTGAGCTCTTATATCAGAGTTGTAGAAGATTTTAAATCATTTCGTAGTATGATGCAGTTAAATCACTTGTAAGCAACTCCTAAAACAATACATATTTACACACACACACACACACACACACATATATATATGCATACATATATTATGATATATGAGAATAATAGTGGAATGTACAAACTGCAAAGAAAAACTATAAAAATTATTACAGTATTAATAAACACGAAGAAAAAGTTAAATTTTAAAAATTATTCTAGTGAAACATTTAATATTCTATATGCTTTATTATCCTGTTCAGCAGGTGAGAATATATACATATATATATATAATAAAGATAATCTATTAATCATAGTAGAAGCCAAGCAACAGATACAAGATCACTGAAACACCAATGACCAATAAGATATAAATAAATAAATAAATAAATAAATATATATATATATATATATATATATATCAGTGGATGAAATACACTAATGTAAAGAAACCAGATCTATTAATTAACAGCCTGCAAAACAAACGAATCAATAAAGTAAAACAACATATCTTAACTTAAAACCATAATCCCACTGAAAATGTTTGAATTTTTGCATATTTTGGTTTCAATATGCATTTATAATCATATGTAGTTGAAATAATAATAATAATAATAAATTTTTTTAGAAGGTATGATACTTTTCCAAAATGGGAGAGTTGACACCTAATTTGGGTAGAACACATGTTGAAAAACGGCAAAACCCTTTTAAATTTGTTTTTTTTTTTTTTCTTTTTAATCACTGTTAGTTATAATTTAATAAAAGAACTGTTTTATTTCATATTCATTGTTTTCGTATCCCCCGCACTTAAATAAGATATTTTTGCAGTTATTATTAATTTTTTTTTCGCTGATATTTTGTAGAAGAACAAACTAGTTGACATAGCAGTTTCACTCTGCTCAGTTCCCCATCATATATATGTTCTCATAAATTTCTATTGCAAGACATATTATAATCATTTTTACAGAAATGAATTTGACTAAACGCTTGACACAGTGACAGAATGAAATCCAAGCCTAATAGGCTATCCACCGTTCACTTCGACATATTTGATGTTATTCAAATCTATTAATTTTTTTTTATTAGGGTCTATTTCGTAGTTTATTTTTCATGCTACTATTTCCAAAGAAACAATCCTCAAAATGCATATTTATATGGAATATCGCTGAATTTTGCTATGTTGATAAAATCTTAAATTACGGATAACTTACGAAATTTTCCTATTAGAATATTTGTAGTCCTTCAGGTTTAAACAAGTATCATAAATGTTATTTTCAAGTTGTCTTATATATGTATAATACTCAAAATGGACGTTTATGCTTAATTTTGCCCTATTCTGCTATGTTAAGTAAATCGTAAATTCCACATAATTTACGAAATTTTTTAATTAAAAAATTCATAGTCAGGGATGTTCATGCCAGTAACCTAAATGATATTTTAAAAGATTTTTTAAATCTTTACGATGAGAATATACCTCAAAATGGGCGTTTATACGAAATTTTGCCCTATTCTGCCATATTAAGTAAATCATAAATTTCCAATGACTTACAAAATTTTTATATTGGAAAATTCCTAGTCAAGGATGTTCATACTGTATCTTATATAATATTTTAAAAGGAGTCTGAAAACTTCACTATTAAAATATCCCTCAAAAGGTACATTTCTGCGAAATTTTGCCGTATTCTGCAATGTTAAGAAATTCGGAAATTTCGAATAATTTGCGAAATTTTCAAAGCAGCATGTTTATAGTTAATGATGTTCATCCCAGCATCAAAACTGATATTTAAAAGCTATTATTATATCTTAACGATAAAAATGTTTCTTTTCATGCACGTTTAAGTGAAATTTTACCCTTTCTCCCATGTTAATAAAATCGTAAATTTCGAATTTTTTTAATTAGAATGTTGCAAATGAATACAGTTCTTGCTAGTGTCATAAATAATATTTTAAATCTGTTTCGACCTTTCTGCGATCATTTGTTCGTGAAATATCGTGTACACAGTCTAACTTACTAACACCCTAAAGGACTAACGGATTAACACACTAACGGACTAACACACTAACAAACTAACAGGCACCCTACAGACGGATATCATACCCATTTTGATATTTTTGGATTCCACACTCCTGAAAACGTGTAAAAATGTCAAAAATCTGAGGTCAAAAATTTTCACGATTACCTAAGTTCCCCATACCTATAGTATGATGGGGGAACTAAGAGCTTCGTTTGAATAATAGAAAAAAAAATGTAGTTACATTAGAAACTTTTTGAAAAATTACCAAAGAAGCTAGGCGCTTCAATATTTAACGTAAAAAATAAAAATTACATTTATCTTAATTACTTGCATAGAAAAAAATTCTTTAAAAAATATTTCCTCCAGCGGGAGCTTTGGCGCCTAATGGGTTAAAACATTAATAGGACTACATTGCAAAAAGAGAAACCATATTTTAGAATAAAACTATTGCATGACATAGAAAAAGAAACAATAAAAGATGATTTAATTGTAGTTCATGTGTTGTTATATCCTTAGTGATGTAAGTTGCTAATTTGATTTAGACAGAATAAATCGTAAACCCTATTCTTTACGCATAACTGTTTAAGGTACTTCTTTAAACATTGAAATATAGTTTTATAGCTAAACATACTATTGGGTCATTCTACAAAAAAACGTAGGTTTTCAAAATTATAATAAAAAAAAAAAAATTCTTCAATTTTTTTTAATTAATTTATATTGCTCTTTTTATACTTATTTCTACCCCATATAGTTGGCCACATTCTTTTTTATTCTTTTTTAACTTTTTTTTGTAATTGAAATTTTGAACGTGAACGGAGGATACATACATGTAACGGAGAATACACCCTTATGATGTATTTCTACAATTTAAACATTTTATGAATGTGTACATATTGCTTTTATATATTAAATTAATTACACTGATTGCCCATGTGAAATGCTTTATTATAAAACATATTAAAGAAACAGTTTCTGCAATTATTAATTTGAACACTTTTCATTTTAAGTTAAATGTGCCAAATTTTCACTAAAAATCTATTGTTCTCTTTTATTCATAGTAGGTTGCTTCACGACTTCAACAACATCACTTAAATATACTTCTGATTATATCATCCTTTTCGGGGAAAATAAAAGTGTCATTAGAGCATTTTCGCATGAATTTTACAGTAAATTCATTATAAGACTCTTGTGACATAATTAAAGCTACATAAAATTTGTAGCTTTTCTTGCCAGCTAATTTGGTTATTACATAGTTATTTGGTCCTATCCTTGCACTGCTTAGGCCATTTCTCATTACTTCTTCATTAATATCTGAAAAAAAAAAGATTAAGAACTTAAATGTTACAACCTTAATAATAAAGTAATTAGTTAAATTTATTTATTTTTTAATGATATTCAGGAACTTAAAAATGTTGTAAAAGTGTAAGAAAAACTCAAATAATTGGTGTTTTAATATTTCGCTATTAAATAAAAAAGGAACTATAATGCAAATAAACTTTTTTAACCAAGAGAGACGATTTCCATCAATGTACGGGTGGCTAACGAGAATGCGCCACACCTAACTTTGAAACTGATTACTCATCACTTTCTAATCTCTTTCTGCCGCGCTTTGTAAAATGTAGATGTATGTTCACTGATAAAAATGTAATCGTAAAGACAGGAGCTCTGTTAAAACGCTCCGAAATATTAGTTATTATAAATGTTCTTCTATTATAAATAATATACAATATTTAGCCAAGAAATAAAAATTTTTTAAATCAACTAGGAGCTTATCCATGGATGGATTTTGAATAAGAAAATAATAATTAACATAATTAATAGATTTTGTCCATACACAGTTTACTTTCAGATGCTGAATGCAGACGTCTAATTGGAGTCTTTTGGATACACCATTATGAACTGGTGAGAAAGTGAGTACAAGTTCTTGCCTTCACTTCTATATTAATTAACTTTTAAGTTATTCAGAAAGCTCTAATGAATAAAATAATATTAAATTAAAATATTATTTATAAACTGATTTGGAATTTTGCAGGCGCTATGCGCTATCTAATCTATTAAATCTGCCTATAAACAATAGATATATGAGACTGAGAGTCTCAGTTCCATTCAGTTTAAATAAATAGCCCTATAGGCAATTTGAACAAAAAAAAAAGAGAGCTAAATTATATAAACAAAAATATATGATTATAAAAGAAGAAATGAAAAATAAATATATATATAATTGGTGTATTGAAATATTATAAAGGTATCATAAAATATATATATAGAAATAAAAAATAAAATAAACATACATATCTGTTTAACAGTCATCCATAATGATTAAATATATACACAAATATTTTTGAATATAAATAAATAAATAAAACTTCAGTTGTGAAAAGAAAAATAATACAAATAAAAGTAAAAATGACGTCATCTGTGAAAGATATAACATTAGTTGAAAAACTAAATGAAAACAATTATGATTTATGGTGTTTTAAGATTGAAATGCTCCTCATAAAAGAGGATTTATATAACGTTATAACTGATCAACCCCCAAATCCTCTGACTGCTGAATGGCAGGCAAAAGATAAAAAGGCAAGGGCCTTAATAAATTTATCGATTGATGACAGTCAGATTATAAATGTGCGTCATTTGACCACCGCCAAAGCAACCTGGGAGAATCTCCAGAACATTCATCAAAGATCGAACCTAACAAATAAATTATTCTTGCTTAGGAAATTATACTCAGCTAAATTAGCTGAGAATGGGAACCTCATTGATCATATTACAAATATCTATCAAACAAGAGATAAATTGACAGCAATAGGTGAAGAAATACACGATCATCATTTGGCGGCACTTATGTTGGGTTCTCTCCCCCCCTCATATGACACATTTATAACTGCTATTGAGAGCAGAAATGAACAGGAATTGACAGCCGAATTTATACGAAATAAATTAACAGATGAATATATTAAAAGATCACAAAACAAAAACACTCAGGGAGAAAACGCATACAAAATGCAGGTTAAAAACAAAACACAGACAGGCAAATATTGCACTTACTGCAAAAAATCCTCACATACCCGTAATGAGTGTTGGCACTTAAAAACCAGAGGTGGTAATCCACACCGCAGTAACAATAATTTCAATAACAGTAATGGGAACAGTACTAAATATAGAGGTAAACAAAAAACACAGTTAATTAAAGAGACAGAAAACAAACTGAAAAATTTAACTTTTATTATAGACAAAACCGAAAATGATAGTTTCGTTGTCGATAATGGAAGTAGTGCGCATGTCTGCAACGATTTAAGTAAATTTACATGTTTAAGAAGCGACGAAAAGGTAAATGTTATGTTAGCAAACGGACAGACCGTAGTTTCTCAGGGACATGGGGACATAAATATAGATGTAGTTAACTCCGATAGAGAAACGAACAGTATCACATTAAAGGATGTATTATACATACCTGATATGGCTACTAATTTGATCTCCATAAAGAAAGCAACTGAGAATGGCTGCGTTGCCATATTCAAAGACAAAAAATGTCAGATTAAATACAACAACAAAACATACATTGAGGCTAACTTAACCGATAATTTATATGAGATAAAAACACATAAAAATTTATCGGAAAGTATAAACATTGCAGAAACAGTATTACAATATGGCATCAGCGGTTAGGTCACAAAAATTATCAACAGATCAGGGAGCTCACCGAGAAGAACATGGCGACAGGAATAAATTTAAATAAGTGTAAACATAATGAGGAATGCGAGATATGTATAATCTCGAAACTAGATGATGACTCATATCCAAAAAAGGCTAATTAACGAGCGAACAGACCCCTAGATCTAGTCCATTCGGATATATGCGGACCTTTTCAAACGTCGACCGTAGGTGGTAAAAATTACTTCTTAACGTTTATCGACGATTTCAGTCGATATGCGTTTACTTATCTATTGAAGTATAAAAGTGAAGCATTCGAAAAATTTAAAGAATATCATGCGTTGACTGCGAATAGGTTTGGAAGGAAAATAAAAATACTCCGCACTGACAATGGTGGGGAATATACAAGTAAAGAATTCGAAGAATTTCTCACCAATGAGGGAATAGAACATCAACTTATTGTACCTCACTGTTCACCTCAAAATGCTGTTGCAGAAAGAAAAAACAGAACCTTAGTTGAAATGACTAGGTGTTTACTAAAACAAAGCGGATTACCAAATAAATTCTGGGGCGAAGCAGTCATGACTGCAACTTATCTGCAAAACAGATTACCCACGAGAGCTTGCGACGTAACACCGTATGAAAGATGGACAGGAAACAAACCAGATCTTTCAAATATTAAAACTTTTGGTTGTAAAGCATACACATATACTCATAAAATAAATAGAAGGAAACTAGACAGCAAGGCTAAATTGGGTACATTTGTGGGATATGACCTCAGAAGCAAGGGATATAGAATTTATATAGATGATAATGTAAAAATATGTAGAACGGTCAAATTCATCGAAACAGATCAAATGCGCGAGATAAGCAAAAGCAATGACGATGATCAGTTACTAATGAATGAAAATGAAAATGAAGCCGGTACTGGTGAAATAAATAGTAAATCATCCTTTCCGGTAGTTTTAACTGAACAGAATCAGGAACCAAATTCACAGAATGAGGAAATTTCAGATCAAAATATTCCCAGAAGATCAGAAAGAGCCAACAAAGGCGTTCCACCTGATAGATTCGTTTTATTAACAGATACCTTGAAAGTAGTCGAACCTAAGACCTTTCGTGAAATATTAGAATTACAAAACCCTGTAGAAAAAGAAAATTGGCTAAAAGCAGCCAAAGATGAGATTAATTCACTCAAAGAGAATAATACATGGACATTAGTAGACCCTCCACCCAACGCACATATAGTAGGTTCTAAATGGGCGTTCAAAGCCAAACACAATCATATGGGAGAAATTCAAAAATATAAAGCGAGGTTAGTGGCGAAGGGATTTAGCCAAAAATACGGAGTGGATTACGATGAGACATTTGCCCCGGTGGCGTCTCACACAACTATCAGATCATTTTTAGTCATGGCTCTATACAATAATCTAGAATTAAATCATTTAGATGTAAAAACCGCGTTTTTGCATGGGGAATTGGAGGAAACAATTTACATGTCACAACCAGAAGGATTTATAAATCCCGGGGATGAGAAAAAGGTCTGTAGATTAAAAAAGGCAATCTATGGTCTCAAGCAGGCAGCCAGAGCCTGGAACTTGAAAATAAATGAGACATTAATTAATCTAAATTTTACACAAAGTCAAGCTGATAAATGTCTATATAAAAGAAATATTAACGGTAGAAAAGTCTACGTGCTAGTGTACGTAGATGATATTTTAATCGCTGGAACTAAGAACGACATAAAAGAAATTACTGAAAAACTCAGCCGCGAATATAAAATTACTAACCTAGGGAATGTAGTTAATTATTTCGGCATAAACATTACTAGACCGGATAACAATACATTGTTATTAGATCAAACCTATAAGATTAAACAATTAATAGACAAGTTTAACTTAACAGATTCAAAACCTACTAATATCCCAATGGATACAAATTATTTAAAAAATAATAATAACGATAATTTTTTGCCAAACAATACAGACTATAGAAAAGCAGTAGGGGCATTATTGTACATTTCCACAACATGTAGACCAGATATAAGTGCGGCTGTCAACTTTCTGTCCCGACACAATGAAAATCCCAGGAAATGCGACTGGGAAGCTGTTAAAAAAGTCATGAAATATCTTAAATGTACGATAAATTTAAAATTAGCGTATAATAAAAATGCAGCTCCAGTTTTAACAGTATATGCAGACTCAGACTATGCAAATGATCCAGGTGACAGAAAATCTGTCACAGGTAATATTTTCTTCATTGGAGAGAACCCAATATACTGGGTGTCCAAAAAACAAGGCAATATTACATTATCTACAGCTGAGGCAGAATACGTTTCTGCCAGCAATGCAGCTCAAGAAACTGTGTGGCTGTTGCAACTGTTAAAAGACTTAGACATGAAACAAGAAAAGCCAATTATAATTTTCGAAGACAATCAGGCATGCATTAAACAAATAGAGGGTAACAAATACCAATCAAGAACTAAACACGTAGACTTGAAATACCATTATATAAGAGAACTGTATGAAAATAAGATAATAAAATTGCAATATGTCGATAGCAACAACATGACTGCCGACATCATGACGAAACCATTACCAAAGACAAGTCTACTTAAACTTAGAAAGAATTTGAACTTACTGGATTACAGCGAAATATAAAACAAGTAGGGGTGTTGTAAAAGTGTAAGAAAAACTCAAATAATTGGTGTTTTAATATTTCGCTATTAAATAAAAAAGGAACTATAATGCAAATAAACTTTTTTAACCAAGAGAGACGATTTCCATCAATGTACGGGTGGCTAACGAGAATGCGCCACACCTAACTTTGAAACTGATTACTCATCACTTTCTAATCTCTTTCTGCCGCGCTTTGTAAAATGTAGATGTATGTTCACTGATAAAAATGTAATCGTAAAGACAGGAGCTCTGTTAAAACGCTCCGAAATATTAGTTATTATAAATGTTCTTCTATTATAAATAATATACAATATTTAGCCAAGAAATAAAAATTTTTTAAATCAACTAGGAGCTTATCCATGGATGGATTTTGAATAAGAAAATAATAATTAACATAATTAATAGATTTTGTCCATACACAGTTTACTTTCAGATGCTGAATGCAGACGTCTAATTGGAGTCTTTTGGATACACCATTATGAACTGGTGAGAAAGTGAGTACAAGTTCTTGCCTTCACTTCTATATTAATTAACTTTTAAGTTATTCAGAAAGCTCTAATGAATAAAATAATATTAAATTAAAATATTATTTATAAACTGATTTGGAATTTTGCAGGCGCTATGCGCTATCTAATCTATTAAATCTGCCTATAAACAATAAAAAAAACAACAACTATGTATTAAGAACATAATTAAGACTAATTAAAAATTATATATTAGTTTTAAAATTGATTTTCTAAAAAAGCTGTAATCTCCATTACACATTGTGTATCCTCCATTGCATTTATATTGTAACGGATTATACATATACGGAGGATACAAATTGCTATGTTTTGTTTTGTATATCCTGTTGATTTAGGGTAAAAACATCATGCTGATAAAGTTTACTTATAAAAGTTATGAATTATTAACTGAGAAAATAATTTAAATAAATAAACAATTCGTATCTTTTAAAATCAAGATCGGAGGATACACAATGTAAAGGACCTATTTGACTTCAGAGAGAATAATACATAAATTCTTACCTACCAAGATGTTTAGCTCCACTGTGAAGAACAGATATTGAAAATGGCTCTCTGCGATTCCAAATCTCTGTAATGTGTTGACAGTATTGCCATCTATCGGAAATTCTTGTATTTAATTGCATTCTGAACGGAGGATACAAGAAAAACTGTGACTGTAATTCAAAGGATAATTAATGCAATACTTTTTTTTCTTTTGCAGCAAAATTCACTTAAACTGTAAAAAACCATCTAATGACTGAAACTGCTCTATATTAAATATTATATTTTTTTGGATTCAACAAATAAATGAAAGAGTAAATGGAAGAACATATGCAGTAATATGTAACGGAGGTATACAAGTATCCCTCCGTTCTTTAAAAAAAATAAATAAATAAATAAATAAAAACATCACCAGTTTTTATTAATTATTAAAAAAAAAAATGTTATAATATTTGAAATCTCTTAAGAGAATATTTTAAAAGAATTATTTTTAAAACTAACTACCCCAAACCAGAAATATTACGTTTTTTGTAGAATGATCCTATTATTCTTTTAATAATACGTTTTGACAACTTCTATTTATGAGTAGAAATTTCATGCAATTCATATATTATTCAGATTACTTTGACAATACATTAAGACTGATAGTTATAAAGCGAATACATGCTTAAAAAATGAGAGTTTCTTGATTTCATGTGAAGTTTATTAAAACTTCACAATTAGATTTTGTTATTTATGACATGTTTAAGTTCTCATCTTTCAACGTAAACTTTAATAACCATTTCACACGCCATAAAATGTACATTTTCTATTCATTTAAAATAATATTGTAAAAAAATATTGAGAATTACTTTTTAATTGTTATGTTAATGATATTTGTAAGAACCTCGTCCCGTCTTCCGCTGTTCCTTTTTTGTTTAAAAGTGGAATAAGTTTTCATTCGCTGTCATAGCAGTAAGCTGATATTTGAATATTATGCATTATGCAGAGAAATAAAGAATAGATTCTGATTTTATTTTATTTTTTTTTATCCAGGTAAAGTAAGATAATAATTTATTTGTCTAGAATTTCTAAACTAAATTTTGATATATTTTAAAGTTTTGTGGTTTCCCTGTATTCAAAAATGAGACTTTTTGACTATAATTGTTTCTAAATGTCTGTCTTCGAGACTGTTATCAACACATCGTAAAATGAAACAATAGCAAAAGGTCCAAACTGTAAATCATTATGATATAGGGATATTATTTGATTTTTTTTTTTTTTTTTTTTTAATCAAATAGATAGTTTGTGAACAGGGACATTATTATTATTATTAATTTATTACAGTTTAAAAGCGAAAATTCTAGTTAATACATATTAGCATCTTTAAAATATACTAAATAAAATAAAACATTTGTATATTTTTAATAAATCTAAAGCACATTTTTTCCGAATATTCTATAAATGATTTGATTATTCTTTCACAATGCTCCATAAAATAATTTGCATTTATTAAGAGCTATATCTTGAATTTCTTTCATGTATTATACAATGATGTTATAAGTTTTTATTTTTTTTTTTTTAACCACAGTAAATTTAAGTATACTAAATTGAGCATAAAAATTTACAGACAAAATACAGTTGTATGAAAATTTTGCAAAAGCGTCCGTGTCCATTAAATATGAGTGATGGTATGGCGATAGCAAATTACAATGTGTTCAAGTAAATTGTTTAAGAAGGAAAACATTTAACCTTACTCATATATTAGACAAAATGTTGCTTGTGTAGTACGTTGTTTGTTCAATTGTTTTTCTAATTTTAGACGTCTTGCTCTTTTATTAATTATCATTTTAATGTCTAATGAATACATAAAGGAAAATATTTTGATCGGTATATATACCTATTATTAGTATTAAAAAAAATGAATGATCAAATTAAGTATTTTGAAGATAATACGGAGATATTACTTGAAATTTTTAATTAAGTTAGGGGAGTTTCGATGTTTTGTTTAAGTTAATGCTCTTTGAATAGTTAGGAATATTTTTGTTTCTTTTTCTTTTTGTATTTCATAGAAATTTCTTATACATTTAGAACGTTTTAGTTAAAAAAACGTTATTTATTTATTTATTTATTTATTTTTTAATTTTAGACGTAAAAATTATGGGTCAAAATGTTTCATTTATTATAAAGATTATTTTTTAAAATTTTGTAAGCCGTTGTACATATTTAAAATCTTTTTTAGAAGTAACAAAATTTATGTTTAATTAAAAATTAGTTATTACAACACAGTAATAAAGATCAAAAAGTATGCTTCCAGAAAAAGTTTCTGAAATTCTTATTCATTAAAATTATTAGCTGAAAAAATTATAACATTATGAATACAGTGAAACTTGTTTTTTAGAAAAGCAGTTTAATTTGATGAATTGCAAGTCCTGAAATATTAATGTGTTAATCAATTAATGAAAATTAGGAGATATTCATAAGTTTAAAATTAAGATCGATCTATAAAACTTTAATTTATTTTAAACTTAAAAAATGCAATCTAAAACGAAAGTGATTTATTTTATGAAACATTAAAAATTGTAAATAATTTTATCTTTTATTTTTAATTTTATTTTTTTATTTTTTTACTATTATTTAACGTCTATTAATTTTCTTTAACATTATTTAAAGAAAAATATTATGTGTAGCTCATAAATTTCGGAATTAATAATAAAAATAGGTATTTTTAAATAAAATTTTTACTACTAACGAAAGAAAAGTGTTGGTGTTGCTTTTGCTGTAGTTATTAAGGCCGATTGCCAATGCGTGGGATCTGCGCCTATATACCATTCTTCCCGAGGAGCCTTTCTGAGAACTATTAGTCCATATTCACGTTACTTTTGCAAAAACAACGAAAAACTACGAGCGATCAGAATGAGGATCTTATCTGGATCGAATCTGCCACTTTCAGTCTATCAGGTTCGAAAGCATTAACACTCGTTAATTGGTGCGTTATCGAAATAAAAATAAAACGAAAAAATGTCATTAATTATTTAAGTTTTTTTTTTCTTAATTTAATAAAATATATTAACAAGTAAGTTTAAATGTTAGAGAGAAAAAAAAAAAGGAAATGTTTGATAAATACAATTTGTTATATTTTTCCTTCCTTTTCATGCACTGACTAAATAAACTCTATTATGTTCAGTATCCTAAATTCTTTCTTTGTATTTTTTAATAAAAGAACAAATTATGAATATTGTGTAATGTAAAATTATGTATCAGCGATAAATTAACGTAAAAAGAAATTTTTCTTTTCATTTTTTTTCTTTGTATCTCTTAGCAATCAAAATTAAATTTATATGAAGTTTTATTTCTTTATTTTTTTTTTTTTTTTTTCTTTTTTTTTTTTTTTTTTTTTTGTTTGATAAAGAAAAATAAACAAAACAATAAAGCATAAAGAATTTTCAAACCATTTATTTGATAAAAGACGATTCAAAATGCATATTAGATCGATGCCCTAGAATTAACTTCTACAAAACTTTAAATGGATTGACTTATACTATGACAAACGGAATTTACATATGATAACGTATTTTAGAAAATAAATGGTTGTACTATATTAATATATATATATTTTGTAATGAAGGTAAACGTTTTATTTGTCAAAATATTTTGCAATTTTTTAAAAATATATATGTCGGAAGTTACAACACACTGCCAACAAATTCTGTAAATTTACTGAAATGTTTATACAGAGTGCCTCTAAACTTTCAATAATTGTTAGTTAAAAGTAAATAATCAAGGTTCTCAATCTTTATTCTGCATTTTTAATAATTTTTATTATCTAGTTTATCAAATAAATAAATAAAGAGGAATGTCTTTACTTAAAAAAAAAAAAAAAAGCATCCTCAGTCACAAATACATCCTCACCAATACTTAATTAAACTAATATTAGTCATTAAAATGCTTATATAAAATAGTTTTTAACATATCCGTTAATTTTCTTTGTAATTGTATGTAAGACTGAAGATCAATGATTAACAGTAGTTATCTGTTGAAATTTTTAACAGTGCAGCATTTTATAATCCCAAATAGAAAAAAGGTTATAAATAAATCATACAAAATATTGATTTGTAGCGAAATAAGGTATTCATATATTTTCAATATAAAATAATTAAACTTAAATCACAGTTTTATCTAAATCTTTTGTGCTTACAAGTGACGAAATTAACTATCACATAATTTTGATGACGAAAGGAGGGTGTCAAATATTGTTCTTATCATAGTCAGTTTTAGAAAACAAGGTACGAATTGTAGATTAGCCACCGTGAGATGGAAATTAATTTGTTTGTTTATGTGTACACAAAAGATATTCTAACTAACTTTGTGGAGTTTGCGTTCCTGCAAACTCCATCTTAACTTAAATACTTAGATTACTAAGAGAACACAAGACTTTAAATAACAATAACTAAAGTTTATTTGAGCAGATTAATGGGAGGGCGGCCTGGTACTAAAGCTTAGCTCAGTCAGCGTTTTACTTAATCAAAATATATGAATCAACAATTTAAGTAGATAATCTTAAATATCTCACCACAGCAGATAGTCGAAGGTGTAGAGACGGTCACACTCGTACTCCAATACTACGGCTTCACTATGGGACAGAGGATTCCCTTCTGCCCCAGCTTGAACTTTCCGAAAACTAGTAGACACTCACCAACGCTCAACACTACTTAACTCCACACAACTAAATCTCTTCTACTCTACTTTCGATATTCACCAAAATAAGAATCATCACATTCGCTATAAGATCCTCCAACATCCACACTATCTACTAAAACCATCTCTATTTTTATCCTTCTTCCTACACCCTCCTTTCAGTACATTTCAATCCGTACTTTCAAAAATCACTTCTAATTTAACTAATATTCAAAATCTAAGTCTTTTAATGCAGCACCCTGCCGACACAAAACTATCTCGACCTCAACCGTCACCGAGTCACTGGCGACGGAGTGATTTTAACCGTCCCCACTTCCTACTTTGCTGGATCCAGCTTAATTGAAACAACTGCGGTGACGTTCTAACGTCTCAACCTCACAACTTGTTTCAGATTTTCAAGCAATTTGGCTGCTATCATCGCAGAATCTTATGATTTTCAGAAACGTATGCAGGATTTTAATTTCATTTTGTTATTTTTAAATATTCATGCTACAATAAAAATATGTTTATTGAAAAGTATTTCTACAGTTAAGTGTTGTACGCTTCAGCACGCACACATACACACACACACACAACAACAACAACAAAAAAAATGTGTGTTTATATTGATTTTTTGAAAATATTCTCTATTTGACCTTAATGGTAGAAAAAAGCTTAAACAAAAATAAGTAAATGAAATATATTAACAGGTAATTTTTACACTCAAAAATATGTGAAATATGCAGATTTGGCATAATTTTTTTTTTATGCAGAAAACGTTAATGTAAAATTATTTATACAATAGTTTTGATTTTCTGAAGATAATTTCTGTTCTAAAATATAGTCATTTTTCATAAATTTCCTTCAAATAACTATTAAAAACTAAATAATAACTTTAATCCTTATAAAACTTAATTTATGAATAGCAAAATAATAATTTCAATGAAATATGATATTTCAAATGTTTTAAATTTTGAGACCAGAAAAGAAATTAATTTACATACTAAAAATATCTTACGTACTGAAATAACTTACATATTACTAATAACGTACATACTCATAAAAATAAATGATACTATTACTAATTTAATTTTTTTGTTCACTGCAGTTAATATATTTTGCTATTACTCTTGGATTTAGCTTATCTGGGCTGAATAGTGAAAGGAAAATTTGTAACATTAACAAAATATATGGACAATGTTTTTTACCCAAAAGTTTTTGACACTGAATCGAACTGTAGGTGGATGAGTAACCTATATTTTAAGGTACAGTATATTAAGATGCATAAACTAAGATGTATTTATGAATTAAAAAATATATTGTATATATTAATTTTTATAGTTGAAAAGTTTCGATTTATCTGCATTACTAATACTTAAAGAATTCTTTAAAATTCTGAGACTTGAAAGAGTTTATTCTTTATTTGCTTTATATTTCTATCCTTCCTCATAAAATCAAATAAGTATAAGGCTGCTGATAATTTTAAGGTTAAAGAGCATATTCTTCAGACAAAAAGCATCGAAATATCTGTTATTTTAAATTTTAAATTTTATCATCAATTGAATAAAAGATTGTATTTGCTTTGTAAGAGATTTCCACATTTCAAGAAATGAAAAAATTACGTTTTAGTGTATTATTCTTTACCATTCTAATTCAATTTTATTACTATTTGTACACAAAGGAAATATCTTTTCATATACTTGGGCTTAAAATTATTTTAAAAGAATAATATTAAAAAGGTATGCTTTAAAATACAGCTGAACATTATCTATAGATGTTTGTTATTATTTTATAAGAAAATTATTTCAGCATAAAATGAATTTTTTTATGACTTCTAATTGAAGTTTCTAAAATCATTTTCGAAAAGATACAGTAAAAAAAAAAAAAAAAAAAAAAAAAGAATATTTTATGACTTTTTTTTAATATAATTTAAAAATGAAGTTTTAGAAAAGGGAGTTTCACAGTAAAAAAATTTAAAATATACATAAACATAAATTTTTAACATTCCCCTTTTTAAAATTATTTATAAGAATTTTAGATTATTCATTGTACTAAATCTTTAAAAAATATATAATTGAAATAAAATTTAATTGAAAAACATGTACATTCATATACAATTTTTATAAAATATGTTTTAAATGTAAATTCTGCCATCTAATTTATTAAAAAAAAAAAAAAAAAAAAAAAAGCATGCATGCCTCATAAATTTCGCAGGGTTTCGATGGGATATTTTTCTCGAAGGTTATTATTTTTATGATATATTTGTGGATTCTCATTCAGAAAAAAATATCAAAAATACCCCCATCACATACAGTTTTGTCAGAAAATGGAAGTTTTTGACAGAAATGAGATTAAAACTTTACTTTTTTAAAACCCTATCTGATTTTTTCCTGAAAAATCTAGGCGATATAAGTCAAGAACAAAGAGTACGATTTCATAAACACATGAAAGAAATAGGAAGGTGGCCGACGTAATGTTATCATGTTATCAGATTATTTTCTGATGCTCCACAGAGAGTGCTCTAAAGCCATGCACAAGTGAAAGCACTCTACACGGAGTTTTAATGTAAAGTAACAGAGACATTGAGAGATAATATGTAATTGATAGCATATTTTGAGGTATTTTAAACATAAAAGTTTCGACTCTGTTATAGACTTTGTGAAAATTCTTTAGATGTTCATACTTATTTTGTAAAAAAAACCTTGTGTGATAGGGGAAAAAAAAAAAAAAAAACCTAGCATTTTTCAATTCAGTTTATTAAAAAACACTAGAAACTCCCAAAGCAGTGATGATAATAATAATAATAATAATCTGGTGTGTCACCCACACGACTTTCTCTTACCCTGAAATTTAATACTATAAATACAGGTTGCAGATAAAAAGGTAAGATAACGAGTACTGTAATGTAAACCTGCAATAAACAATTCATATTAGGCTTCTGAAAATTTTTATATTATAATTAGTTCTGTGTGAGGGGGGCTACCGCCCCCTTCAACCCCCCGTTTCATTAATGCACCTACATTTATATACAATTTAATTCGGTTATTAAAAAATAATTCTGTTTTTAAAAAATCATTTATTAATATTATTATTTTAAAAAAATTATCTTTTATGATAATGCAGACGATTTCCATATTAGAGAAGTAGTATAACACCAAATATCCAAAAAAAGCCCATTTTATTCTCAATATTAAAAAAAAAAAAAAAAAAAAAAAAAAAACGATTTTTTTTTCTGTTTTTTTTTTCGTTAAAAGTAAAAAAAAAACGATAACTTTGTTTTAAATTATCGCATATCGGTGGTTCAACCATTCGTTTTAAAGGTATTGGCGAGCTCTTTTGAAAGATACCCATCATGAAAATTTACTCCCCTCGAGGGGGACTTCCCCCCCAGGGGGGGAGACGAGGCTCCTACATACACAAAATGTTTTTCCCAGTTAACTATCTCTATTACAAAAAATATATATTCGTTTCATTTGGTTTAGTGCAGTCTATAGACGTTAAACCCTACTTACCTGCAATTTCCCCCATAGACGTAATGCATTAGAATTCTCTTGATTGTCCCTGTACACGAACAATTTGTTTGATCTTAACGAAAAGTTTACTGTAGCATCCCTATATGATACACATTTAGAATACCAAGTTTGAACTTTCTGCCATAATTTGTTTTTGAGATATGCTGATAACAGACAGACACACATACAGACACACAGACATACAGACATACACACAGACCATTTGCTAAAAACATGATTTTCGTATTCAGGGGACCTCAAAACGTGTAAATATAACAAAATCTCGCGTTCGAAAATTTGACCCCAAAACAATACTTTCTCTACCTTATGGGTAAGAGAAAGTAATAATCTATGGTTTTTCAAACCTGCGTTATTTATATATCAATAAATATATGCATAGCAATTACTTGATGACTTAATTAAAAGAATTTAAATGATATAGCCATTAACTGCTGTGTTTTTCCCAATTGCAACCTAAATACGATTGAGATTTATCACAGATTTTTTAACAGAAAAATAATATACTTAAAGACGAAGGTAACAGTTAATATTTATTACCATTAAATTCTTATAATTTTAAACGTGGATTTTTCAATTATTTTCCACAATAATACAGTAAAGGAATAAAAATATGTCAATCAATACTTACAAATTTATTTTCAAAAAACGATCATGCGTTTCAAATAAAAAAGTTTATTTATATTTTACATATCGATTAATCTGCACTGTTAAAAATTTCTGTAAATTTAATGTCAATATTTATCCAGAGTCTCTGTAAATTTACAGTAATTCTTAGTTAAAAGTGAATAATCGAGATTCTCAATCTTTATTCTGTATTTTTACCTACTTTTATTATTTAATTTTTTAATTAAAATTAAAAATAACTATTCCTACTTTAGAAAAAGCATTCTATGTCCGAAATATAGTCTCAACAATAATTAATTAAATTAATATTTGTTTTTAAAACAAATATATAAAATAAATTTTTTTAACATCTCCGTTTATTTTTCTCTGTAATTTTACGTAAGACTTAAGATAATAGATTAGACAGTGCTTTCTGTTGAAATTTTTAACAGTGTGCTGTCTATAAAAATTCTCGTTAATATGATAACTATGTTACGATATAGAAAAATATTCCTTATAAACTTTTTCTTTTTTGCATCTAGAAACATTTTTTGAATATTTAAAGTATAACATAATGATACTTAAAGACAAATTTTTCATAAAAAATGTTGCATCAGAATATTTTATGCATAATTTATGTAAAAACAAAGTACCTAAAACGATACTATGGTTTTCTATATAAACATAAACAAACAATGCCAATTTTCTATTTATTTGTTTACTTTTTAAATTATTCTCAAAATATTTCATTCTATCTAATTAATTTTATTTTTCAGTGGTATTTTATTTAAAAAAAAAAAAAATATATATATATATATATATATATCAAATTGAAATGCAAAGAAAAAAATTCTACTTTATCAGATCTCTTTCTCTCTCTCTCTCTCTCTCACACACACACACACAAAAAAAAATCCCTAAATAAATAAAATTATTAAAATATTATTCAAAATATTGCTTCCCCTACATTACATGCCGATCTGTAAAAAGTTTTGAGCCACTAGTTGCAATACCGATTTGCTACCGAAGTTGACAGACGGGAAATACCCGGTTCCAGTCCAGGGCTCAATCTTCGACCTACTCGTTCACAGCTTTTTGTGATTTTTGCGGAAACATAAGTGAATGCCAGCTTCGGCAAGCTTGAAGATACCCAACGGGGGTACTCCTCATATGCCAAAAAACCTAGCTCAGAAAATTGGCTTTAATGTACACATCAGCAGCAACACCAGTAAAAAGTTTAGATTTGCAAAAGCAATTTATTTAAATCCTATTCAATATGAAACTGCCTTTACATATCGCTAAAAAACCTTTAATTTAGTTATAATTTTAAGCAATATACCTTACAAATGTAGCTAATGCATGTAAAAAAAAAAAAAAAAAAAACACGAAAATTTGAGAATTTTTACAGATATTTAAAAACATTATTTCAAACATTAAGCAAATGCTAGTAGCGAAATCTCCATGGGAGAGATTGAGCGCCCATAGAGAATCAGATGGAAGGGCTAGAGTGCACATGTTGTAACTTCAGGTAGTTATACAACAGGAATAGTGGAGTTACTACTTTATTGTGCATGTTGATGATTTTGAACGTTTAGAATAAAACACAGTTATTTTGATTTACTTTCCAAAATTGCTGCTTCGTTTTTCCTAATAATGCAGTAGAATTACAACAGTGCAAAATGTTTTTAAATTAATTGGTTTCAGAAAAATTATTAACCTAATAAGTACAAGCGATTGAATAAACACTATAAAATACAAGAACTGGCAAAAATTGTTTCGGGTCGAAGGAAACATTACCTTTTGTCCGGCGAACAAAGTAAGCACGATTGCTGCAAACAAGCATTGTTTGCAACACTCGTGCCTACCCTATTCGTCTGACGAAGGGTCGTGGTTTCCTTCGACCCGAAAAAATAGTTGTCAGTTCATGCATTTTACAATGCCTATTCAAAATTTTGTACTGATTATTTTTAACTGATGATTGATTTTGTTTTTATTTTGTTTTTACTTTTTGTTTTGAGTTTTAATAAAAATGCACCAATTCTAAGGTGCATTTTTATTAATTAGTAATCTAGACTAACTACAGGAACATAACAGTTTTCTCTCGTCTGATTAATTATTGAATAAAATGGTACGTAATCTCTCCTATTTAAGTGGTTAAATTTGCACATCTGCTTCTTTGCAGTGATTGCAAATGTTCCTGTTAGTTTCAGAGCTAACAAAGCTAACGCAGCTTAATTATAATGAGAAGATATTGTACATTGAATGACTGGAACTATTCCAGGAGACAATTTCGAGAAATGATTGGACTAGATTAAATGTTTCAGTTGTGGCAGGTAGTTGCACGAAAGCTGATTCATTCACAACAAAAAACGCATTGAATGGGAACAAAAGCAGTTTAAGTAGGTCAAACAAAAAAAATATGGAAACTGAAAAGAAAAAGGACTAATTATAAGTTAAAATTGTTATCTAGCAACTTAATATTTTGTAATTTTACACATACACACACACACACATATCCTCTTGAGACCCAAGCTCATTTTTTTCAACCGAGGTTTACCAAATTTGAGATTAATCGTCTTAATAGGAGTACAAAACACTACATATAGTCAGTTTTTCAAAAAAAAAAATAATTAAAAAGTTACTTTTTAATATGTCCATTATAATGGACATTGGGTCTTTGTCTTGCAAAAATATATTTTACTAATAAACAAGAGACAACTTAAAAAATTATTTCAATCAACATAAATGTAAAAAGTAGCTTTATTTAAGGGTTTAAAAATGAAAATTATCTAAAAGTTTATGAAAAGTATTACAATTTTTGAATATTTTAGTGCACACACAAAATAAATTTAAATGAACTTGGTTATTTATATAAAAAAGAAATTCACAAAATCTATGTATGTGCTTCAGCAAAACAATTATTTTGCACTGTTACACAGAAATACATATTGCATTTCATACACATAACTTTAGTTTTTTTTGTACATCCTTTATTCTTGCATCTTACAGAATTCTTAATATCCATCATTATTGGAAGATGTTTGTTTTGCTTTTTACTACTAGAAGTGGAATCCATACTCAAGTCATGTCTTTTACGTTTACGAGTGTTTGTTTCTTCATCAGTCAATTCAGATGATGTCAGCAGTTGTTCCGCAATTAAAGTTTTAAAGTCTAAAAACTGCATGCACTTACCACCCATATTAGATTTCTGGTCCTCCCTCATTAAAATCCATGCATTCACAACACTGAGATCAAAGAAATGAAGAATTGTTTTAACAGTCCATTTCTTTGTGCGTGTTTAAATTCGATAGTAACTAATTATCCTATCAATCAGATCAATTCCACCCATGTTGGCATTGTACTCATTTATTATTACTGGCCTTGGAACTTCAATGTATTTTTTATCTTTTTTTGACCATCGCTTACATTTATCTTGTGGTTCTACTCCAAGTTTGGATGAACATAACAATACAGATTTTTTATCATACCATTTTACCATGCATATTTCATCATCCTGACAAACTGACATATCAGACGAACCTCTTCCCATTTTGAACATTATTTTATCATTTGTAAGATGAACTGCATTTGGGACCCTTCACTTCATGATAGTGCCCGTAGATGCAATATCTCTTTTCCTTAAATCATCTATTAATGAAATTGAAGTAAAACATCTGTCAAAAAAAAGATGGGCTCCCCTGGGCACTGTCTCTATCAACCTTGTTACTGCTGCACCACCAACATCGAGGCTCTTGGCCCTTTCACATGAAAATAGTGTATCTTTTCCTTGGTAGACTTCAAAATCTAACACTAAACCACTTGGTGCTGCCAAAACGAAGTTCTTTAGTCCTTCTGGATAAGGCTTTCCAGGTACATATTGTTTTACAGAACAGACTCCGGTAAATGGTATCATCTGCTTAACTACAGCAAGATTCTTACTGCGAGGAAGTAAAAGACAACCTTTTCTAACTCTGTCCATTATTAATCTTACTTTCCAGATCTTATCTCTCTGTTTCTGCTCATCTGTAACTTGAGCATCATCAAGTACTTTCAAATGGTTTCTTATTTGAAAATATTTGTTCCTAGTAATCGCGTTAGCTATAGCAGGAACACGCGTAGTTTTCTGCCAGTACATGCGAACTCTTGGATATCCTAAGCATGACATCAGCAAAGTTGCTCCTATATAAGCCTTCATGTCATTTAAACAAATATTTAAAACATTACCTGTTTCTTTCTGAAACTTCATGTTCGTAAATTTGCACATTTCCATTAAACATGTATCATCCCAAAAGAGAGAAACATATTCCTGTGGTGACCAGTTGTGTCTATTAGCTGCAGAATCATAACTGTCCCAGACAATATCTTCAAGGCAATTAAATCTGTAATAAAATATGTTGAAGATTCTGTTAAAGCAACATAAAATAAATAATTTAATAGAATATTTACCACTACAAATAATGTAAAATTTATTCTAATTATTTAAATATGATATTTACTTTTCAGTTTTCTTCCGAAATTGCCGCCTACTTGTTTGATTTTTTGCCTGTGCTTCTTGCTCAGAAGTTTCTTTTGTACTACTATCAGAAGGCTCATCATTGTCACTTGAACTGCACTCATCTATTATGTTATTAGATACTAAAATTTCATGCTCTTTGCTGCTTTCTTTTTCCTCATCTTCATCACTAATATCAATGTCCGACACTTCACCATTCATTATTGCTTCCAAAATTTTTTCTGCATCTTTATCGGCATCTAAATACCGTCGACTTCCAAATATCTCTAATAGAAATAAAAAAAGAAGAGTATGACAATGTCCAAAATCACAAATTCTGATTTAATTATTAGTATAGAATTTTTATTTAAAATAAGTTTATTTCTAAATAAATTATTATTATATAAATTTATTTCTAATTGACCATATGTTATAAATTTATTTCTAATTGACCATCGAATTAAAAATTAAAAGAAAAGAAAAGGAATTAGTTTTGTTTCCACACACACTTAAGAATTCATGCAATTAATTACTAGTAAAAGATAGTTATTAAAAGCGCACAATTAACTTAATTCAGAAATTTTATTTTAACAAAATCGACATAATATGTAAGCTGACTTATTATAGAACTACTGTAGCTGCATTACTGAAATCATAACTGTGCATTCTGCATTTAATTTTGATAAATTGGGCCCATTATCAATAAATTTTATAAAAACATACATTTAAAAAAATGTTTTTTATATGTTTAGTTAACATAGGAAAGTCTACAAACAAATTTAACCATCAAATTTCAATTTTTAAGCATTTAATGACGTTAAGTTAAAATTAAATTAAAATGACTTCTGTACACCAAAAATTAGTCAGTACCAATACAATCAACTGACGAAGACCCAATGTCCAATAGAATGGACATGAAACAAATCATACCTATTGTCTCAAAATTATTCATGCAAATACTAACAAAAGAACTTCAATTTATTATTTAAACATTTGAAATCACATGTGAAATGTTTTAGTATCAAAATAATCTAGTAAAATATGAGAAAAATGATCTAAAAGAGTGTACTTACCTTTTACAGTCTTCCTTGTCTTGGCAGCCATTTTCAAATGTTAATTCAACAACCTAATCACCGCTTTTTGAAACATTTTGGTGTATAGATGGCAGCACCAGACGGTCCATTATAATGGACTGTCAGCTTTTAAGACTTAAAACTGTAATGATATTTTTTACATGCAAAATACAAATGTCCATTAAAATGGACTCAGGAGGATAAATATATATATATATATATATACATAGATAGATAGATAGATACATATATAGATAGATAGATATACATAGGGGGACCCGTGTACCTAGGGCTGCTTTTTTTTCAATGCCCTAAAACAGAGCCATTGATCTATTTAAAATTATCAAACTGATATGAACATACCTTAAGGACTAATTACTTCCAATTGGGATTAATATAAATACCTAAAATAATAAATTCCGACAAATAGAACGTTTTTAAAAAAACTTTTAACTCGTGGCCCTAGGTACAACACCCTCATTGTACCTGGGGCCAGACCTTATTGTACATCGGGCCATTCTCTCAAATTTAGATTTCACTTTGTACTGAATAGAAAATAAGCATATGAACATGTATTTTATAAAAGAAACAATATCAAGTAATATATTTATTTATCATATAATAATTATCATGTTGATGCCTTAATTTAAAACACGAAAATTTTCACTTTTTTCTTTTTTCTTTTTTCTTTTTTTTTTTTTTTTTTTTTCTAGAGTGTCTCTTGGATTTCGAGGTCTCTCTGTTTTTCGGTCACATCTTTTCTTTGATGAGGGAGGTTTTGCTTTAAGTAAAGCTTTTGCTTAGGTTAGTACCAGTTAAAACATGACACACGAAAAGATATTAGGTTTCGAAATTTCAACAGGACACGAAACAGAGACATCCAGTTCTATCATTGTTGGTTCACTTTCTTCATGGAAAATCTTTTTTATTTATTTTTTATTTATTTTTTATTTATGGAGGGATCTTGCCTTTCAGTCACATAAGAACTTAAATATAGATCCTCAGTGAATGTGTTTTAATTCATTGGCCGTATGCCGGATACACGAAATCCTGATAGAATGTTTACAGGAATAAAGGCCGACGGATAGGAATTGCCAACAATTTCAGCAACATCATATATAGTGATTGATTTACCAGGATTTGTCAGCATCCAATTACTATAGGATGTACTGTGTTTCTTAACACTTTCGCGACCGCTGGCGTAGATACACGTCATTCGAAAATATGAAACTCTACCAGTGGGCATTTCTTTTGCAATTTGTATGTTATTTGTTTCTAAAAAATATACACAATATTTACATTTGTACAGTCAGTACACTATGGATGCAAATACTTTGATTTGAGTGAGTATGATCATAATATTTGAGTGAGTATGATCATAATATTTAAGTGAGTATGATCATATCCATTTGTAATATTAATGTGAATACTGAAAATTTTGTTTTGAAAAATTGTAACTTATGAAAAAAACGCCCACAGACGGACCTTACTGGTCAAAAAGACAAAAATATGCGGTCGCGAAAGTGTTAAATAGTCCAAACACACTGGCCCTAGGTACAAGGCAACTATGTAGTCCTAGGTACAAGCATTGGTAACTTTATTCAAATTGCTTTCCACTAAAATATTCACATGCAGAGAGGACTAATTAAATATCTCATTTTTTTGCACAATGTAACAATTAAAATTATACACTAGAAATAAGAAAAAAATATTTGGCTTCCCTTTGTAAAAGAGCAAAAAAGATGAGCTGCAAAATTTTACTTCAAACCATGTAAATTCGTTTCCTACATTTAACTTGTCAAAACTCACTCCTCAAAAGTTCCAAAGTAGTTGTAAACGTAGCAATTGGTGTTGTTACTCGTCCAATTGAGTATTAAAACTTAAAATTAAATATTATTCAAATAAAGTGGGGGTGGTCCTAGGTAAATGCCCCCCCTCCCTATATATATATATATATATATATATATATATATATATATATATATTTGTGGGTTTATTTTGTTTATTTATTTGTTTATTTATTGTTTATATATATATATTTTTATTTATTTTTGTTATTAAAAATTTGTAATTCTTTTTACATTTTTGCCTGATTTTTTAAGTGTTAATTTGAAATATTCACTATTAATACAAAAATAATATTTAAGTGCAATTAGTAATTTTAAGAATTTATTAACAGATATTATCAAAATATATCTGTCCTACCTATGTGCACAATCGTAACAAGCCTGAACATATTGCGCAAAATAGTTCTCTTTGTTTTATTACAGCTATTGCATGAAATGAAAGCAAAACAACAAAATAACTATGGGAGTACATGAAAACGAATTAATTAAAAAATATTCATTAATAGTTAAATATATGTATATTTCAGTTAAAAAGAACGTATTTAGAAATGGTTTAGTACGTATAGCTAGATTAAATTCAGACTTGGAAGAGATATTTAAAGATATGGTGGATTGGTGTCGTCAGAGCATAGCGCAGGGTTTCCATAGAGGTTTAGTAAAAAGTATGACGTACCAATTCGTGAATTAGTTTAAAAGGAGTACTGAGCTGAAAATGCTGTTGGAAAGAAAGGATGGTTTAGAGAATTGGTTTCATGAATTTTTTTCATTTGGTCTTGACAGGTGAGGGAAACGTTGCATGCGTAGAACTAGTTTAACCCTGCAGTGCATGTTGTAAGCCATGCCGCCTGTCTCCATATTATTTTTAATTTCGCTCTGTTTCATTTTTAGTTCTGGACTATGTTAAAGATGTTTTTTGTACTCTATTTGGTTTTAGTTTGTTTATTAATTTTGTTAACTTTTTGTTGACTTGTTTTATTCTTGAATTTTATGTTTAAATATGATTTTGTAGTCGGTTTTGCTTTTCAATGGGATGTTAAAATATATATATAATAATAATAATAATAATAATAATAATGTTTTGATTTTTTTGTTATTATTCTGTTAAATTGTGCACAAGCTCTTCTAGCTTTACTTTATAGTAAGATTATTTAACATAAAATACATTTTATTAATTTTATGTTAAATAATTTTGTATATGTATATTGACATAAAGTAAATAAATAAGTTGTATTTATTTTATGATAAGTGTTATTATTTATCTATTATTCCGATATTCATTTCAGAATATTATGTTCCGTTTTGTGCTTATGGTGGCAAAGTTTTATTTTACAAGAGTAATGCTGTATAAAATATTAAATGCATCGTAACATCAAATTTTTATTAAAAGTGTTAGTATTTCTAATATATTTAATATGCAAATAATTTTAGGAATAATGCACGTTTAGAAACTTTCTTATAAATATGCAAGAAAGGAAATGTTTTGTAAATTAAAGAGTAGCGAACAACTTTCTTTGTTTTAAGAATATGAATACCTAAAAATATCTAATTTTAGATTTTAATATTAGTTTAAAATCTACAAAATAATTTAGCATGATATGTAATGATTTAATAAAAATTACTTAACCTTTTCAAAACCGTAAATTAGATGTGAATTAACACATGTTTTAATTTAAGTAAAATGAAATTTAAATTAACGATAGAAATTAATTAAATTGTTACTGGGCTAAACACATTGTTGTAATTTTTATTATTTTACGGTAGTTAATACCTCTGGCATCTTACTTATACCAAAGAATGAAAATGTGATATTCTCTTTAAGAACTTTTTAGACAAAAGTATAATGTTATTTCTAAATTTCTCAACAACAGTAAACATATATTTCGACTCAAATTTAAAATTACACGTAATTTATTTAATTTTAAATTGATTATACACTATATAGCCAAATGTGTCGGTTCGAAATACAATTTATCAAAAGAATTATAAACATATTACCAACACAGATTTTTTTTTTTTTTTTTTAATATCGAAAGAAGCAGAATTCGATTAATTACATCTATAACATTAAAGCGTGATTTTAAAATCTTTAGTCAGCTATCAGTTTCTTTACTAATTTCCGATAGCCTTTTCAAAGGTATAATTTTAATGCCGTTTTCCCTGTACGATTTTTAGAATGAAAAGAAGAAATACTATTTTTAAGTTAAATTATTAGAAAATATATTAAAAAGATTCATTTATACATGCGACTTATATTTCTGCGCTATTTATTTTTAATTATATCATTAATTTTAAATAAGAATGCTGTACAGGATTTTTTAATATAATTTTATAGATCAAAGCAAATTTCATGAAAAAATGAAAAACGTTTTTACTATAAAAAAGCGATTAAACTTAAATTCTTATTTTTTAAATACATAAGAAAGAAAAATTGTAGTCTAAAGATTTTTTTCTTTCAATTTATGAATTATTAGCTAATTTTAATAATTGGTAAAAATAAATTCATCGATAGACTCAATCAAAATATTTTGAGAAAAAAATATTTTTTCTAAAATGCGCTAATAAATGCCAGGGTCATGAATTTTAATTATTTACTTTGGTATTACGTACTGTGTTTTTAATATTACTATTTTTTTTTTTAACATGTTTCTTTCGTGACGTATTTTTTAGCTTTGAACTTAACGATTTTTGTAGTTGAAAAAATGAGTATTTCCTGTCATTATAATACACTAATTACAAATATAGGTACATAATTGAAGGTATAAAGAATACAGATTAATATTCTGATCATAATTAATGCATAAAGACATTATTATAATATTAATGAAAAATCTTTACTTTGGTTTTGATAAAAAACTTTTCCTAGAGCATAGATAATTAAACAAGCTTAATTCATTAGAAGTATAAATTATTGATATTCTATATATATTAATTTATGAAAAATGCATTTTTTTATACTTAAAAAGAGAGCAATAAAAATCAAATAATAAATAATAGCTTTAAGGAGATTTAATGATTTAAAAAAAAAAAAAAAAAAAAAAAAACACTTAAGTACTTTGAAAGATGATATTAAAAAGTATAGGCACGTATTTGATAGGCTTTCATCAATAGAATTTCCGTTTTTTTTTTTTTTTTTCACACAGATAATTGAAGCATGCTCTTTAATAATTAATTAATAAGTGAGAGAAGATAAAAAAGGTATTTAATAAAGCATACTTATTTTATTAAATATATTTCTCGAAAAAAAAAAAAAAAAAAAAAAAAATGTTTTAAAGTTGTCAAAAAGTATTAATTTTCTTAAATATAATATAGAAAATAAAATTTGTTTAAAATTTGTAACAAAGAATAAATGAAATAAATGAAATAAAGAACTTTATTAAAATTACATGCTTAAATAATAAATTTTATGTAAATAATAAATTTTTAATTTTTATAATTCACTATTACTTTTATAAAATCAGATATGAATGCAGTGAACACAGCCTATCTTAAAATTTAAGTAAATTTTTTTTTTTAGAAATTTGTGAGAGATTCACAGTTTTATGTATTATTGTGTTGTGATATATAGTATTGGTGTTATTTGTCTTATTATAATTAAAATAAATTTTAATTCTGATGATGAAAAATATATTATATTAGCAATTATCATAATGTATCATGTCAAAATGCATATGAGCTATAAAGTTAAACGAAAAAAGCAAATATAATGTTATTTCGTCAATCTTTTATTAAAAATATAAATTAAATCGGTGTAACATTGATATTGATAAAGATTAGTATCATTATGTGAAATTTTAGTGTAGGTTCATCTATATTTTATATAATGGTATTATTGAAAACGTATGGCACAGAACAGTATAAAAAAAAATTCCAGGATACCCGCATGTATATAAACAACATAACGCTAACACTGCAAATACCCACTGGGTATAATATCAACAACTTTTAGTCACACATATCAGGTGACTGCAAGAATTTTTGACTAGTTCTGATTTGTGAGCATTCACCTGTGTAAAACATGTATGTGTGCCATAGTAGTCTAAAAAATTACAAATTAAAATTTTGTTTCAAATTAAATAAATATATATATATATATCCATAGAAACGTTGAAAAATAAAAATTGTTTATAGTGATGAAAATATGAGTCTGTCGCCAATAATTGGGATATTTTTTATGTTTAAAGCTTGAAGACACTCGAAAGCAGATGATAAAGGATAAGGTCGACAATGTTTGAATAGATATAATTAAAATTTTGAACTCATGCAAGTTTAGGTGAAGGCGAATTAAAAATGACTGCATAGTCGTGAAACATTAGTGTAGAATCTATGTTTGGGACCGTCATGTAAGAAGTCAGTGTGTCAGATCGATTTTTTGAAAATTAAAAATTGGCTTTATACGACATCGTGTCTTCTCATAAGCTCGTCTTTGAACAGAAACTTTTCACTAGAAATCAGGTTTTATTTATCGACTACCCTAGTACTCACTTGATCTGTCACCCAGTCTATATTTCAAATCTCAAGTTAAAAATAAATTATGAAGGGGCAGTGGTATAAGTCTATAAATTCATATGAGTAATATACAATGGAACTATATGACAATAAAAAGAAACTACAAATACATTGGAACTGAAATGTATTACAGTTGAAGAACGCTAGAAATGTTTTGTACACACTTGTAAATTCGTTCCAAATAATATTTATAATATTAACGAGACTACGTAAAAGCATTTTATTAAATGTTAGTGTATACTATGTATTATATGACCATTTCTGAAAATATTGTTGCTTGTACTCCGTTTGTAGAGTTGTGATCATTGAACCATTATGTCGTACCAGATGATGTCGGTTTTCAATACAATTTAGAGACATTTGGTGTTATATTAAAATTCTTATATTAAAATTCATGAAAGGTATAATGTCAACCAAAGTTTACATAATACTGAACTGTAATTCGACTTTCATAGAAAAAAAATTTTTTGTAATTCATATCCTAAGGTTCTTTAAAAATGTCTACTTTTGTAGAATGAAATATCCAGTGGCATATTTTATAAAACGTTCCAAAAATATGAACAAAAATAATTTTCGATTAAATTTCTGGATTATTTAATAATTAGTCTCGTTAAGCGCATATGCCAAAAATAGTGATTAACAAAATATACCAGACAAAATTATTAATGTTTTTGTTTTGATTGAACATAAAAGTAAAGAAATGATAAAGGCATTGAAATCTTTTTATAAGAATTTCGGAAGCGTCATTGAAAGAAACTTTAAAAATTTTGGAACATTCCATGCTGATAAATGATTTTTAAGTTTATAAAACTGCTCGATTGCTTTTGTAAATATTTCTCCTTTGAAATGAAACTTTTTTAACAGTGTCGTAATGAAAATAATTTATCATATTATAAACTTTTAAAAGTTTCTTCAGATTTGATTTATATAAATGAGTAACGGATTTCCTGATTAGCAATAGAGTTTTCCAAAGTTAAAAAAAAATATTGTAAAAAGATTAATATAAAATAGTAGAAAAAAGGAAATATTTTATTTAGCTTTTCGTTTTATTAAATATATATATATATTTGTATTTTATTCATTAATAAAAATTTGGGAATTATTTTTGCAGAGCAAAAAAACTAAAAACCAAATACCGGATGGGCAGAAAGTTAGTATAAACTTTATTAAAAAGTAAAAACCGAAAGAAAAAAAATGGGGGGGGGGGGGGTTAAGAATTAGTATCGTTAGATCATGAGATTTCTTTAAGACAGAAAACAATAACTCAAAAAACAGTAGTGGTACTAGTAGAACCGAATTCCATGAAAATAAGCAAATGAGACCATTTTATAAAAACTCTTTAATTCACAACAGTTCACCGGTGTGAACCGTGTATGTAAATAAAGGTGGTAGGTGCGAAATAAAAGTTTTGCTCGTGAAGTTGTTTTACATGAATCAAGAATCAGCGATTGTTATTTTCACAAATTCTGAGTTCAGAAGAATGCGATGAGTGCAAAATGGCTAAAAATAAATAAATAAATAAATAAATAAATAAATAAATAAAAATAAATAAAATAAAATTCATAAAACTTGTTCAACGGTTTTAGGGATATAAAATGTTGGAGGATCGTGTAAGAGCCGGACGACTATTTTTAGGAAGGCATGTTCATTGCATGTTGCAGCCAAAATGCAAGCGTTAGTTTCCGAATCAGCTGTATAAACCATCAGTGCAATGCTCATAAAGCTGCCAGATGTTTGGACTTACCCGAATCCTCGGTATGCAGCATTTTTCGTGGAATTCTTGATTTATACGCAAACAGATTGTAGTCACGCTTTAAACATTTAACAGCGGAAAATGTACAGATCAGATAATGTAGACATTATTGGATAATATAGGGAAGAGCAGATAATACAGAATATGCAAGTTTTCTCCCCAATATTTAACAGTATCTTACCTGGGGCCCTACAACGAACATGCCGAGAAGTTTCCGCGGAGGAAACTTCCCGGTACCGAATTTCCAAGATCCCGACACTCACGTTTTCGAGACTCATATTTTGCCCTACAACGAACGTATTGGAAGCCGGTAACGGAAGCCCAGTGAGGAGATTTAAAACTTTATCGGTACCGGGTACATTTGACCAATAACAGTGAGTAGGTAGTCAAAAGCGAATATATCCAACATTGTCAGCCATTATTAAATAAGAACTGATGAAACAAAAAAGCAAAAAATATGCACCAATGTTATACTTTTTGAAAAGAACTTTCAAAACTATTAATTTTTTGTGTGAACACTATATTCATATAATCATTATTTTTAAAGATATTCGATTAGAAAGATCACAATTTACAAGAGGAATATCTCTTTGTCAACTGCATTTTTAAGCGAAAGAAACAGTCTAAAATTAAAGGCTAAAGAATAATTTTCTGAAAAATAATCAATTTTGAAGTATTGAGAGCTATAAATTCTAAGCTAAACCATGTAAAATTCATAGTTTATAATGAAAGAGTTGTGAAGATTCTATTTAAGAGCTGTAAATATAACTTAAGACTGAGGGACGAGTCTGTGCAGTTAGCCAGTGGCGCTGTGGCAGAGTAACTTTCTGCTATCTGAGAGTTCCTCGGTTCGATCCTCGTTTAATCCATTTATTTTATTTTATTTTATTTATTTATTTTTTTTTTTTTTCGTTTTAGAATATTTGCTTAAAATAAATAATTTGTCATCAAATTCCAAATGTTTATTACTTTTTATTTAACTGAAAAAAATAAATAAATAAAAGAAGTTGAGTTAAATTTAATGAATTATGAAATAGAATATAATTACTAAATTAAATCAGGGATTACACAGATATTCAGTGCCAAGGAATAAAAAATAAATAAGTAATAAATAATTTATTTACATAGAAGATAAATCTTTAAGGTTAAGAGTTTAATCTTTGATTAATAGTGATTTTTTATTTAAAAGCAAAAGAATGATCAAGCATTTGTAAAATAATTTATTTCGACTGGAATTTTTATTTTTTGTAGGGGTGAGTAGTTAAAATTATTTCATAATTTACCATAAAGTAATTTAGCATCAACTCGAAATATATATATGAGTGTGTGTTTTTAATATTTTCTTTATAATAATATAGCAAAATATTATAATGAAATTTAAGAAAATGTATTTTTGAAGTTAAAAAGTTGCAATTTATTTTTTGATTAATAATGACTGTAGAAGTAGAAATATTATTGAAGTGAAATCATTTCATTTTTTAAATATTTTATTTTAATTAAAAAGAAAAAATTCTTAGTTATTTTTTCTAATTTTTAAATTAATTATTCATATTCTCCTTGTTAGTAATACCTTAAAAAAAATAAAATAGAAAGAAAATAGGAAGAAAAAAAAATCAGGAAGTGTTACATATATATTCAAAGGATATATTTTTAGGGCATACTATGTTTTAAAAATAAAATATTAAGCAAAATAAAATAAAAATATGCTTTTGCGAGCTTTGACTATTTTATTTCAACTGAAAATAAACTTTTTTTTTTCTTTTTGTATTTGTGTTGAATTTAATTAATAATTTACGAGAAAATAATTATTAAAACAAATTAAGATCTATGCACTCGCCAACAAAGAATAAAAATGGAATATAATTTGTTTAATTAAAGCAATTTATTTATTTCTCATTAGTAATGATTACAATCAGAAGTAAAATAAAATTATCAAGCACTTTATTTTTAAATTGTTGTTTTGCAATTGAAATCTATATTTATATACATATTTAATTATTTTACAATTAATAAATTAGATATTCATACTTCCCTTCTTAGTAATATATATATATATATATATTAGGAAAAATTTTAATATTTACAGTATTCTTCTCAAAAAAAAAAAAAAAAAAAGGAAGAAAGAAAAGAAAAAATTATTTAAAATATTTATTTGCTTAAAAAAAAAAAAAAAAAAAAAAAAAAAAGTCTCATAAAAAACGTAGAATATTTGCTTAAAATAAATAATTTGTCATCAAAATTTAAATGTTTACTTTTAAAACATTTATTTTGTAAATAAATTTATTTAATTACGAAATAGAAAATAATTACTAAATTAAATCAGGAGTTACACAAATATTCAGCAATGAATAAAAAATAAATTATTAAATAATATAAATTATTTATATAGAAGAAATATTTTTAAGGTTAAAAGTTTAATTTTTGATTAATAATGATTTTTTATTTAAAAACAGAAGAATAATCAAGCATTTATAAAATAATTTATTTAGACTGGAATTTTTAATTTTCTAGGGCAGGGTGGTTAAATTTAATTAATAATTTACCAGAAAATATTTTAGCATCAACTCGAAATACATATGTGTGTGTGTGTATGTATTTATAATATTTTCTTTGCAATATTTTAACAAAATATTACAAAGAAATTTAAGAAATTGTATTTTCAAAATTAAAACGTTACAATTTATTTTTTGATTAATAATGACTATAAAAGTAGAAATATTATCGAAGGGTAAGTATCTCATATTTTAAATATTTTATTGCAATACAAATAAAAAAGGGGGGGGGGGTATTTATTTTTTCTAATTATTAAATTAATTAGAATCATTTTCTGATTAATAATGACTATAAAAGTAAAAATATTATCGAAGGGAAAGTATCTCATATTGTAAATATTTTATTAAAAAAAAGAGGGGGTGTTTTTAAATATATTTTTCTAATTATTAAATTAAATATTCTTATCCTATTTGTTAGTAATACTAAAAAGAAGGAGGGGAGGGGGGGAGAAAGAAAATTAGGAAATGTTACATATATGTTCAATATTGTGTTTAAAAAAAATATATATATAAATCTATGCCTTTGTAAGCTTTGACTATTTTATTTCAAATGAAAAGAAACTCTTTTTTCTTTTTGTGTGTGTGTTAAATTGAATTAATAATTTATGAGAAAATAATTATTAAAACAAATTAGAATTATGCACTCATCAGCGAAGAATAAAAACGAAAAATAATTTATTTATTTCTGATTAGTAATGATAACAATGAGCAGTAAAATAAAACGATCAAGCAGTTTATTTTTAAATTATTTTTTTGCAATTGAAATATATATATACATATTTATTTATTTTATAATTAATAAATTAAGTATTCATACTTCCCTTGTTAGTAATATACATATATTAGGAAAATCCTAATATTTAAAGTACTCTTAAAAAAAAAAAAAATGTAAATGTAAAAGAAAAAATATTTAAAATAATTGTTTGCCCTTAATATAAAAATAAATAAATAAAACTGAATCGTCCGCGGATCGAACCCGAGCACTTTAGGTCTCCAATCAAATACGCTGCGATCGAGCTACTGACGGCATAACCACCTGTTTCTAATTTATTATAATATACTATCACTAAATTAGCATCGTATTTCATTATGCATGATGAATTTACATAATATAGCTTCGAATTCATAGCTCTGAGGAATTAAAAACTAATTAAATTTAGAAAGCTATTCTTTAGTCTTCAATATTCGACTGTTTCTGTTATTAGTGTACTTGACAAAAGGGATACATCTCTTGTCACTCGTGAACTTTTTAATCGAATATCTTTAAAAGTAATGTTTGTATGAATATAGTGTTCACACAAAAAATTAATAGTTTTGAAAGTTCTTTCTAAAAAATATAACATATGTACACGTTTTTTACTTTTCAATTCATCATGTTTTATTTTTTAAAAATGGCGGACACATTACATATATTTCGGTGCCGAAAACTCGTTTCCACTAGCTCTGCGCTTGGTGATATTTTTTCGATAAATCTCGGCAGGAGTTTCCGAGACCGAAAACCGAGAGAGAGCTTCCGTGGGCTTCGTTGTAGCACATTTTTTGACACTCTCGGAACATGACGTCCCAGCCAAGAATTGCCGGCAGTGAGACAGTCTCGGTAGGTTCGTCGTAGGACCCCTGGACCTTTAAAAGCTTGTGGACAGTTGAAACTAATTTTCGATAATCCTCGTTGCAAATCACATAGAATCCTCAGTTTCCAGACTTGACACCCACATACTTCCAATTATAGGGATATTTAAAATCGCAGATGTATCGATCCAATTCATCCAGTCTGCCGTATCCTAAAAATGCCACCCGTTAGATGTACCATGGATGCATCCTGAAGTACTCTATTCTACAATTACTGGATTTGTGAATCGCCCGTAATGTATTATGACTTACGGGGATTGACATTTGGAACACATACTGCCCTAATGAGCGATTTTGCGACATTTTGTTTGTTAATTATGTACATTTTTTATAACATCTGTATATCAGCGCCACCTATCGGATGTTCTTGAATCATTATTTTTCCCTATCTTAAAATAAACTTTGTGATTTAACGATTTTAACCCTGAAAATCGTTTTTATTCTGTTAATTTTTAGGTTTACATACGGATTTCTTGCCCATCCAATATTTTTAATGACTAAATTGCAAATTTTCCGCAATCGAAGAAATATTATTTTACCACCACTTTCTTTCTTTCTTTTTTTTTTTTTTTTTTTTTCAGATATCCTTTTCTTTCTTCTTTTAGTTATTTATTAACTTATTCTGAACTGATGAAATGTCTTTAAAATAGACCCTAAACAGCTGCCTACAGTTTTTAAACTTTTATTTCATTTGTACAACGAATTCGTTACCCTTGGACTTAAATCAAAATATTTCCCACGTGTAAATTTTAACATAAATTAAAACATTGAAAAACGAATCAATACAATTCAAAAACATCTTGTACAAACAGCAGCATAACAATATAATTAAAATTTAAATTAATATTTTTTTTTACAATCAATGAATTTAATCAATTTTTCCCATTTTACGGCTAATGATTTCATGAAGAAACAAAATAATCCAAATAAAATATTTCAACATTTTCAATGGAGAGATAAACATTAATTATACAGATAAAAACATTTAAAAGAAATTAATATATCTTGTCTTTATAAAAAGGTACGATTACGCTCCAAATGATCATATTATTAAAATTAATTCGATAAATATGAAAGGAATTTTTGACAAAATTCTTTCCGAAAGATTTGTTGTTCAATCAAAGCTTTTCGTCTTCTCAAAGAATTAATGAATTCACACGATTTCAAATAATGGTGCTCTGGAATAATAAAAAAAAATCCTGTCTTTAAGAAAGTGTCTTTTGAAGTAAGCTTCAAATTTGTATTACTAAAAGAGTTTATATTGTTTGTGCAGTCAACTTATGGACATTTAATTAAAGGAATATTTGATTTTGAAAAGAAATTTGTGTTCGTCTTTTAAAGAAGAAAATTGCTTCGAACGTATTATGTAATATAAATCGTCTCAGATAAGAATTATTACACTAGATTCTTGGTTTAAATGATATATTGAAGCGATTGAAATTATTATTAATATTATTATTATTATTATTATTATTATCATTATTTTGGCAATGTTTTTAGTGTTATGATAATGCAATGACATATATTCATATGAAAGATTCATATAATTTAAATGAACAAATTTAAAGTTTTTTAAATTCAAATAACATCTAAGTTTTTATTAATAAAAAATGTTTTTCTAGATATACATATATACATAGAAAAAAAAACGTATTATATAATATAACATAATTAATTTTATTGTTTCAATCAGGAAAGCTAAATTTATTAGAGTTAAATAATTTTATGAAGTTACGAAACTTTGAAAACTTTGAATTATTTATTTCCAATATGTTATATACATATATATCGAATTGAAATTTAACTGTTGCCGAAAATTTTACAGATACATATGGCTCTTACTTTTGTTATATTGAATATAATTGCAAGAAAGTGTGCACTGTTTACAAATTAAATTCAGAAATATAATTCTGATTAAAAATAATAGCAATGTAATTACGATTTAAAACTGCCCAGATAGCAAACATATTTGCAGCAAGTTTGATTTACCTTAATATTATGTCATAACAAATTTGACGTGACAAATTTGCTGTGAAATTGCCGCAAACTGGACAGAACATATATCCATCTTTCGTTTTAATTAATAAATATATACTTTTCTTTTCACACCGTTCATGCTGCAAACTAAAATTGCTATGTAAGTATTCGAAATTCTGCAATAGTATCTGATATTGAAGCAGATCCGTAACGTTGTTTTCCTCGTTTTTATTGGAGGAAGAAGCGTGGCGTTGTCCACGGGGTTTCCAAAATATTCGAAGTTTCGTACAAGGCTTCTGTGAGATATGTGCTATGCTTATATATTTCTATGTGTATTTGCAAATAGTGTGACGTGAAAAGAATCTGAGTTTGTAATTCGTCAGCAGTTGTTGTGACATGATACGTTTGCTTGTTGTAATGTATTTGCAGTAATCTTGACACGACAATGTTAACTTTTCTACTAGTTTGCAATGAATTTGCAGCAAATTTGATACAGTAAGAGTGCAGCTTGCACGACAAGTTTGCTGCAAATTTTGCGTATGGTGACGTCGGAGTTTCCGTTATCTTGCTTCAGTCTTGTTATGAATTTACAAGTTTGACCCTCGGAACTTGTTTCGAGTTTGTTGGTTTACAAAGCAAGACTGCTGAAGTTTTGCTGCAAACTAAAATTGCTATGTGGGTGACAACTAATTTTTCATAACATAAATATGTTTTTTTAAAGTGATTTTAAAAATTAAATGTATCACAAATATCGCTTCCCGCTGCATTTAAATATGCAGATAACGTTGTAACATTTAAGTAAGATTCAGTTGCATTGTGAATGGACACAAGCTAATTATGACATACTTAAAACAATAGCATACCGTGTGTATGCTGTTCCTGTAAAGTATTTTACACATAAATTTCTTATATTCTTCAGAGGCACATAGACAATTTATATGCAATTTTTAAACTCCATTTTACAAGTTTTGAACATTATTTTAATTGTGCGTTTGTTAAGAAGGGTTATATAGGTTAATATATTAAACAAAATAGTATTCTAAGTTTAAATAACATAAATGATATTTCATTTCTCCTTAATACAACTACATCAAGCCAATCATGATGTATACATTTTATATAAACTGAATACATCGTTTAATTAAATTAATCGTATTGTTATGCAACTATGTATTATGATTTTAAGAGAAAACATGTTATTATTGACTTAATGTTTTTCAGATCCGGATATAATCACGTGGATAAAATATCGTGGGACAAAATCTCGCCGTACAAAATACTGCTTGGATTAAAACTCGTACGTGCAGAATCTCGCAGAGACAAAATATAGCTAGAATAAAATTTCGTAAGGACAATATCTCGCCTCATCTGGACAATAATTAGCGTGTACAAAATCTCGCGAGGTACAAAATTTTGCCTAGCTAAGTGAATGGAGAGCAAAATAATGCAAATGATGACTGAGTTTGATTCAATTAAAATGGCAGGATTTAGAGAATTTTTCTTAGAATGAGATAGATATTATGAGTAACATTATATAAACTTTTGAGCCCACATATGATATTTACCCTAATCTAATCACCGAAAGACAGACAAACCCATTAAATATTTGTTTTAAATTTTTTTTAAAAATGTTTAAAACTTTAATTTTATAAGCTCGTAAAAATTAGTCGTAATAAATTGAATTGTACTTACAATTTTTACAATTTTAAATTTAGTTTTAAGCTGCTTTGTTTAGCTTTGTTCTTAGAATTGATGTACATTATTTTTAAAATATATTTTGAATGGGGAACAGTAACTAATAAAGAAAAATAGCATAAAATAATAAATATAAAATATATTAAATAATTATTAATTTTTTACATATTACTGTCGCATAAGGAATACTTAATTTACTTTCTTTATAACTTTTAAATTAGAACTAAAAGGAATAAATACACGCACACGCATATACGTGTGTGTATATATATATATATATATTTTTTTTTTTTTTATATATATATATAGAGAGAGAGCTACACCTCACAAATTTCTTAACAATTTTATTTTCAATACTTAAACTGTTCATTTGTCCTTTCGTTTATAATCCCCGGTATTAAAAAAAAAAAAAAAAAAAAAAAGAAAAAGAAAAAGAAAAAGAAAGATTTATCGCCATAGAATGTACATTTTCTATTTTTTTACAGTAATATTGTAAAAAAAAAAAAGTATTGACAATTACTTTTTTAATTGTTTTGTAAATGATATGTGCAGAATGTCGCCCCATCTTCCGTTGTTCCATTTTTGTTTAAAAGTGGAGTATTTTTATAAAACCATGTTTTCCTTCGCTGTCATGCACTGTAAAGAAAGAAAAAAAAAAAAAAAAACGGTAGATTTACAGCATAATATGCTGGCAATATGGGTGCTTGGACGGGGGAAAGTAAAAAAGAAGTAATGTACAGTAGAAACAGCCGTAAAAGAGTCTTTTTTTGCAGATGTTTCCGCTGTAAATTGCCTTATTTAACAGTAGATTGTGCTGGCAGTATGGGTACCAGCACGTTTTGCTGTAAAAGCTTCCGTTTTTTTTTTTTTTTTTTTTTTTTTTTAACAATGTTGTAGTAAGGTGGCATTTGATTAATTTGCATTATGCAGTGAAATAAAGAATATATTCTTAAAATTTTCTACTATTTGATTTTTTTTATTGTAATCAAAGACATAGCTTGTAAACAGGGACATTAAAATTTTTAAAATTTATTACAGATTAAAGGTGAAATTTCTAGTTAATGCATATTAGCATCTTTAGACTATATTAAATAAAATAAAATAGGCGTACATTTTTAGCAAACAGAAAGCACATGTTATACAGAATATACTATAAAAATATTTGATTATTATTTCAAAATGCCCATAAAATAATTTACATTTATTACTCTGTACTGGCGAATCTTACTTTAGTGTATTTAATTTTTATTTTTAAGTTTGTTAATAATTAATACATATTTGTAATACTTCGCCCTATGTCGCGCGGGAATATTGTTCTGGCGAATCTTGTAATTTTTTCCTTTTTTTTTTTTTTTTTTTTTCTTTTTTTTTTTTTTTTTTTAATAAACGTTCCGGAGTAGGGGCCTAGCATAGCTAGAAGCGCTCGACACCACTCTTAGAGCGGTGAGCGGCACCTACTCCTTGTTAAATCCTGTTAAATTTACATTTATTAGGGGCGATATCTTGAATTACTTTAATGTACTATACAATATACCGGGTGATCCAAAAGTCAGAACAAACTTTAAAAATGAATAATTCGAAAACGAATCAAGATACTAAGATACGGTTTGCACCAAACGGATGTTAAAGAAGCCGGGTTTTGTGTGGCAAAGAAAAAAAAAATAGTTCTGTTGGCAACCAACAGATGGCACTGTGTATTTCTGATGTAGGATTATGCAAAGCAACAAATGATATAAAAAGGAACAACTACAGCAGGTAATGGTAGTCGAAGCTTATATGCATCGAAATATCGCATTCTCAGTTGCTACTTTAATCACCCATGGCCTCCAAGATCTCTCGATCTGACACCCTGTGACTTTCGGCTGTGGGGATTCTTGGAAGTCAAAAGTGTACCGCGACCAACCGCCATCACTAACAGCACTGAAAAATGCCATCCGCCAAAATGTGTCTGCCATAACGTAAGAAATGGTACTAAATGATGTGAACGATGTGGTGAATCATCTCACAGCTGTACTTCTGAATAATGGACATTGAACAGTTACTGTAGTAGTACTAATTAACTGTAATTAAGCTGACTTGTAAGTTGTCAACATTTTTTTTTTCATTTTTAAATAATCTTTTGGTGAAATAAAACACTATAGCGCCATCTGTTGGTCGCCAACAGAACTAATTTTTTTCCTTTGCCACACAAAACACGGTTTATTTTTCATCCGTTTGGTGCAAACCGTATCTTTGTATCTTGATTCGTTTTCGAAATATTCATTTTTAAAGTTTGTCATGACTTTTGAATCACCCGGTATATATGTATATTACCACGGTAAATTTAATTATACTGGATTGAACATATAAAATTTATATACAAAATACAGTTGATCAAAATTTTGTGAACACACCCGTTTCTGTTGTATTTGAATGATGATATGGCGATAGCAAATTACAATATATCCAAGGAAATTGTTTAAGAAGGAAAATAATTTGCCCTTAATCATATAGTAGACAAAATATTTGTAGTCCAATTTTTGACGTTTCTTTTCTTTTTTTTTTTCTTCTTTTTTTTAATCACTCGTTTTATTGTCTACTGAATACATAAATCAAGTTTTTAGCGATTTATCTGTAAGTATGTTATTAGTATGACTAAGAAAAAGAAAGAAAAATGGAAGTTCAAAAAAAGTATTTTGAAGATAATTTGCAGATATTACTTGAAATGTTTAATTAAGATAAGGGTGTTTTGATCTCTGGTGTAGGTTAAAGCTCTCTAAATAGTTAGTTTTTTTTTTTTTTTTTTTTTTTTTTTGTGTGTGTGTGTGTGTGTGTTTTATACAATTTTATCATTCTTTTAGAATATTTCAGTTCAGAAATTTGATATCTGTCTAATAAAAAGTTTAAGTTTGAATCTTTTACAATGAATTTATCGCTAAATAAGTAGGTGAAGCCAACTCGATTTCTTCGCAAATCCAAACTTGCGAATTTTCTACGAAAGTTCTACGAGACTTCACACTGTTTATGATCTAATACAATTAACATTTAATATATATTTTCTACTACTTTTCTTTTCTTTATATTCCAATACATTTTTTTTTTAATTTTAATTTTTGGTTTACAAATTCTTGTTCTTTTTTTCTTGATAAACTGGATGAAAGTGGAATACTAAAAAATAATTTTGCAGTGATTTAGAAAAAAAAAAAAAAAAAAAAAGAAAAAAGAAAGAAAGTAAAGTAAAAGGTTTCTTTCAAATTGCTACAATTAAGAATAGTGGTTCAATGTACCAATGTATAAATACAAGTGAAATCATGTAAATAGTAGTTTAAATTCTGTTTTGGATATTTCTTCTAATACGAGATTCGAGTAAAATTAACACTTTAATTACTTTGCAAATACTAAAGTATTTTAATGTCTTTATACCTATTTTTTTTTTTTATGCATTTTTGTGAGAGTATGCTCAATTTTGTATAATTTTATGAAAGGTTTATTTGCTAATATTTTTTTTATATATATATATATATATATATATATATATATATATGATGAGTACCCCGATGAGTACCCCGAACAATTTAATCTGAAGGTTATTTTCTTTTAGTTATTTTTAATTTTGTAAGCCTTTGTATATATTTTAAAATATTTTTTTAGAAGCACTGTAAAGAGTAATTAGTTAAAAATTAGTTGTATTTCAATAAATAGTTTCAACGCAGTAATAAAGAGCAGAAATTCATGCCTGCAGAAAAAAATATCTGAAATTCGCGTTCATTAAAATTATGAGCTGAAAATTTTATAATATTACGAATAAACTGAAACTAGATTTTTAGAAAAATATTTAATTTTGATATTTTGCAATCGCTGCGATATTAATGGGTTAATCAATTAATGAAAATTAAGCGACATTCATAATTTTAAAACTAAGGTCGATCTGTAATAAATTAAATTTATTTTAAACTTAAAAAATGGAATCTAAAAGAAAGTAAAAAGGGATTTATTTTACGAAACATTAAAAATTATAAATAATTTTATCTTTGTAAGATGATCCTTTTTATTGTTATTTATCGTCTTTTCATTTTTTTTAAATATTATGTGTAGCACATTCATTTCTTAATTAATATTAAAATAGGTAAATTTAAATGAAATTATATTAAAAACACTTTAAACACACGTAAAATTATTTACTTGAAAGATGTTAAAAAAAATTTATCTGAAGCTTTTAGCTTTAATAGTAAAGCATCATCAGGGACATAAAAATCCCTGATGATGCTTTACTATTAAAGCGAAAAGCTTCGGGTAATTTTTTTTTTAACGCCTTTTAAATAAAATTTAATTTTACGTGTGTTTAAAGTGTTCTTAATACAATTAACAAATGACACGTGTTCAATTTAACTCTCTTTTTTAGAGATTATTTAAATGAATTTTTTTCAAAGAATGGTGTTGGTGTTGCTTTTGGAGTTTCCAAAATTTAAATGAAATTATATTAAAAACACTTTAAACACACGTAAAATTATTTATTTAAAAGATGTTAAAAAAAAAATTATCTGAAGCTTTTAGCTTTAATAGTAAAGCATCATCAGGGATTTTTATGTCCCTGATGATGCTTTACTATTAAAGCGAAAAGCTTCGGATATTTTTTTTTTTTTTAACACCTTTTAAATGAAATTTAATTTTACGTGTGTTTAAAGTGTTCTTAATACAATTAACAAATGACACGTGTTCAATTTAACTCTCTTTTTTAGAGATTATTTAAATGAATTTTTTTCAAAGAATGGTGTTGGTGTTGCTTTTGGAGTAGTTATTAAAGCCGATTGCTTACGCGAGAGACTTGTACCTGTATAACATTCTCTCCAAGGGGGACTTTCTGAAAAGCACTAGTCTGGATTTACTCTAGTTTCGGAAAAACTACGAAAAACTACGAACGATAAGAATGCGGAGCTTACCAGGATGGATCCTGGCACTTCCCCTCTACCAGTTTCGAACCACTCGTCAACTAGTGCCTCATAGAAAGAAAAGGGGAAATTAGAATTACATATATATTTTTTAATTTTTATTCCTTTTTGTTGTGAAATATATTGACAAATAATTTTAACTGTTAGTAAATAAAAAATAAATAAATAAATAAATAAATAAAAGAAGAAAACGAAAAAAATTTTTAAATAAAATTTCTTTTATTATTCCTTCTTTTCTTTTCATTTTTTTTTTTTTTTTTTCAAATGCTCAGAATGAAAAGAACTCTTTTATTTTCAATATTTTAAAATGCCTTCTTTTGTATTTTCTAACAAAAGAACAAATTATGAAGATTGTGATCAACAAATGCAAAAATATTAATCAGCGATAAATTAACGTAAAAAGAACTGTTTCTTATATATATATATCTTAACAATAAAAATTTAGCTTATATGGAGTTTTATTTTAATACCTTTTGTCCGATAAAGGATAAAGAATGAAATATTTAAAAGATGAAGAATTTTAAACCTTTTATTTGGTAAAAGACGATTTAAAATGCATATTAAATCGACATTCTAGAATTAACTTCTATAAAATTTTAAATGGATTGACTTATATGATGTCAAACGAAATTTATGTATGATAATGTATTTTATAAAATGAATGGTTGTATTGTGTTAATATATTTCTTTTGTAATGAATGTAAACAATTTGTTTGGCAAAGCGTTTTGTAATTTTTTTAAATATATATGTCGGGAATTACAACACAGAGTAAAAAATTTCTGTAAATTTGCTAAAATGTTTTTTCAGAGTGACTGTAAATTTACAATAATTATTGGTTAAAAGTAAATAATAGAGATTCTCAAACTTTATTCTGCATTTTTATCAATTTTTATTATTTAGTTTATCAAATACATAAATAAATAAAGAGGAAAGTTTTTACTTTAAAAAAAAAAAAAAAAAAAAAAAAAAAAACGTCCTCAGTCACAAGTACATGCCTGCCAATACTTAATTAAATAAATACTATTCATTAAAATTCATATATAAAATATTTCTTCTTAACATCTCCGTTTATTTTTCTTTATAATTTTATATAAGTCTGGAGATAAATGATTAACAGTAGTTTTCAGTTGAAATTTTTGACAGTGCAGCTTTTCAAAATCTCAAATAGAAATAGGATTATAAATAAACTATATATATATTTCTAATGAAATAAAAATGTCAGATATTTTTAGTATAGAATAATTAAACTTAAATAACAGCTTTAAGTAAATCTTTTGTGTTAACAAGTGGCGAAATCAACTATCGTGTAATTTCGATGATGAAAGTGGCCGTCATACATTGTTTTAATCACATTTGGTTTTAGAAAACAAGGTAAGAATTGTAGATTAGCAACCATGGGATGTTAAATTATGTTGTTTGTTTACGTGTTCATAAAAGATACTCTAACTAACTTGTTTCAGATTTTCAAGCAAGTTGGCTGCTATCATCCCAGAGTCTTATGATATACAGGAACGTATGTAGGATGTCACTTTTATTTTGTTATCTTAAAATATTCATGTTTTAATAAAAATATGTTCAAAAAGTAGTTTTTACAATTAATTTATCTGTGTCTCAGCACACAAGCACATTAAAATATGTTTCTATTAATTCGTTCAAAATTTTCTCTATTTGACCTGAAATGTAGGATGAAGGTTAAATCTAATTCTAAATTTTAAGTAATGGAAATTTATTAACAGGTAATTATAACAATCATAAATATGTAAAATATGTAATTTCCACAAACAAAATACTTTTTTAATGCAGAAAGCATCATTGTAAAGTTATTTATCCAACAATTTTAATTTTATAAAGTTAATATTTTTTTTTTATAAAATATAGGTATTTTTCATAAGTAACCTTAAAATATTTATTAAAAATCAGACAATAAATTTAATTCTATTACAATTTAATTTTTGAATAGCAAATTAATAATTTCAATGAAATACGATATTTGACAAGTTTTAAATTTTCAGACCAGAAAAGAAATTAATTTACATACTAAAAATAACATACATACTAAAATACATTGTACATTACTAATAACGTATATACTCTGATAACAATAAATGATAGTGATGTTTTTTTTTTTTTTGTTTTGTTTTGTTTTTTTTACAAACTGCAGTTATTATAATTAAGAGTTGTATATATATATATATATATATTATGCTTTGCTATTACTTCTGGGTTTAGCTTAAGTGGGCTGAACAGTTAAATGAAAATTTATAACATTAACTAAATATATGCGCAACGTTTTTTACCCAGAAGTTTTTGACAATGAATCGAACTGTAAGTGGATGAATAACCTAATTTTTAGTTACAATATAGTAAGATACATAAAATATGATATATTTAAAAATTAAAGGAAATATATTGCATATTGTATTTTTTATAGCCGAAAGGTTTCGATTTATTCATACAAGTAAACTTAAAGAGTTCTTTAAAATTCTGAGACTTGAAAGAATTTCTTCTTTATTTGCTTTAAATTTTTCTCATTGTTTATAAAATCAAATAAAGTTAAAAATGCTGGAAATTTTAAGATAAAAGAGCATCAACTTTAGATAAAAAAAACATCGAGATTTTTATATTTCTAATTTTAAATTTTATTAGTCATTTGAATCAAAGATTGTATTTTCTTTGTAAGAGATTTCAGTATATAAATTTAAAAAAAAAAGAAAAAAAGTTTTCCTCATTCTAAATTAGATGTGTTATTATTTGTACACAAAGAAAATACCTTATTATATACTTGGGTATAAAAGTTAATTTAAAAGAAAAATATTAGAAAAATTTTCTGAAATACATCTGAATTTTATCCTCAGATGTGTATTATTATTTTATGAAAAATCTATTCCAACATTAATTTAATGTTTTATTATTTACAAATGAAATTTGTAAAATCATATTAGAAAGGTCATTTTAAATATATATATATATATAATTTAAATATATTTTAAAAATTTAATTGAAAATAATTTTTTCAAACTGAAAAATTAAAAAATATTCATAGATGTAGATTTTGAATACTCCCCTTTTAAACATTATTTATCGGAATTTTAGGTGACTAAATAGTATTAGTGTCATAAAAAAAATAAGAGTAAACTACATTTTAATTAAAAAATATTTTTTTTCATATAAAAACTTATAAAGTATGTTGTAAATGTAAATTTTTCTATCTAATTTCTAAAGAACTGCATGTGTCATGAATTACACAGGTTTGCGATAGAAATGTTCTCTTCAATGTCATGTGTTTTTCTGATATATTTGTGGATGCCGATTAAGGGAAAACATCAAAAATTCTCATTCTCATCACATGCAGTTTTGACAGAAAGTGGTAGATTTTGACAGAAATGTGATTAAAACTTCACTTTTTCAATCCCATCTGAGTTATTTCCCGAAAAATGTAGGCTATATGAGCGAAGAACCACACTGTAAACGTAAACGTCTTAAATTCAGTTAAAAAAGTGTCTTAAACGTATGGTCATTTTTTAAGCGAAAAAAAAATGTCTTACTTTTTAAGACACTTTTTTGCAACTGAAATTAAGACACTAAAATGTCTTAAAACACCGCCATGTTTTTTAGGCTTAGAAATACCGCCATGTTAGGCTTAAAAACACCGCTATTTTTAAGGCTTTTTTATAAATAAATAAATAAATAAAGGTGGCCTGCGATTCTTTTTTTCTGTTAAAAATAGATTTTAGAACTCTCTAGAGCATTAAAAAAAAAAAAAAAGAAAAAAAAAAAATATTTTTTTAAAAATGCCTTTAACCCAGCACTGGAATTGAACTCACATAGTCGCGGAATACGAAACCAAGCATCGGAAGTCGCAGTTATTGCCATGTACCTTGCCAACCAAGCCACCATTTCACATACGAGTGGTCCTTTTTATAATTATATGTAAGTCAGTATCAGCAAAACGCAGATAATTAGTATTTATTGTTATAAAACTGTTAATAATATACTATCTAACAGTTAATATGCATTATTATATTAAATTTTGTATCTAGAGGTTTAGAATTTTTAAAAAATGCATATAAAATATGTGAAAAACTATACTTATTTCGCCCTCAATATTTTTGGATAACGATATTCTCTTTTAAACTGTTTTTTAAAAGAAAACAAATTATGAACACGAATATTTGAAAATTCGTTGTTTTACGCTTAAGAACAAGTAAATATGTGGATGAAAACAGATTTTAAATCGAAATTAAGAATAATAAATAAAAAACAGTGATGCACAAATTATTCAAGATTCGATTTCTTAGCTGTAAGTTACTTGCTTTCACATTAATACTTTTTCTTTAAATATCAAATATTAGCTTTAAATGCATAGTTATTTATTATTATTATTATTATTATTATTATTATTATTATTATTATTATTTTTTTTTTTTTTACCGAATAATTTTTGCGCTATAATATATTGCTTTATGAGTTATAATAAACATAATTTCATGCAAATATACACATATCTTGAGTAGTATTCATTAAAAATTTAATTTCATAAATTAATATTGTTTAAATTGCTTACGCTTTACAACTTAATTTGTAAAATGTATTATATTTATTGAATGAGGAAAGAAATTTAAATAGGCTAAGTGTGTTCCTTAAAGTAGATTTCATATAAGAAAAAATGCCAAGAAATGCATGTGTCTGAATTTCCAAAATGGACGAAAATTTAGACGCATTAGCTGTCTGAAATTTCTCATAGTTATGCCTTTTAGATACTTCTTGTGTCTGAATTGGTATTTTAAACACATTTCTGTCTTAAATTAAGATATCTATAATGTCTTAGGTGTATATTAAGGCATTTACGTATCTTAAATGATTTTTCAGTTGTTTTTATGTCTTAAATTAAGACACCTTTATTTGCAGTGCAGAAGTGCTATTTTATGAAGACATGAAAGAAATGGAAAGGAGGCCGCGGTAATATTATCATGTTATCAGATTACTTTCTGATGCTTCATAAAGAGTGACCTAAAGCCGTGCACAAGCGAAAACATTCTAAACGGTGTTTGTGTTGCAAACAAACAGAGATATTTAAAAGATAATATGCGAAGCCTAGTATATTAATGTACTTTATGCATAAAAGTTTAGATTCTGTTTTATCCCTTAGGAAAATTCTTCATATATTCATACTTATTTTGTAAAACACCCTTGTGTGATAGGGAAAAAAACTAGCATTTTTTAATTGAGTATATTGAAACTAGTGTGTTGTGGCCACAATAAGACTTTCTTCTATATTATTTTATTCTACAAATTTACTCTGTACAAATAATTTATTAAAACCAATATTTAATAGAAGTATCTGTCCCTATGAATGCAGACAATTTTCATCTTAGAGTACACTTAGACTAAATTTACAAAGAAAGACAGTTTTATTCTCTATAAATAATATATTAAAAAATGCGCTTTCATAATGGTTATCTCACATATCGAGTTTTGTACAGTTATATACCATAGAAGTTGTGATATAACTTTCCCGTTCTCGAGGAAAATTGTAGTATAGCAGCACCACCTATTGGCCGATATACATCAAAATTGAAACAACATAACTGGTCTTTTCACATATCGAATGTTCTTTGATTATACGCAATAGAAAATGAAATATACCATTCCCTTAAATTGGGAAAATCGCATCACCTGTTGATTTATTGGCACGAAAAGTTGTTAGGCACTAACTTATGTTAAGGTACATCCTGATATAAATTCGTATGGAATTCCCTTTGGTAATTCCTGAAATATAGTCTTAAATTGTAAAATTCACTGTATAGCAGCGCCATTTTTTAAGAGATTGACACGAAAAGCTGATATGGACTAACTTATGTCAAGGTGCCTCTATATAAAATTTTATGTGCAGTTCTGTGCAGCAGTTCCTGAGACATAGCCTTCCTCTAAATTGTAGAAATCGCTGTATAGCACTGTTACCTATTTAACAATTGACACCAGAAGCTAACAGGCACTAATTTAGGTCAAGGTGCATCGACATATAAATTTAAATGCAATTCTATGTTGTAGTTTATGAGATACAGTCGCCACGAAATTTTTGTCTCGCTCACATGCTGACATTTTCTAAAAATGGTGAAATCCTATTTTGGACCTCTCAAAACGTGTAAATCCGTCGAAAACCGGACGTCAAAAATTTTTACGAGTTTAATACTTTCTTCTATTGAATATAGAATAAAGTAAAAACATTAGCAATGCCCAAAGCAATGAAGAATATGAAAATTTAAAGTTCGATTTTGCCAACCAGTGTTGTCTTTATATAAATAAATAACAATAAGTCTTATATAAAAGAATTTAAATAATATATCTATTAATTGCAGTGTTTTTACCAATTGCAATTTAAATACGATTAATGTTTATTACCGTTTTTGCAAAGAAAAATAACATACTTAAAGACGGAGGTAAAAATTAATGTTTATTATTTTTAAATTCTTACCAATTTACACGTTCATTCTTCAATTTTTTACCTCAAAAATACAATAAAAGAATGAAATATGGAAATCAATATTTACAAATTAATTCTCAACTAGCTGGAACCCGTCGAATTCGACAATCATTTAATTGACCGTAATGTTTCAAAAAACATCGCATCATTATTTAAATGTATTTTACGTTAAAACATCTAATATAATTTACGACATTTCACTTAAAAAAAAAAAAAAAAGAAAGTTAGAAAAATGCTTATAACTAGAAATACTATATATGACATCACTTTCAACAAAGTACAGTCAATGTGACGTCAAACTGACTCCAAACAAACAGTCCCTATCTTTCATTTTCTATTTCGTTTAATACTAAGACTACATGTTAGCTGACCCGTCCGGCGTTTCCCGGGCCCATGGTAATAACCTTAAATGAACCTTAAATTTGTATGGTTTTACATCTTTAACTCAATTTTGTTTGAATTTCTATTTTTAAATAAAAACATCGTGAAAAAATAATCAGCTGTAACCAAAAAAATTACCTCGAACCGAACGAAACTCTGCCTTGTGAACTTGGTGCCTTCGGCAGCGCATACGCCGGCCGCTAATAACATAAAAATATTCCCAAAAATTAACATGGAACCCAACGAACCCGCTCGGTGTTGCCCGGACCCATGATACCTTAAATGAACCTTAAATTTGTATAATTTTATACCTTTAATTCGATTTAGTTTGAATTTCTGCTTTTAAATGAAAGCATCACGAAAAAAATAATCAGCTTTAACAAAAAAAAATTACCTCGAACAAAATGAAACTCTGCCTTGTGACCCCGGTGCCTGCGGCAGCGCATACGCTGGCCGCTAATAACATAAAAATATTCCCAAAAATTAACCTGTAACCGAACGAACCCGCCAGGTGTTGCCCGGGCCCATGATACCTTAAATGAACCTGAAATTTGTATGATTTTATACCTTTAACTCGATTTAGTTTGAATTTCTATTTTTAAATGAAAACATCACGAAAAAAATAATCAGCTGTAACAAAAAAATTACCTTGAACCGAACGAAACTCTGCCTTGCGACCCCGGTGCCTGCGGCAGCACATACGCGGACCGCTAATAACATAAAAAAATTCCAAAAAATTAACCTGGAACCAAACGAACCCGCCCGGCAATGACCGGGCCCATGATAATAACCTTAAATGAACCTTAAATTTGTATGGTTTTATATCTTTAACTCGATTTTGTTTGAATTTCTATTTTTAAATAAAAGCATCACAAAAAAAAAAAATTCATCTGTAAAAAAAAAAAAAAAAAAAAAAAAAAACCTCAAACAGAACGGAACTCGTGCTCGTGACCCGGTGCCTGCGGCAGCGTATATACAGGCCGCTAATAACATGAAAAATTTCTCAAAAATTAACCTTGAACCGACCGAACCTCTGACTCGTGTTATCTCTGCCTGTGACTGCTGCACTGTGTAGCAGGCATGCATGCTACACACGCGTTGCAAATTCCACTTTCCTCCACCAAGGGGTGCAGTATGTTGTATACGAACATCACCAATCGCCTTGAATTTCCAAGACTTTTCAAATAAGGTGTCACTGGTGGTGTCAACTGCAAAATCCTTTAGTTGCCCTTTCCACCGCCATGGGGCACAGCGTGTTCTATACGAACAACAACAACGGTAAGGAAATACCAAGACCTTTAAAATAAGGTGTAACATGATAGGGTCGACTGCAAAATCACCTAGTTCCATTTTTAACCACCAGGGGGGTGCAGTATATTGTGTACGAACATCCCCAATCAACATGAAATTTCAAGACCTCTATCACCAATCGCCTTGGATTTCCAAGACCTTTTAAATAAGGTGTTACATGGTGGTGTCAGCTGCAAAATACTTTAGTTGCACTTCCCACCGCCAGGGAGCGCAGTGTGTTCTGTACGAACATCACCAACGGTCAGGAAATACCAAGACCTTTAAAATAAGATGTAACATGATAGGGTCTGCAGCAAAATCACCTAGTTCCATTTTTCACCACCAGGGGTCGCACTATATTGTATGCAAACATCCCCAGTCGACATGAAATTTCAAGACCTTTAAAATGAGGTGCTACATGCGTGGGTCTAGAACGGATTTCCCTCTCAAACTAATTTCCCCCTTCCCCCGCCCCTCCAAATCTACTTTCCCCTTTTCCCCCTTTTAAAATCGAAAATTCCAAATTCGCAGAAAGTGATTTTTTAGTATTCGACTCTAGTCCCCCTATGTACAATTTCTTCACCGTAAAGTAATTTGTAGCTTAGTTAAGCTCGTAAACGTGTTTTTAACCCGGGGGGAAACCGTTCGACTTTTTTATATTTTTCTCTTCTCATAGCACATCTACAGACCATGACCTTTTTTTAGACACCTCAACCAAATTTTTACACGAAGTAGTTCTCTCAATATAGTGGAGACAGACAAAAACATGTTTCAAATTAATATAGAGATAAACAATCAAACGTTTCAAATAAAAAGTTAGTTCAGAATTTATATATTGATTGAATTGCAGTTTATGAAAATTTTCATTAATATGGTAACAATGTTACGCTATAGAAAAGTATTATATATATATATATGAATATATATATATATATATATATATATACACTGATGGAAAAAAATCCCAACACCAGGAAGGAGCTGTGCTAGATAAACGAAATTTGGTAGGCGTGTTTATATATCTGAAAGATGACGTCGATTCAAATTTCGAGCTACGCGCATAAGTGTGGCGCTTGTAGCGACACTATGAGCATGCAAATGAGGTTTGCTGTAAATAAGCGCAGTAAGGTTCGTGATCGTTATTTACAGTTGAGATTTGACGTAGTGGGTTAATGTTAGTCAAGGATGTATCTAAGAAGATGAAGAAGCCATTATCAACAGCTCACTGAGTTTTAACGAGGTCGTGTAGTAGGGCTACGAAAAGGTGGGTTTTCTTTCCGCGATATTGCAGAAAGACTTGGCAGGAATGTATCCACTGTGCATGAGTGTTGGCATCAGTGGTCAAGGGAAGGTACTGCCTCAAGAAGACCGGGTTCAATGCGGCCACGTGGCACTACTGAGAGGGAAGACCGCCGTGTTCGGCGTATGGCTGTGGCTAATCGTACTGCGTCTGCAGCTGAAATTCGAGCTGCAGTTGGCACCACACAACGAACTGTTACAAATCGGTTACTTCAAGGACAGCTCCGAGCCAGACGCCCTGTAGCGTGCATTCCACTGACTCCAAACCACTGCCGTTTGCGACGTGAGTGGTGTCAAGCTAGAGCTCATTGGAGGACGAAGTGGAGATCTGTTGTGTTTTCTGATGAAAGCCGGTTCTGCCTTGGTCGCATTGATAGCCGTGTGTTGGTTAGAAGGAGGCCAGGTGAACGCCTGCTAGCGACCTGTCTGCGGCCTAGACACACAGGGCCTACTCCTGGAATTATAGTTTGGGGAGCAATTTCGTATGACAGCAGGAGCACTCTCGTGGTTATCCCACGCACCCTGACTGCAAATTTGTACGTCAGTCTAGTGATACAACCTGTTGTGCTGCCACTCATGAACAGCATTCAAGGGGGTGTTTTCCAACAGGATAACGCTCGCCCTCATACCGCTGCTGTAACCCAACATGCTCTACAGAGTGTCGACAAGTTGCCTTGGCCTGCTAGATCACCAGATCTTTCTCCAATCGAGCACGTATGGGACATCATTGGACGACAACTCCAGCGTCATCCACAACCAGCATTAACCGTCCCTGCATTGACCGCCCAAGTGCAACAGGCATGGAACTCCATCCCACAAACTGATATCCGTCACCTGTACGACACAATGCATGCACGTTTGCATGCTTGCATTCAAAATTCTGGCGGTTACACCGGTTACTAATGTACCAACATTTCTCATTTGAAATGGCTCTTCTCGCCAATGGCTCTACCTGTGATCTTGAAACTTTAATCAATTAAATATGTTACCTAGACAAATGTATTGCTGAAATTTCATTACTGAACAATAATTTTTTCTTGGTGTTGGGATTTTTTTTTCCATCAGTGTATTTAATACCGAAAGCTATTTTTGAAAATTTAACTTATAATTTAATACTACCTAAAGACAGTTTTTCCATAAGAAATGTTACACCAGAAAATTTTTATGAATACATTATATAAAAACGATATTATAGATTTTCATATAAACAAACAACACTAGATTTCGTTTTATTTACTTATTTATTTTTACTCTATTTTCAAAACATTTCATTTTAATTAATTTTATTTTTCAATGGTATTCCGTCAAAAAATATTAAAATAAATTAAATAAGCTTAATAGTCAATATTTTAGAATGTTTTAATATATAAAATTCAAATGCATAGAAAAAATTCTATTTTATCAGACTTTTTACTTTCTCTCTCTCTCACACACAAAATAAACACATAAATAAAATGATGAAAATGTTATTCAAAATACTGTTCCACATACATCACATGTCGTTTTGCGCCACTTATGGTCGCACTGTTCTGCTCCCGAAGATGACAGACAGGTTATACGAGAGTCGATTACAAAATGCAGTCTTCGGCCTAATCGTTCAGAGATTTCTGTTGTTTTCGCCGAAACATAAGCGAATGCCAGCTTGGCAAACTTTGAAGACCCCCGACGAGGGCCTCTTCTCCATATATGTCAAGGAAACTAGCACAGACAATTCGCTTTAATCTACACATCAACAGTAACACCAATAGAAAGTTTAGATTTTCAAAAAACAATTTATTTATATACTTTTCAATGTGAAATTGTCTTTGAATATGTGTAAAAGACCTTTACTTTATTTATAATTACTTTATTTAATTCTAAATAGATTATTTTATATTTTAATTTAGGTTTTTTTTTTTTTTTTTTTTTTTTTTTTTTTCCTTTTTTGAGTTAACACGCAAACATCATTACACCGAGTTTTGTACGTATCAAGTTTGATTTTGAAATTTTTCCCAGATTCGGAATTCGGTTCGTTAACGAACCGGGTCTTTTCTAGTTTACAGTAAAGCATGAACATTTAATATTTTCTTTAAAATATTTCAAAGGAAAGTATAATGTAAATTCTAAATTTCTCAATAATAATGAACAAAATATTTCCGATTAATCTTTAAATTTACAGATGATTTATTTAAATTTAAAATTTTTATACACTATATAACCAAATGTGTTGGTTCCAAGCATAACATATCAGAAGGTTTTTAAGCATACTGCCATGTTAGAGTTTTTTATATTTTTTTTTAATTTTTTATTAATATCGAAAGAGAGTTCGATTAATTACATCAGTAAACTTTGATTTTAAAATCTTTAGTCAACTGTTAGTTTCTTTGTTAATACACCACAATCCTTTAAATAAGGCATCATTTTTTTAATGCTGTTTTCACTGCCCGTTTTTTAGAATGAAAAAGAAAAAAAGTTACTGAGTTAAATTATTAGAATGGTTATAAAAATGGTTAATTTATACATGTGAAGTACATTTATGCACTATTTAATATTAGTTATATCATTAATCTGATATATGGATGCAGTATACGACTTTTGAATATAATTTTATAGTTCAAAACAAAGTACACACACACACACACACACACATATATATATATAACTGGAAAGGTGTTTACTATAAAAAAGGATATAAAATATAATTTCTTATTTATTAAATGCAAAAAAAAAAAAAAAGAGTATAAAGATTTTTTTTTATTCAAGAGTTATTAGCTAATTTTAAAAAAATTGTTTAAAAAAATTTCATTGATGGAGTCAATCAAAATATTTTGAGAATTTTTCTTTCTCAAATGCACTAATAATTGCCGGATTCATGAATTTTAATCATTTACATTGGTATTACGTTTTTTATTATTATTATAATTATAATTATTTTTTATTTATATTTTTTTTTTTTTCACATATTTCGTTCGCAACGTATTTTCTAGCTTTAAACTTAGCGAACATTTTAGTTGAAAAAATAAGTATTTTTTACGTTATCATATACTTATTACAAATATAGGTACATAGATGAAAGTACAAAGAACACAGTTTAATACTATTTTGATCTTAATTAATGCATAAAAACATTATTATAATATTAATGAGATCTCTTTACTTTCGTGTTAATAAAAAAAACTTTTCCAAGAAAATAAATAATTAAACAAGCTTAATTCATTAGAAGTGTAAATTACTAATATTCTATATGTATTAGTTTATGAAAAATGCACTTTTTATATTTAAAAATAGAGCAATAAAGATCAAATATTAAATGATAGCATTAAGGAGATTTAATGATTAAAGAAACCACTTAAGTACTTTGAAAGATGATATAAAAAAAGTATAGGCATGTATTTAATATGCGCTCATCAGTAGAATTTCAGAAATTTTTTTCCCATAGTTAATTGAAGCATATTTTTTTAGTAATTAATTAATATGTGAGAGAAGATAAAACAGAAAATTATTTAAGTATTAAAGCATACATCTTTTATCATAAGAAAAAAAAAGTCTTAAAAACTGTCAGAAACAAATATTTTTTTAAAAGTATAAAATACAAAATAAAATTTGTTTAACGTTTATAATAAGGAATAATAATAATAATAAAACAAAGTTTTATAAAACATTATACGCTTACATAATGATTTTTATGTAATTAATTAAATTTTAATTTCTATAGTTCACTACTACTTTTATAAAATCAGATATGAATGCATTGAACACAGTCTATCTTACAAGGAAACATTCAAAAGTTGTCATCTTCAAAAAGTATTGAAAAAAATATATTTGATTCTACTCTTCATAAAACACCAGAAAATGAAAAAAATATCAGCTGAAATTAATTACAGCGACCACAAAAAATTATCAAAATTAAGCATATTTGGCGATTTTACACTGCTAGGCGATTTATTTTGAGTACTTGGCGGAAAAGCAAAACACGGTTCTGTTCGTACACGGCAATCTCGGTGCTAGCAAACGTATCGCCTAACAGCGCTAAATCGCCAAATATGTTTAATTTTGATAATTTTTTGTGGTCACTGTAATTAATTTCAGCCGATAATTTTTTCATTTTCTGGTGTTTTATGAAGAGTAGAATCACATATATTTTTTTCAATACTTTTTGAAGATGACACCTTTTGAATGTTTCCTTGTTAGTATTTGTTTATGCAGGGTTAATAAAAATTTAGTTAGAAACTTGTGAGATTCACAAATCTATTTATTTTTCTATTAAACTATAGTATGTTATGCCTTATTATATTTAACATAAATATTTATTCTGATGATGAAAAAAATATATTATATTAGATAACATCCTTCTGGATCATGCCAAAATTCATATAATAAGCTGTTAAGTACAACAACGTAAAGAAAGCTAAGGTTCTTTTGCCAATATTTTATTTGAAATGTAAATTAAATAAAAATAAATATTAATATCATTATGTGAAACTTTAGTGTAGGTTCATTTACATTTTCTGTAATAGTATTATTACAAGCATATGACACACAATGTATCAAAAAAGTTACAGCACTCCCAGAAAAAAGTGCACATGACTCTAACTCTGCAAATCCCAAGCAACAACTTTTAACCATAGATATGACATGATTGCAAGAATTTTTTACTTGTTCTGATTTGTCAGCATTCAACTGTGTAAAACATGTATTTATGACATTGTTATATTAAAAAAAAAATGAAAGTACAGAGGTACTAACTGAAATTTTGTTTTAAATTAAGAAAACTATTTACAGAAATGTACAAAAATTAAATTCGTTTGTGCTGATGAAAATATGAGTCGATGATGAAAGTATGAAAACATGAGAAGGATTTTTGAAGCTAAAAGGCTTGAAGACATTCAAAAGCAGGCAATAAGAGATGATAATAAGTACAAAACTTTGATTAAATACTGCAAAATGCAATAGACTCGCAACAATTGTTTCAGGTCGAAATAACACACGACTCTTCGTCAGGCGAACAAAGTAAGCACAAATGCTGCAATCAAAACGGCAACGCAACACTTGTGTTTACTTTGTTCGCCTGGCGAAGAGTCGTGTTTTTTTTTTTTACCCGAAACAATTGTTACGAGTTTGTTGCATTTTATGGTGTTTATTCAAAGTTTTGTACTTATTCCTTTAAAACGCCAGTTCTGTGGTGCTTTCTTATTAGATAAGAGATGAGGTCATCCCTGTTCGAATGTATATAATTGAAATGTTGAGCCCGTGCAAGAATTGCTAAAGGCGAATAATTATAGAAATGATTGCACAGTCGTGAAACATTAGAATAAAATCTGTGTTTGCGATCGTCATATAGGAATGCGGCATGTGAGGCTCAGTTCCTTAAAAAAAAAAAAAAAAAAAAAAAAAAAATAAGAATTGGCACACATTACAAGACAATGCATCTTATCATAATTGCACTTTGAAAAAAAAAAAAAAAAAAAAAAACTTTAAACGATAAGCCATGCTTTGTCTATCGACCTCCTTAGTCCTCCAGACTATATTTCACATCTCAAATTGAAAAGGGAGATGAAGGGGCAGTGGTAGAAGTCGATAGTCTCATCGTGAAAATGTACAATGGGACTGCATCAGAATGCGAAAAACATACAAATACATTGAAACTGAAATTTTTTAGAGTTGAGGAGTTTCCAACAGCGTTCACGGACCTGTATATTCGTTCCAAAAATAATTTAAAATTGTAAGGAAACTATGTAAAAGCATTTTATTATATTAAATGTAAGTATATACCGTGTGTTGTATGACCAAGTCCAAAACGTTTTGTTGTATTTATATTTCGATTGTAGAATTATGATCTTTGAATCTTCATGTCGCATAGATTATGTTGGTTTTCAATACAATTTAGAGACATTTGGTACTATATTGAAATTCTTAAATTAAAATTCATAAAAGGTACAGTGTCAACCAAAGTTTACTTAATTATTAAACTGTAATTCGACATTCTTAAAAAAAATAAATAATTAAATTCATATTCTGAAGTTGTTTAAAAAAGTTAAATTTTGTAAAATGAAATATCAAATGGCATCTTTTATAAAACATTTAAAAAATAGGAATAAAGATTTTTTTTCTATTAATCTTCCGCATTATTTAATAATTACTTGCTTTAGGCACGCATGTCAAAACTAGCAATTAATAAAACATATTTGTCAGAATTATTAAACATTTCGTTTCGAATGAACATAAAAGTGATGAGAAGATAAATGTACTAAAATCTTTTTAAGAATTTCGGAATCACCATTGGAGGAAACTTTAAAAATTTCGGAACATTGCATGCTGAAAAATGGCTTGTATGTACATAAATCTACTTGACTGCCGTCGTAAACATTTCTCTTTTAGAAATGAAACGCTTTTAACAGTGTTAGAATGATAATAATTTATCATATCATAAACTTTTAAAAGTTTCTTCAGATTTCAGTTATATAAATGACTAACGGATTTCCTGATTAGCAACAGAATTTTTCAATAGTAAAAATCATGGTAAAAAATAAAGATAAAATAACAGAAAAAAGAAAGAAAAAATCTTAATTAATTTTTTGTTTTATTAAAATATATATATATTATTATTTTATTTTTAAATTAAAATTTAAGAATTATTTTAGCAGAATAAATTTAAAATGAAGCACCAGGCAGGCAGAAAGCTGGTATACACTTAAAATAAATAAATAATAAAAATAAAATCCGGAAAATAACCGAAATAAAAAGTAGTTTGCAGTATTGGCATTGCTAGGTAATGAGATTTTTCTTTTTCAACAGAAGACAATAACAGAAAAAACAGCCGTTAGATGGCACTCTTAGGACCGAATTCGGTAAAAAATATGAACAAGCCACAACAGTTCACCATTGTAAACCTTGTATGTAAACAAGCATGGTAGGTGCGAAAGACAAAATTTTGCTTGTGAAGTTGTTTTTCGTGAACTAGGTGTCAGCGACTGTTATTTTCGCAAATTCTGAGTTCTGAAGAATGTGAGAAGAGTAAAATGGCCTTCAGCAAGAATACGATTCTTAAAGGAACAAAAAATGTTGGAGGATCGTGTAACAGCCGGACGACAGCCCTTTTAAGGGAGTTAGGTTCATTTGCGTGTTTCAGCCAAAATGGATGCGTTAAATTCGAATAATCAACTGTAAGAAACTGCAATTCTCATAAAGCTGCCGGACGTTTGGGGCTTACCACCATCCTTCGTATGCAGTATTCCTCGTGGAATTCTTGATTTGTACGCATGCAGATTAAAGTCGTGCTATAAACATTTAACAGCAGATAATCGTAGCATTTGCAATATATTTTTCTTTTCTCCAAAATTTAATATTATTTCACCTCAGCCTTTAACCCTCTAAGCGTGTGAAGGGTTCGTCTGAGGTGAAAAATTCCAATGTTGTTTTCACTGTAAGTTCTTGATTACGTACTAAAGCAATAAATTTTTTACTATGCATTTAAAGATGAACCTCATGACTATTACACAACCTTTCATACTTAAAGAAATAAGCTTAAAACCTATAATTATGCACATTTTAAATAACTGTCTTTTTGGGGACAAACAATGGCAAAAGCACGTTCACGACTGAAACTAGTTTTCGTTGCAAATCTCATGGAATCCTTGGCTTCCGGATTTGCCAACAACAAATTTTTAATTATTAGTTTCTAGTTAAAATAGCAGATACATCGATTCAATCCATCCAGTCTGCCGGGACTGAAAAATGCGATTCGTTAGACGTACAGTCGGCAGCAAAAGTATCCGAGCACTAGCAAAAATTCCTATATAAAAAAAGTACACTTAATACTGTTTTGTAAAATAAATCCTTGTCGAATCATGTTTTTAGGCTGACTGTAATGAGCGATTTTGTGGCATTCCGTTTATTATTTACTTACATTTTCTATGGCTTACGTGCATCAGCGCCACATATATCGGCTGTTTTTGAGTTATTATTTTCCCTGTTTTAAAATAAATTTGGTGATTTTTCGATGTTAAACTTGATCTCATTTTTATTCGGTTATTTTTTCGGTTTTCTCTGAAATTTTAAACTTTATGCTGACGTTTTGCCCGTTCGGTAATTTTAATGACTAAATTGTGTGCAGCTATTTTGCAATTTCAAAAATTAAAAATAACTGGGAATATGTATTGTTATTTCTTTGTTAGACAACTGCCATGTTATTTGGTGACACTTATACATGACGAACGCATACAATAATGTTATCTGTGGATTAAATTATTTTGGTCTTCTTCTCTGCCGCGGTATTAAAATCATTTCTTGATTTTTTAAAGTAAAATTCACTTAATTATTGAAAGTACAATTATTTTAATTACTTTAGGCGCACTACACGTATTGTTTTCTTCGGTTTAAATTTATACGATTATCTAATAAAAAATGTATGTATATATATATATATTTATAACTTTCCTTTGACAAATGCAACAAAATTCGTAGACAGTCTTTTATATATGTATATATAAGCAGAAATAAATTTATTTTAAGGGGAATAATGAACTGAATAAAACTTTGTCACAAATTGCACTTGTAAATGCGAAAAACATTCGTTAAAACTCATGTCACTTGCTTTTTGTAATATTTTTCAATTGTTAGTACAGTCGGTAACAAAAGTGTCCGAACACTAGCAAAAGTTCCTATGTAAAAAAAGTACACTTTATACGATTTTGTTAAATAAATCCTTATCGAATCTTGTTCTTACACTGACTAAGAACAGGATTCGACAAGGATTTATTTAACAAAACCGTATGAAGTGTACTTTTTTTACATAAGAATTTTTGCTAGTGTTCGGACACTTTTGTTACCGACTGTACCGTTAAAATTTATTCTACAAGAAGTCAGAATTTTCAGTTATTATATATAAGCGTTTAATTAAGGATAAAGCGGCGTACATATAATCACGGGTTAATTTATCTTAGGCTTATAGAACAACTAATAATCTGAATCTGGTAGGAATATTTTAATTCAGAAATTTAATTCATCAACCTGCAAATTAATTTCCGATAGAATGGAGTAGAAGGCTGATTTTTTTCACATAGTTGGTAAAAATCAGCCTTCTACTCCATTCTATCGGAAATTAATTTGGTTGGAATAGTTATCATATTTGAATGGTTGCATATTATTTTTTATATTTAGCTTTAAGAAACCAAATAAAATATGAAGCAGTCATAGTACTAAAAGATAAAGAAATTGTTTCCGTTTCCCTATCTCATAGATTACTCTTCTGAAAATTCGAAGTTCTACCATTTTTGTATTAATATGTGAGCCTCACAGTTTCTGGTAAGGAAACTAAGTTTTACACGAATATTAATATAACTTGAGATTTGTTCTATTTCTTAAACCTTTTGGCCTGTTACCAGCGGTTGTTCGAGTAATTATATTTGTTAATCACGTGTAACTGGAGTATTTACACTTGATTCAAGCCCCTCATTTGCATAAGTTATAATGAAAATTTTTATAATTCAAACGATACCTATTTTATTAATTGTTTTATCTTATTTGCTTTATTGCATTTTTCAGCAAATATAATGATACCATGTATTAAAATGGTTTTAAATTTTACGTAATTATTTCCTTCTAAACTCGCACGGCAATGAAATTTTGTCAGTTATTTAAGAATGTAAAAGAAGAAAATGTATGCGTATATTACAGAAATTCTAGAGAAAAAGGTACACTGTAAAAAATAAATAAATAAATAAATAAATAAATAAATAAATAAAATAATTTACAGCGTTTTGTTTCGAAAACGGCACCTTATTGCCTTTTCTGAAACGAATCTACACGTTTAACTTACAAAAAGATTCATTTCAGATATGTAACGAAACTAAGCTTTTTGATAATGAAAGATTTTACAAACAACGTCTTTCATCACCAAGAAATTGGGTTTCGTTGCAAATCTGAAATTAATCGTGTCGATGATTAAAAATTCCTTTACAAAAACGGATCGATTCGTTTCAGAAAAGGATATTTGTTTCCTTTTTCGAAACTAGATGTTGTAAAATTATTTTACAGGGCATAACTTTTTGTAAAAATAAAATAAAATGTTTGAAAGTACAGAAAAATGTTTCGGGTCTGTCTAGTAAACCTTTCGTTAGTGCAAGGAAGCGTGAGAAAACAACGTGAGAAAGTCTTTCAACTGCTCAAAATTCTTGATCCAAGAATCAACAATTTCATTTTTATTCCGTCCATATTATTCAACATTGCCCCTCTATCTTTGATTTGGGTTTCTGAGAGTCTTATCATGTAATAAATAATGCTTCAACATTTCTTAAAAATCTCTCTAGCACATTCTTCTATTTGACAGTTTAGACGACCAATTTCCATCGGTAGCTATTATTTCGCCACCATATATTTACTTTCTCTTACCCATAAGGTAGAGAAAGTATTGTTTTTGGGTCACATTTTCGAATGCGAGATTTTGTTATATTTACACGTTTTGAGGTCCCCTGAATACGAAAATCATGTTTTTAGCAAATGGTCTGTGTGTATGTCTGTGTCTGTGTGTGTGTCTGTCTGTTATCAGCATATCTCAAAAACAAATTATGGCAGAAAGTTCAAACTTGGTATTCTAAATGTGTATCATATAGGGATGCAACAATAAGCTTTTCGTTAAGATCAAGCAAATGGTTCGTGTACAGGGGCAATCAAGAGAATTCTAATGCATTACGCCTATGGGGGAAATTGCAGGTAAGTAGAATTTAATGTCTATGGACTGCACTGAACCAAATGAAACGATTATATATTTTTTGTAATAGAGATAGTTAATTCGGAAAAAAAAATTGTGTATGTAAGAGCCTCGCTTCCCCCGCAAGGTGGGAAGTAAATGTTCATGATGGGTATCTTTCAAAAGAGCTCGCCAATACCTTTAAAACGAATAGTTTAACCATCGATCTGCGATAATTTAAAACAAAGTTATCGATCTTTTTTAATTTTAACAAGAAAAAAAAAAACACTTAGAAAAAAATCTTTTTTTTTTTTTTTTTTTTTGAGAATAAAATGGACTTTTTTTTTAAATATATATTTGGTGTTATACTACTTTTCTAATATGGAAATCGTCTGCATTACCATAAAAGATAATTTTTTTAAATAATAATTTTAATAAATATTTTTAATATTGATAAGTTTCGATGAATGATGTGTGTGAAAATTGTCTGTATAATTTTAAGTAAACTTTTAATTTTAATAACCGAATTAAATTCTATATAAATGTAGGTGCATTAATGAAACGGAGGGTTGAGGGGGGGCGGTAGCCTCCTCACACGGACCTAATTATTATATAATACTCTTCAGAAGCCTAATATGAATTGTTGAACACAGGTTTACATAACAGTACTCGTTATCTTACATTTTAATCTGCAACCTGTATTTATTGTATTAAATTTCAGGGTAAGAGAAAGTCGTGTGAGTGACACACCAGATTATTTTTTCTCCAGATGGCACTTTCTTACTTCTTGTAGTTATTCATTCACTCATTCTGAACTGACGAAGGGTCTCCAAAATATACCCTAAAAAGATTCCTACACTTTTTAATATTTTATTTTATTTTTGCAACAAATTCGTTAGCCTTTCTCTTGTGTTTTATATACAAAGGAGCTTAAATCAAAAGGTTTTTGGCATGTAAATTTTAACAATCAACATAAAACAATATATTAAAATGAAATACATACAATGCAAAAAATACTTTGCGTAAATCGCAACACAACTATGTAATTACATTTGCAATGACATTTTCGCTTACAATCAATGAATTTAATCAATCTTTCTCTTTTCACGGCAAATGGTTTTATAAAGAAATAAAATAATCCAAATTAATTATTCGAATACTTTTAATCGAGAGGTAAACATTAATTACACAGATAGAATATATTTTCTTAAATATATATATAATAATTCGATTACTCACCAAATGATAGTATTATAAAAATTAATTCGATAAACATGAAAGGAATTTTTGACAAAATTCTTTCTGAAAGATTTGTTGTTTCGTCAAAGCTCTCCACCTTCTCAAAGAATTAATGAATTCACACGATTTCAAATAATGGTGCTCTGGAATGATCAGAAAAGTCCTTCCTTTAAGGAAGCGTCTTTTGAAGTAAGTTCCCAATTTGTATTACTAAAAGAGTTTATTTTGTTTGTGCATTCAACTTATGGAAATTTAATTAATGGAAAAGTTAATTTTGAAAAAAATTTGTGTTCGTCTTTTAAAAAAGAAAATTGCATAGAACGTATAACGTAATATTATTCATCTCAGATAAGAATGGATACCCTAAATTCTTTGATAAAATAATATATTAAAGCAATTGAAGTTGAAAGTTTTTTTTCGTAATTTTCCTAGTTTTATAATAATGCAATAATATAAAAAGACTGAAATACTTGATCTGAACAAATTTGAACATATTTAAGCATTTAACATTAGTAAAAATTTTTATTAAGTAAATAGTCTTTTTTCACATAAAAACCGAAACGAAGGAATGTATACATTTTATATTATAACATAAGAGTTTTTCTTTCTTTTTTTTTATTTTTTTCTATAACAAAGCAAAATTTATTATAGTTAAAGATCTAAATCTTATGGAACTTTTTTTTTTTTAATACGTATATATAAATGATTTGAAACTAATTTAAAAGCAAATGTTGCCGAAAATTTTTTAGATGTTGATGATTCTTACTTTTGCCACCTATATTAATAAAATACGACTTTTGTCAGTAAATTCATCAGAATCAAAAAATTTTGTGATATCTTCATGTTTCACACACTATAAAAGCCAAAAATGACTCCAGAAAGTTTTGTCTGTATGTGTGTGTGTGTCATCATGTCCGTATGTCTGTGACCCTATTTTTGTCCGAGTATCACGTGAGAACAGCTAGACGATATTAAACGGTGATTGGCAGGAACTTAAGTCCTCATTCAACTTAAAAGTATATCTAGCAACTTTTTCGGAAATCCCCCCCTCCCGTTACCCATGTTCGTCGCTTAACCAGAGAGTAGTGGCGTGTCGGTCTTTTTGCCGCCGCAGTTTAGTGTTGGGGGAAAGCCGAAAGAAAGCCAGTAGAGAAAGATGAAGTGACTTTAATTCACGCGAAGTTTTTCCCGCAAAGCTCTAACCTGTCTGAAAAACCGGAAATGGGGAAAGAAATGAATCAACGTTAGTGGTCGCGTCGCGGTCAAATAGACCGATTTAAGAAGTAAAATGCTTTTAACTGCTCAAAAAATAGCAGGAATGAAAACATACTATGTTAGAGGACAGAGTTTCCCCACTTTATTTTTAAGGGGTGATTTGCAGGAGAAATTTATAAGTGATGGGCGGCAAAAAAGACCGATATGCGACTACTAACGGGTTAAGGTCCTTCGTGACAAAATCTTTGCTGAAAACATGATGAAGGACATGCTTTTCTTAGTCACAAAATTGAAGAACAACACATTATATATTTTTTCAAAATATTCAACAAAACTTAAAAAAAGTGATTTTTTTTTTCCTCCTTTTTTTGTCCAACTCCTGTATAGGATGACTGTACGATTTCACAAAGTTTTCAAATGCAAAGTTTGCAATTTCAAAGTTACGATTTCAAAACGTTCTAACTTTAAAATTACCGTTCAGAATGAGTTGATATTTTACGAGAACAATTTTGAAGCCGTGGAATTTTGTTTAGCGAAGAAAAAAAAATAGTTTTGAAATGTGCTGATAGGTGGCGTGTCAAGGTTTACATTGTGTTATGGAGGTATGCAAATTACTGAGACGTGACATGCGTACCTCAGGTACCCTCCTCCCCAATTTTAAAATCTATGATTTTTGAATTTGAGAATCTGGAAGTGTGTTGTTTAAAGCAGGCTTATAGTAAATTCGGCAGACTTTAAGTCAAGCAACACGCACCATATTCTTTGTATCAGCCCGGATAACCTCTGATCTATTGTGTTTCATGCCGTTTTACGCACGAGCAATAAATTATTTGTATTAGTTCATATTAAAAAAAAAAAAAAAAAAAAAAAAAAAAGTCTTTGAAATTCATTTTTTAACCTTGCTCTTCTGTATGGGTCTCTTTGATCAGAGAAGCATTTTAATTTCCTTAATTCCTTAACATTTACTTATTTTTAAAGATGCATAATCATTAGTAATATGTTCTTGGAACTTTTATTATTCATGAAAATATTACGTAACGAAATTTTAAATATTCCCGTTTCTAATTACTGTCATTGTCGTTGTAATAAGGAAACTTCTAAAGTGATTACCTGACAATGCAAGCTAAGTTTTTTATTGCTATATCCTAGTACAGAAAATTCTAATTCCTCCTTCATCAATAATCAACACTGATTTAATAATTTGACGAAAGCTGAGTCAGTACTGATTAATAGTTATAAATATTTTTAACTATAGTTTATAAAACTACTTTATTGATGGTATATTGGTTAACTCAAAAGAGAACTTTATGTTTAAGATTTATTATTTTTTTATAGGTAAACACAAAATCAATAAAATGATCTAAACTGAGAATTCAACTGATGATTGCGCATTGTTAAAGCTTTTAAAAGTATGGCAATAAACTTTTCTATATCGATACTTACATTGTTGGACATTCTTTCACTTGCAAGCATATTGCAAATGTGATAAATAAGTTAAATAAAGCTGATCTAATTTTTACTTTCTCTTACCCATAAAGTAGAGAAAGTAATGTTTTTGGGTCAAATATTCGAAAGCCAGTTTTTTTTTATATTTACACGGTTTAAAGTCCCTTTAATCCAAAAATCATGTTTTTAGCAGCTGGTCTACGTGTCTGTATGTGTGTCTGTTTGTTACTAGCATATCTCAAGAACTAATAATAGCAGAATGTCCAAACTTGGTATACTAAATGTATATCATATAGAGATGCTACATTAAGCTTTTCGTTGAGATGAAACAAATGGTTCGTGTACAGGGACACCCAAGATAATTCATATACATTACGTCTATGGGGGAAATTGGAGGTAAGTAGAGTTTAACGTCTATACACTGCACTAAACCAAATGAAATTAATATATATTTTTTATATGTGTAAAACATACCTCGTGGAGAATATGGTATAGAAATCATTCACTGTTCGTTTATAGAGCTACATAAAAGAACTAGATTATAATGCGACAATACTTGAAAATTCATGGAAGTCTATCTCAGGTTGATCAGTGTGTTATTAATATAGGATTGTATTTATGTGCACCGTGTGATGTGTACATAACTTTCAGAAGATGTACAGGGCTGCCAGTATTTAAGCCATAACATTCTTTTTTATTTTTTAGTGGAATATATCATATAATATTTCACCATGTCCAAGAAAGCTGCTCTGGAATTGAAATTAAATCCTCATAGCCATATGGTAAATAATGTATTTTTTAAGCTAAATATTTATAGATTGGTTTCTTGTATATTTAAACGTTTTGAGGATTCTGAATACCGAAGCCAAGTTTTATAGTTTGACCTTTGCCTGTATCTGTTATAGTAAATAAAAACAAAGGCGATCCAAATGATGTATTTTGAAGTAAATGCGTTTGTTACTAGAAAATTTTGTTCAAGGTTGATAAGTTTCGAGAAAGGATGCGTGTGAAAGTTCTCTAAACAATTTTAAGTGAATTTTGAACTTAATAACATATTTTAATTCTCTATAAATGTAGATACGATCATAAAACGGGAGTTTGAGGGGGCGGTAGCCCCCTCCTCACATAGAATTATTTGTCAAATAAAGCTGTTCCGAAGCCTAAGTTGAATTGTTCTAACATAGGTTTACATAATAGTACTCGTTATCTTAACCCTTATTCTCCAATCCGTACTTATAGTATTAAATTTCAGGGTAAGAGAAAGTTGTGTGAGTAACACACCAGATTATTTATTTTCATTACATGAGATTTTTTTTATAATAAAATATTTATTATTTTTACTAGATGATGACTAAAGTTCTAAATAACGTCACAGTACGTGAATCCAGATTTAGGACGTATTTTAATGTATGCTGTACATTATTAGAAAATATAGATTTTTAATTGTTTAATTAACATTTTTTTTTTAAAATAGAACATATAAATATCCATTAAATTTTAAATGCAAATAATTTTTCGTGTTTTCACATCATTGTCTTCATTGTAACCTCCACATATACTCATGTTAGGTGCAGGATTTTTTTTTCTTAATTTTTTCCTACAGATTGAGGCTGTAAATTTTACGATTAGCTTTCTAAAATGAATTTATTTCTTCGTACATCGATATTAAGGAAGTAAAAAATGTAGAGATTAATTCTCGAACATTACTTTTAATATCTTAAAGTAAAGTACATGGGTTAATCAGAATTAATTTTTGAAATAATATTTTTTAAAAATAATATTGAAATGAAATTTTAAAAATAATAATCAACAAAAAATTTTCTTAGATTCATATGGTTAGAGAAGAAAATGATTTAGGGCATTGTTTTCCGTTTGAATTACTATTAAACATTTTATTTCGTTTGAGGTATTATTAAAATTAGTTTAAAAAAAAAAAAAAAAAAAGCATAGAACATTCTTGTAAATCATTGCTAAATTAAAAAGGTTAATTGAATTAAAACTTAAAAAGCTAACATTTCCTTAATACTAGAAAAAAATATATATATATATCTGCAAAATCACAGATTTATCTCTGTAAGAAGCAATTTAATACATGAGATATCATCCAATATATTTCGTTCGAAACATACACTCTTATGCAATTTCCGTGAAATCTAGCATAATACTCTTCATGCAATTTAATTCTAAGTTTAAATTTCAGCTGATTTGAAACATCTGATTCCACCAGTTTATGTAAATTGCAGAGATTTTAGCACCTTCTATTTTATTCCTCTTATTTTTCTTAAGTGCATTTTTCTTCAACGGAATAGATAGTTACATAAAATTTCTTTCTTCAGCATGCAGAACATTTTCTGTATTTAAACTTAAAAATGTGTTATATAAAAAATATAGGAAATAAATTTTATTGAGTTTGAAAAAAAAAAAAAAAAAAAAACCTCTACCTTTATGATAGTAAAATAATGAAGGAATAAAAATATATTAAAAGTAGTTATATTACATTTTTTTTTTTTTTTTTTTTTTTTTTTTTTACAGAAATAATGTTTTTTTCATTAGTAGTCATTACTAAAATTTTGAATCGTATATATTATTAGAAAACATTATTTTTTAATTTTTTTAAGGATCGAAGGCTGTAAAACTATATTACTATTTATAAAAATGAAAATATTTCATTTTGCAATGTGAAAAATCTATTCAAATTGCAAACCATGACATATATACATTATCCTACCTTTTAAAAACTATTACAAACTAACAGAAAAATCAGAAAAAAAATATGTAGAAACAATTACTCTTATTATGTTTCATTAAAAAAGCATCCCATAAGAAAATTATTCAAATGCTTTATTTTTTAAGTTGTCCTCTAGATATAGGATTAAAAGAATCTTAGTTGTTTATTGAATTTTATGCATTGGAAATTTATGCGCCATTCTATATATGCATTACATTAACTTATGCGATACAAAAATTGGCGTCATTTATAAGATAAAGAATGGTAGCGACATCTACTGGAAAATTTTAAGCGAGCGCCATGTTAGCCTTAGTGTACATTTTTTCTTAGAGATATAAAAGGAAATGGCGTACGGCTTATCAGCATGCAGGGCAAATGAAATTAACCGTTGGCTACTCAAAATAGCTGCCGCAGTAGTAGAGCTACCACAGAAGCCATATTCAGTCTACCAAATCATTGGCTAATACTGTATTACGTAATGGCATCTGCGGTTGCAATTTTAGCTTCATGTATTTCTAGATATCTCATCTTCTCCAATATCATTCTGCCGAGGATCGTGTAATTGAAAGATACTCAATGGAGAATTAAACTTATGATGCGTTACGTTTCATACAGATAAGTAATGGGGAATTATCGACGGTCTAGGATCTACTCTTTATTTACAAACGCTCGCTCAAGAATCGAATGAAATTAAACAAAATTGCAGGAACTAACTTGCTAAACGAAAAAAAAATCTGCTTTTTTAGATCGTAATAGACAAAAACTCTTTTATTTTTTTCAACCTAATTGTATGGATAGTTATAAGAATCATAAAATATGGCTTTCGGGAATTGTCTGGGATCGCTCAGTCGTAGAAAGAGGGAAATCTATGTAAAGCGGTAAAACGCAGGTTCTATTCCTCACCAGGGGTGCAGAAAATGTTCAGACCTCTGAAATTTCCCCAGAACACATTCTAAATTTCCCCAAAAATAACGCACCAACCTATTATCTGAAAGTTTTTTTTTTTGTTCTTGTTGGTGGGGGAGGGGGGGTAGAGGAGGAAGGGGAAATCTTTCTTTAGTCCAAATACTGAGGGAGATTTTTTATGCTACTATATTACATTTTTTTTCTTAACTACATCTAAATTTAATGTTGCTATTAATGTCCACCACATGAAAAATTAAAAAGTTTAAGGTAATTGGATTTATTAACTAACATAATTTTTAAGGCTATAATTCTTAATAATAGTACATAATTATACATAAGTTAATGTTGCTTTGTTTTATTGCACTTTGCTGACTATGAAAATTTAAAATACCTTTTTATTACAGAATTACGAAAACAAGAATAAGACAAACATATATGAACTATAATCATTCAATAAAAATTCTGTAATTTTCTGCTTACAAGATGAATTATTGTGGGACACGGTATAAGAAAAGTAAGCAATATGACTTAACTGATATGCACGAAACAGAACAAAATCTGTACAAACAGAAAAAAATTTATATGCTATAAATAGGAGACAAATTGGTATAGAGATACAAAATGGGCAAATTTTAACTTTGAGCATATGAGTCATATAGCCCGAGAAAATAGTGCTCAAAGAATGACAGAATCAACAGCTAATTAAGACATTTGTTGATATGTATTAATATTAATACATATATATATGAGTTTAAAACCCTGCCTTTTTTTCCCCCCAGGGAGGAAAAAAAAAAACTTATGTTGAAGATATCACAAAACTAACTTTCTTCTATATTTTCCTATACAAATTCCTGCAATAGAATTTTTTTTTTTTTTTATCCTTTATTAATAGAGACGATTTTCATTTCAGAGATGTATTACTAGTCGAAATGTCCAACGGAAGTGAATTTTTACCGTGCAGATATGTTTCCCATTCTCAAGGAAAATTGCAGTATAGCAGCATCACCTTTCGCATATATATACCCAATTTAAAAAAAATAATGTCTCATAATGGCTTTTCCATATATTAAGTTTTGTTCAATTATGCACAATAAACCCTGAGATATAGATTTCTCATAAATTGCGAAAATCGCTTTATAACAGCGTCACCTGTTAAGCGATTGGCACCAAAAGATGGCATAAACTAATTTATGTTAAGGTGCATCTACATACAGTTTTTATATGCAATTCTATGCTGTAGTTCCTGAGATATAGCCTTCCCTGAAATTGCGGAAATCGATGCATAACAGCGCCACCTGTTGTGCAATTGGCACCAAAAGTTGATAGGCGCTAACTTATGTCAAGGTGCATCTGCATATAAATTAATATGCAATTTCATGCAAAAGTTCGTACGATAGAGCCTTTTCTGAAATTGCGGAAATTGCTGTGCAGCAGTGCCTCTTAATGAGCGATTGGCACCAAAAGTTGATAGACAGTAATTAATGTCAAGGTGTGTGTGTATATTAATTTACATGAAATTATGTGCAGTAGTTCCCAAGATACAGTCGCTACAAAATTTTTGTCACACACACATAAATGGACAGATATTTTCAAAAATTGTCAAATTGTGTTCTGGTACTCTCAAAACATGCAAATCCATCAAAAACCGTAACTCAAAATTTTTTTATGAATCAAATACTTTCTTCTATTGAATAATAATAATAATAAAAAAAAAAAAACTGAAGAATAGTATGTATGTTACTTTAATGCAAAGTAATTTTAAATTGAGAAAATAATACAAAGAATCTTAAGCATAATTTTAGATTATTAACAATTAATATGAAATGATTAGGCTTCTATAAATATCCATAAAAGAACAACAGAAGTTTTAATTAATTGCTAAAATTAATATTGTTATGTGGAAACTAAACTTTAAGACACAAAAGAACCAACTCATTCAAAAACTTACGTTTAATCACTGGCTAATTGCTCAAATACTTTTTCTTTCTTTTTTTTTTTTTTGTGTGTGTGTGTGTGTGCGTGGTCCGATTGGGAGGGGGAGGAGGGGAGGCAATTGCTGAATGCACAATTGAAACTCATAACTTAACTTCTGTAAATGAGACTCAAAATCATGAAAAAAAAAAAAAAAGTCTTTCCTACTTCTCTTTCCCCTTCTTCCCTCCCTGTTTTATCAGCTAAAGTAAACAAACACATCATTTCTCCCAGCGTCCTGTCATTAAAGTGTTTGTTTATTTATGTGGACTGGGTAATTATTCTTGTTTGTAGCATTTTAGCAAGACTATATAGGAAAAAAAAAGTTATATTTGATATTTTCTCTAGCTTAAATGAATCACCAAATATTTATCATCAAATTTCAAATACTTAGTACTTTTTTTTTTTTTTTTTTTTTTTTTTGGGGGGGGGGGGGTAATGGGTATTTAAAGGGAATACACTTGTAACAGAAGAATACAGCTGTTAATTTGTAGTTTAATATTAGAAAGTTTGTTTGTTCAGTAATTTTTTCTTAATTCCGTTTTTTTTTTTCACTAAGATAATAAATATTCAAAATTTCCCCAGACAGCCAGAATTTCCCCCCCGAACATCGTTCGCGCTTTCGGACATATTCTGCACCCCTGTTCCTCACAAAGAGGTTATTCGATTTAAATAAAAAAATTCTTAATTTTCTACACCTGTTTTAAATTATTAAAACTTTAAGTATTACTGAATATCAATAAACATGTAAACAGGTACTTAAATATAATTTCGGTTCAACTCCTAAATCGCATAAGGATATTCATTTACATTGATGTCCTGTGCATTAATAAATACTTGGTATGCAGGTCCTGATTAATGCCAGGGCAAGCTGGGTAACCACCCTGGGCCCCCCTTGTGGTAGGGGTTCCCAACCAGCATATGCAGATATTATGTAACCTAAATACCTCTTATATCACTGAAAGGGGGCCCCCAGAACAAGCTTGACTCGGGGCTCTTGGTAGTATAAGTCGGGCCCTGTTTGTATGAACACATCATAAATTGCGCAAAAAATATTCTGGTTCGAAATTACGTCTTGATCTTCCGTCCGGCTAATAGACGAGTTTAGCAAGCGAAACGGCGACTTTTCGTTTATGTACTTTTATCAATAATTTCTACAGTGTTTTACAGTTTTAATCTCTTTCGGACAATAATACTGGCATGCATTATGAGAAATGTTTTTAATGTAAGAGCTATGCTGCATTTTTACTATGTGGGTGAACACTGCTCAGCAAGGAAATGAATTTTGATATACATACTATAAACGCAGTATTTTTTCATGTTCAATGTTTAACACTTCCTTTTTTTATTCCCAATATCGCGTCTTGAGACTCTCTGAATGCGAAAGTACAATGTTTAGCAGTTGATCTGTATGTATAATCTGTTATTAGCATAAGGAAAAAAAAAATAACTACGGGAGATTCAAATGTGGTCTTCTGAAATTCGTATTAGGTTGCCACTTACTAAAATACTTTATCAAGATTCGCAAGTTTGAAGACAAAATTACTAACAGCTTAGATTAAAAAAAAAAAAATCAATCAATCAATAAATCAAAAAAATAGGCACTATAATTGATACGAGTGTTGAGGGGGGGGGGATTGTATGTGAAATAAAATTGATTCTAACGTTATTTTAGAATACTTTTAAGTAGTTTCAACTTTTTATCTTACCCTTTTGTCTTACAAATTAATCTGAAATCTATATTTATAGTATTGAAAGGAGGCTAAAAAAAGTCGTGTGAGTGACATACCAGATTCTTTCCCTTAACATTGGACCAGACATGAGTGTATTTCTGTGTACTTTGTGCTTAGACACAAGTGAATGAACAACATGATAAATTATGAGTCTATGCATGTTATACGTTTTATTTTAAATTATCTAACTAAATGATATAGAAAGGGCCTCAAGGAGAGCATGATGAAGATGTTTTCCAAACTCTAAGGTTCTTTCTTTGTGGGGATTAAAAAAAATTTAAATTATTTGATTCTGTAATTTATGACCAAAAGTTTTAAAAGAAATTAACAAAAATATGAATAGTAACACTCGTATAAATAACAGGGATTTTAAATAAAAAATAATTGACTGCGTTTCATTAAACAGATTCCTTCCTCTTCATTCCCCTCCAAATTCCTTCTCCATTAAACAAACAGTTCCTCCAGTATACATTTTATACTCTATGTTCATTATTTATCCCTGTGAAATACTTTCTTCTTTTTTTGACTTTCCTTCCTCCGAACACGCTTCAATTGTTACACCTGCTACTGCCTCATATCCAGAGGATGTAAGAAAGGGTAATTTTAGTACCACTATTTTTATATAGTAATTTTAAAGTTGATCAATTGGAGATATCCGTTGATATGCATTTAAAACAAACTATGCAGAGATTGTTGTATCGAAATTTTCTTTTGTGAGAACCTTCCACATATCTCGCTTACTTTCAATTATTATTGTTTTAGACTTACTTTAATAAATATTTTTTTTAAATAAGAAATAATTATTGACCGTGTTTTTACGACTGACAATAGCCTACCAGATTTCATGATTTAACACAAAATTCAATTAAAAATATACATTTACCTAAAAAAAGAAAAAAAAAACTGATGGAATATTCTGCATTTTTCAATTTTAGCAAGTAAAAATGCATAAGAAACATCTTATGCAGTTTTCCGTTGCAGACCTATGCAATATATTTAAATAAAATTTCTAAATAAATAAATAAATAGATAGATAGATAAATAAATAAAAATAAATAAAAATAAAATGATAATAAAAACCATAAAATGACATAAGATTGTAGTAACTGTAATCTAGCCTAAAAACATATTCAAATTTCCCGCTAGGCAGCCTCTCTTCATAAAAAAAAAAAAAAAAAAAAAAAAGGGGGGGGGGAGGAGACGTGATAAATAAAAGAAGAGTGGAGCTGTATTGATAGTGTACATTTGTACATGTGTAATCTCCACAAAATATCTCCACAAAACCTGGCTAAGGACAAGTAACAATACAGTTTGCAATTTATATAATTATTATATATTTCCTGAAAATATAAGTATGCTATGCGAAAAATACGTGGAAAAAAATTTTCTGTAACAGTTTATTTTCTGTAAGTCTCACTGTAAAAAAAATGTTGCATTAAATAAAATTAACTAGTTCTACTACTTAGAATCGAACCAATTTCTAGCGCATTGTAAGCAGCGATGTTACTTCTCATGTCACGAAGGGTTAATTCCCGGCGCATGTTCAAACAAAACATATGGACTAATTATAATACAGGACTTTCAAACAGGATAGTTCTCACCAACTATCATATCTGTTTTCAACCTCTGTTATTTATCAATTAACGCCCATTGTCTATATGGTTTAATTCCGGCGTGACTCTCAATTTGTACGATGTCCCTCTCCAAGTTCAATCATTTCTAGTCACTACATCGCCACTTGTCGCGAAGGGCTAATTGCCGGCGCAATAACCATGAACTCCTCGTTATGTAAGACTCTCAAATTAGACATTCTTCATCAACAATCATCTCTGATTTTAATCTCTGTTGCCCTACTCATTAGAAGCCAAAATTTTGTCTTTTTAATTAACTGCTGCACTTTGTCGCGTGGGATTTTATATCTGGCAGCAATTGTAATTATTTTTTTTTTATGTTTATGCAATAAACAACGGAGGAGATTTAACCTCTAGAAACAGGCTCTTTCAGAATTTCACATTGTTATGTGACATTTGTCGTTAGAGCCCCTCTTTGGAGGTTCAAATCGCTCAAAACCGCTGCATAGTGGTGAGCGGTCTCCTTCCGTCTTCGTATCTTTAATGTTACCTCTCAAGCATGGAAGTATAGTTTGGTCTTTTACTTAGAACTTCCAAATCTTGCTTTAATGCCAATTATCCGTCTGCAAAGCCAAAAGAATGCGTAACCACGAGATGAAATCTGTGTCAGTTGCTTCAAGTTTCATGAGGAAAAAGAAAAAATGTTTCATATGGCATATTGGGGTGTAATTTTAACACGTTGATCGCCACGCGAAATCTTTAGGAAATCTCATTCAGGCCACGCGCGCTACTTAGAAACGCGTTATGTTTACCGTGTTATGTTTACCGAGTTTCAATAAAATCCATTAAAATGCCTTAATGATATAATCATATAATAAATAAAAATTAAGTAAATTTTAAATAAACCTTCGGTAATTACTTAAAACAATGTAATTTTTTTTAGTTTTATATCATATTTTACACTGTCAGTTACCGGTGGCTTACGTGGCCTAAACGGAAAGTTCAGTGTCAGCCACCGATGACTGACATGGCGATGAACGTGTTAAACAAAATTCACTGCTATGCATGAAAATCGGCCCCAACACTATTCCTGCAAATGCTTATGTACAATGACCCCCTGAATCCAAATATGATTACAATTTTGACCCATAATCCACCATTTTTTTTTTTTTACGCCTTTTTATTTTCCTAATTGTTCAGTAATTTTACGGCTATGGATTTGATTCGGAGCGGGGAGAAAGGGTCGTCTTAACTGCTAAACGTCTTCTGAAGAGCTACAAAGGTGAAAAATTCTAAAGTATGAACGTTTGTAGCAAGAGGGAAATTACTGTTAAGGGGGGGGGGGGATTTGGGTGTGAAATTATAAATCACAGTTACTTTATTTTATTAATCTATTATTATTATTATTATTATTATTATTATTATTTATTATACTTTTTTACTTTATTATATTTATTTTTGTTTTTAAGTATTAAAATAATATTTTCCACCATCGAAATCAAATTCATGGCCATAAAATTACCGAACAATGATAAAAATTGTGGATGGGGTTGACATCCCGAGAAATGGTAGATGATTGGGCAAAATGGGTATCATATTCAGATTCAAGAGGTCATTTGGTCTCAAGAGGTCATAAAAATAAGCAATAATGGTATCAAGGCTAAAAAAAAAAAAAAAAAAGAAAAAAAAAAAAAAAAAAAAACTTGCTGCGCAGTGTTTTCTTTAGCTTGAGAAAACACAAATTTTTGTAGGAATGTTACAAAAACTTTATTATTTTTAATTTATTTATTTTTCTTTTTATAATGAGGAGCTCGACAGAAGATGAACGATTTATAGACTTACTGTAGCTCAGATTTGTTACTTCTGTTTTCTGCTATTTTTGTTCCTTGTTCTAGTATTACTGCTTGTTTTTCTGTCTACAAGTGTCTTTTGGTCTGCCAATAGAAATAATAATAATAATAATAATAATAATAAAATCGCTCTTTTAATAAAAAATAATATTGAATTAAAAATGTTTTTGGTGATTTTTTTGTATTTGTTAAATGTTTAAATATGTTACAAAAGGTCTAAATAATATTTATTTTTGCCTCTGACACTCTATAAAACAGCAAGATAACATTTCGATAAACAAAGTTTTAGTTCCAGTTTAGCCTTCATTTATAATTAATTATTATTAAATTAATAAAATATACAATATCAATGTCGATTATATAAAATTTTATCAATAAAGTTTCATTAACTTGAATTTAATTTAAGTTTCAATTTTGTGCGGATAATAATAAATTATTGTACACATAAACAAGAATTATGAAAAGAATAAAATGAAAGCAACCAAAAAGCCTTTCCATTATCATGTGTCATTGGAATTCAATGCCTTATGCAAGGAATTTGAATATTTTTACATTTATATTGAATCGTTATAATTAGAATTGAACAAAAGAAATTTGACGCTTTCGTTAAAATAACTTTTTTTGAATAAAAACTCTTTTACTTATTTATTTTCTCCTTCCAAAAGCATTAATTTCGCATTTGATTTCTTAAATTAATGAGCATGTAAAATGAAAGCAGAGTGAATGTTTTAGATTTTCTATACTGTCATTATTAAAATGCATTTTGGGCATTTATAATGCAATTATTTAAATTTTGTGAATTCATTTCTTAGATACACGATACTGTATTACTCTATGAATAGTAAAGAAATGTAAAATTTGAATGTTTCATTGCTATTTTTTTACCTTTGACAATTTAAGTAAAAACATATTGAAATTTTTATGTTTAAATTAAATAAAATATTTATATGTTAGTTAAATAGACTTAAGTTTCGCACGACTTCTATTTTACTGTACTCTCAATTTTAAGTATTTCAATATTATTATGTTTCACTTTTTTGCATAGATATGTTAACAATAGAAATTTAATTAAATGATTTGAATACATCTTTTTTGAAAAGAAATTGTCGAAAGTTTGAAATTGCATGTTGGAAGAATACTATATAAATGAATGCATGAGTTCGCAGTTTCCTCAAATTAGTTATTTTAAATATATTTTATAACAAATAATTCTTACTAATAATTCTTTGTAAAAACAACAGTCATATAATTAAGTAAAGTTTGACTTACCTGGGTTGTCACAGGTAATCATATATTCCATCGATGAAGAAAAATCTCCTTATTTATCATCAGATTGTACACTTGAAATTAGGTGGAAATTACATGGATATATATTTTGTAGGACTTCTGTTTTTAAACAATAACTACTTCTTTTCCTATAATGAATGTTGATTAGACTGTGAAATTCTTACATAATATGTAGAACAATTACTATTTAGGATAATTCACACATTGCTGCGTAATGAAAGAATGCCTAGATGTTTAGACCTTTAATTTATTCATCTTAGACAAAAGAGAAAAGTATTATGATTAAATAGAATAAGAAAATGGAACGTCAGTTCCGAATAACAAAAGTTACATGATTGAAAAAAGTATTACAGTGTACTCGTAGAGAAACGCGACACATCGTCACGTGATGCGGCAGGTGCACCGAACAATCAGTTGGCGGGAAGCAAAAAACAAAAAAGAAAGTCCGGAACAAGAAAAACGAAAGTCAATAAAAGAATGTTCTGAGATTAAATATCACAACATTGCATTGGAAAGAAAAGAATTTCAATTGACTGCAATATAAAACGAAGGAAGTTATTAAAATATGGTTGTATTTTTAAGCCAGCTAATCTCTAAATATTGTTTTATTTTGAAAGGTTATTGCACTGTTAATTATTTTCTCAAGTGTACTGTAATATATAGAGATGAAAGAGTTCCAATTTTTCTGCCACCAGTATTTCCATACAAAAAATTTTATCATATTTTTACAGACCTTTCTGTGATTTTATAGGATTGAAATTTTTGTAGGAAAATACTGGTTGCAAAAGCGGAACACCTTTATCCCTGAATATATAATATACTATATAATACTATAATACACGTGTTCAATTTAACTCTTTTTTTTTTTACAGATAATTTATTATAATATAATAAACACGAAATGTTTACTCAGAGTCAATAAATTTACAATAAATTTCAGTTAAGAAATAAGGAAATAAATGAATGAAATTCATTATGAATAAATTCATAATGAAATTTTAAATATTTTTTTCATCTTTTTTTATTTAGTCAATAAATGAATGAAAATATATATTTCTGTTTCTGAAAAAGTATTATGCATCGCTAATATACTCCCACCATTAATCAAATAAAATAATATTAATCTTTTAAAAGTACACGGAAAATAAATATTTCATCATCTCCTTCTACTTGCCGATGTAATTTTGCATACCGTGTAAACTTACAGTGAAATTTTGTTTGAAATATTTAACAATGTATTTTAGTGATATCAATTAATTATTATTTTTTCAATATATTTTATAAATGTCAGTGGTGTTAATTTAATTTCGTATTAAAGTGTCTATTTCACACTTTATTTGCAAACAGAATTTGCATGCATCTAAAATCGGTTTAATGAAGGAGACATAAGTATCGTAATGTTATTTATTAAGCATACGTACAGTGAAGGGGAAAAAAATACTCGCTGAAATTTCTTATTAATTGATGCAAAAAATATAATAGATATCATTCAACAGGAAATTAAGTGCACTTTTCAAAAAGGACGATAAAGTTTGAATTAAAGTCATCTATATATTGAAATAAGCGACAATTTTTTTCAATTCCAACACCCAAATTTGACTTCACATTTGAATTTCGGAAATTGTGTTATTTCGGAAAAGTATACGGATTGTACACTTTATCTTTAGTTTTCATAGAGTTATAGCTAAAAGTATGTTAGGGGGTTATCGGTACATCTGGAAAAATAAAATTGAAATCGTACAAGGATCAGAATCAAATTTTATTGTTTTACACCGGGATTTTTAAGAAAAAGAAATAAAAAAAGATAATACAAGCACTATAATCTTTACAGAACCTTCGCGATCCCTCATCATAGCTGCCAACTTAGCCCTTTTGCGCTATAGGGGAAATTTAATAGAAATATTTATTTTATTTAATCAGTGAACTGAAACAGTTTTCACTCATGAAATAAAATAAATTTTGTTATTAAAATTTCCTGGTAGCCAAAAGTTGATAATTTGTCGACAATGCCCCTCATTTCTGTTTTTTAAATATATATTTAACTCTTTGCCGGGCCAATTTAATTTCACTTCTCTGGTCAGTGTTGCGAAAGTTAGGGGCTTTTTACTCAATATCCGCCGCTAATTGTTAATTGTATGGTTGCCTAATCACTCCGAAGGTTACTTGTCCATTATTTATATCAAATATCATTCCTCAAAATTTTTGGTGAGAGTTGAATAAAAGTGTCCCTAAATTTGGCAACACTTTTTAGAGCGCTTTAGAGTATGGGGGCCCGACAAAGGGTTAAATACTTTTTTATATAATTATGTAGAGTGTAAATACACAAATAAGTATAATACATTTTAGATATATGTAAATATATTACATTTAAGATTGATCAGACAGTGCCTTTTGGAAAATGTGCGTTTTTTTCTATTAAAAAGTATCATCAGCAGTGTCTATCATGACACTACTGATAATCAATAAAACACGCACGCACACACACACACACACACACACACACACATATATATATATATGATTTGAAGATATATTTTAAACTTAAATATTATTTTAAAGAAAATATTTCAGAAAAAATTTCAAACTAATATTTACATCTAATGCATGACTATTAACTACTATGATTTAAAAGGGAAAAGCATAGATTTTCCGTTTTTATAATGGTTGATTTCAATATGATATTTAAAACATAAAATGTTAATAAAATTTATTATTGAGTAAAAGGCAAAAAACTGATCTTTATTTAAAACTGGTATGCTGTTGGTTAAGAGGCAACAAAACTTAATTATGTGCCATTAATTATTACAACTACACCTATATGTTGAAAACTCATAAATTGTTTTTATCACCATAGCTTTTTCCTTCGTATATACATATGATTTAAAATATTCAGTTTTATAGAATTTTAAATAGTATATGTTTATATAAAACATCTGAAAAATACAAAACGATCAATACCAGTAGCGCCATCTTTCATCCAAAAAATACACAGATTGTATATATGTAATGTTTAAAACTAACTATCTCATTTATTAAATTTTGTGAATTTATATATAATCGAATCTGGGATCAATACTTTCTGATACTGGCTTCTGAGATATTCCTGTAACGCGGCAATTTGCAGCCTAGCACCAACAGTGTCAACCGATATGAATCGAAATTGAATGAGCATTTATTTTCTTCTTTTTCTTTCTTTCTTTCATTAATTTTTTTTTTTTTTTTATTTATCTCACATACCATGTTTGGTGAGTTTGTGCGTTAGAGAAGCTCAGTTATAGTATTCCAGCAAACAAGGTTAAATGTCAACATAGAAGAGCAACCAGTACGTTGGTATGCACCTAAACTACATTGACATAGTTCCTCATCATGATTTTCATACATATTCAGTTTTGCGCAATAAACGCTATAGAAGTTAAGTTATATCCTTCCCTTGATTGGGAAAAATTGCAGCATTGCATCACGAACTGTTGGTAGATATTTCTAAGAGTTAAAGAACATCAAGTTAAATCAAAGTTCAAATAAATATCTAGTATGGTTAAATTCCATCGGATAGTTAATGATATATCTAGTCCACAATATTTTGCTAACACGCACAGGTATGTCTACTGAGAATGGTAAATATTGTTCAGGCTGTCTCAAAATAAGTAAATCCATTCACTTTTCTAGAATCTTATACTTTCTCTTATATATATTGAAAAAAAAAATCATATATCGATTACATATATAAATATATAATAATATTAATTTGACATGGCTTAAGAGTACAATATATATAAATAAAAATAAATAAATATATGTATGCATCTCTTTCTAAATGAAACTCTTTTAATCTATTTTCGAGAGTATAGATTAAAAGAGTTTCATTTCACATCTTTTGAAATACAAGAATTAATTTCTCTTACCCGCATTTGTTTATCACAAACAGCTTTTTCTTTCCAAAATAAATTCTATCGTCAGTCTGAAGATTTAGTTATGGGTTCCCCTCTCTTCCCAATTTTCGCAGATATTTACATGCACTTTTTCGAAAGCAAGCTTTTTAAGATAATATCTTTTCCTTTTTCGACCCGTTACGTTGACGACACCTTCACGCTTATCGATATATCTCGTCGCAATATTGACCATGTCTTAGAAACTTAAATACAATTGACAGTAATATCCAGTTTACATATGAAATAGAAAATAATGGCTCCCTTCCATCTCTTGATACTCTCGTCTCTCGCACTGTAGATGGATTTTCAACCACCGTCTATCGTAAAAATTTTGCCGTCTCCCTTCCTTCCCATGCGCGTTCATGTCACCCACCTAACCAAAAAATGGCTGCTTTCTATACTTTTGTAAACCGTGCCCTTAATATTTGTTCAAATCCTATTTTATTAAAATTTAAAATTAAATACCTGAAAGCCTTTGCAATTGACAGAGGTTATGACCCTTCCATTATAGACAAAGCCATCCAAAAATTGCAGCTCCCTCGTATTTCGTCTACGAAATCAGTCTCTTCTAATATCAGTATTGTTTTACCCTATTTTCCTAAATCTTGTCAAACCATAACTAAAATTCTCAAACAATATGATTTCAAAATAACATTTTCGCCTTCCAATAAACTCACCTTTTCTCACATTGATATGCATAATTCTTGGGGCATTTATAGTATTTCCTGTCAGTGTGGTTTATCATATATTGGCCAAACTAAATGCAGTCTTAAATTTCGTCTAAAAGAACATATGAATTACGTCCGCAAACAAGAAACCAATAAATCGGCTATTTCTAAACATTGCTGGGAGGAAAATCATAATTTTAAATTTAATTCTGCTAAAATAATTTGCAGACCTAAATCCATTCATGAACTCGATTTCTTTGAAGCTTCTCATATTTATAAAAATTTTAAAAACCTTGTAAATTGTGATTTCGCTGTTCCCTATTTGTCTGATTGTTAGAAATTTTACATTCAGTCCACATTTTCTTAACTTTTTACACAGCTAACATTCCTAAATTCCTGTTAGCCACACACTCCACCTTTCCCGTAATCCTATTGGTTGAACTAAATTCGGTCCCTATCCTATATATACGAGCACTTCTCCAGATTCAGAATTCTTTTTGCACAGAAGACGGTACGCTTAAGGCTACCGAAACAGCTGTATGCATCCCAAAAAATTTTCTTTTGGCGTTTCTGACGTAGTAGTTTATTTGAGTTTAATATTTTAATGTCTTTTAGCCTATCTTTTTATACATAATACTTTTTGTGAGAGTATGCTGAACATATTATAATTTTATAAAAATGTTATTTGCTATTTTTTTTTTTTTTTTTTTTTTTTTTTTTTAATTTTAGACGTAAAAAGTACGGTTCAAAATGTTTCATTTATTATCAAGATTATTTTTTTAAATTTTGTAACCCTTTATGTATTTCAAATATTTATTAGAAGCAACATAATTTATGTTTAATTAAAAATTAGTTGTATTTCAATAAATAGTTTTAATGCAGTAATTAAGAGCAAAAATGTATGCTTCCAGAAAAAAATTCTGAAATTCGTATTCACTAAAAGAAATTATAATATTATTATTACAGTTAAACTTGTTTTTTAGAAAAACAGTTTTATTTTGATGAATTGCAAGTTCTGAAATATTAATGGGTTAATCAATTAAGGAAAATTGGGAGATATTCATAAGTTTAAATTTAAGGTCGGTCTATAATAACTTTATTTTAACTTAAACATAAAAAATGCAATCTTAAATGAAAATGATTTACTTTATGAAACATTAAAAATTATAAAAAAAATTATCTTTTTTATTTATTATTTATTTATTTTTTATTTAATGTCTATTCATTTTATTTAGCATTCTTTAAAGAAAAATATTATGTGTAGCTCATAAATTTCGGAATCAATAATAAAATATGTATTTTTAAATAAAATTTTTACTACTGAAGAAAGAAAAGTGTTGGTATTGCTTTTGGTGTAGTTATTAAGGCCGATTGCCAATGCGTGGGACCTGCGCCAGAGTAATATTATTCCTGAGGGGACCTTTCTGAGAACTATTAGTTCGTATTCACGGTACTTTCGAAAAAAACTACGAAAATCTACGAGCGATCAGAATGAGGAGCTTACCTGGATCGAATCTGGCTCTTCCCGTCTATCAGACACTCGTTAACTGGTGCGTCATAGAAATAAAAGAAAAAAGAAGAAATTTCATTAATTATTTAAGCTTTTATTCTTAATTTAATAAAATATATTAACAAGCAATTTTAAATGATAGGGACAAAAAGAAAAAGAAAAAAAAAAAAAAAGCGGAAAAGTTTGTGAAATATAATTTGTTTTATTTTTCCTTCCTTTCCTTTACCTCTTTTCAAATGCTCAGACTAAAAAAAAAAATCTTCTATTTTCAGTATCCTAAAATTCCTTCTTATGTACTTTTAACAAAAGAACGAATTATGAAAATTGTGTTTATCAGTTATAAAATTATTCATCAGCATTACGTTAACATAACGTAAAAATTTAACGTAAAAAACAAATCCTTCTTCTGATTTTTTTTCTTTTTAAATCTCTTAGCAATCAAAAATTACTTTGTATGGAGTTTTATTTTTATTTTTATTTTTCCCTCTCTCTCTCTCTCTCTCTTTTTTTTTTGGGGGGGGGGGGTCAAAGAATACAGAAAGAAACAATAAAAACGTAAAGAATTTTTAAATTATTTATTTGATAAAAGACGATTTAAAATGCATATTAGATCGATGCTCTATAATTAACTGCTACACAACTTTAAATGGATTGACTTATATTACGACAAACGAAATTTACATATGATAACTTATTTTAGAAAATAAATGGTTGTATTATATTAATATATATGTATTTTGTAATGAAGGTAAACGATTTGTTTGGCAAAGTGTTTTGTAAGTTTTAAAAATATGTAAAACTTACAATTGTGAAATATAATTTGTATGGAGTTTTATGAGAGGTCGGAAGTTTCAACGTACAATAAAAAATTCTGTAAATTTACTGATATGTTCATTCAGCGTGTTTGTAAATTTACAATAATTATTAGTTAAAGTTAAAAGTAAATAATCGAGATTCTTAATCTTTATTCTGCAATTCCATTTATTTTTATCATCTTGTTTTTCAAATAAATAAATAAAGAGGAATGTCTTTTACTATAGAAAAATCATCCTCAGTCACAAATACTTAATTAAACTAATATTAGTCATTAAAATGCATATAGAAAATAGTTTTTTAACATCTCTGTTTATTTTCTTTGTAATTTTATGTAAGACTGAAGATAAATTATTAACGGTAGTTTTCTGATGAAATTTTTAACAGTGCACATTTTTAAAATCCCAAATAGAAATGTGGTGAAAACAAATAAATAAATAAATAAATAAATATATATATATATATATATATATATATATATATATTCATATATATGCCTCTGGGGTACCGGAACATGGGTCTAACTCGCTCTGATCCGGATCAAAATTCGAGTTTCTGTTGTTTGGCTGGTGCTGCCATCTTTCACCAGCTTATGGAACTAGAAGTCGTACTTCCTCCCTATGAGGCGTTCCTAATAACGGAAGACGCAACCCTCTTGCCTTAAAATAGGTCCGGTAGTTCCACTACCGGAGCTCGGAATTTCCGAGTGGCACACGACAACAACAACATTCATTTGTAACGAAATAACCTATTCATATATTTTCAATAGAAAATAATTAAACTTAAATCACAGTTTTAATTAAATATTTTGTGTTAACAAGTGACGAAATTAATTATCACATAATTTTGATGATGAATGGAGGGCGCCAAGTATTGTTTTTATCGTAGTTGGTTTTAGAAAACAAGGCACAAATTGCAGATTAGCCACCGTGGGATGGAAATTAGTTTGTTTGTTTATGTGGGCATAAAAAAATACTCTAACTAACTTGTGCCAGATTTTCAAGCAATTCGGCTGCTATCATCACAGAATCTTATGATTTACTGAAATGTATGCAGGATGTTAATTTCAGTTTGTTATCTTTAAATATTTATGCTACAATAAAAATATGTTTATTGAAAAGCAGTTTCTACAGTTAACTGTTCTACGCCTCAACACACACACATACACAAACACAAACCCACACACAAAAGTATGTTTATATTGGTGCTTTAAAAAATTTCTATATTTGACCGTAATGGTAGAATAAATGTTAAACAAAAATAAGTAAAGAAAATATATTAACAGTTAATTTTAACTCTCAACAGTATGTGAAATTTGCAGTTTCGGTATAAAATATATTTTTTATGCAGAAAGGGTCATTGTAAAATTATTTATGCAATATTTTAAATTTCTGTAGATAAATGTATTTCTAAAATATAGGCATTATTCTTAAGTATCCTTCAAATAACTATTGAAAACTAAACAATAACTTTAATTCTTATAAAACTTAATTTCTGAATAGTGAAATGATATTTTCAATGACATATGATATTTAAAAAGTTTAAAATTTTGAGACCAGAAAATAAATTAATGTACATACTGAAAATATCTTACATTTAAAATAACTTACATATTACTAATAACGTACATACGCATAAAAATAAATGATACTAATACTATTTTAAAATTTTTATACACTGCAGTTAATATATTTAATTAAGATATATATATATATGTATAATATTATTATGCTTTGCTATTACTCTTGGATTTAGCTTACTTAGGCTGAATAGTGAAATGAAAATTTGTAACATCGACAACATATATGGGCAACGATTTTTACCCAAAAGTTTTTGACATTGAATCGAACTGTAGGTGGATGAATAACTTATATTTTAAGATACAGTATATTAAGATGCATAAACTAAGATAAATTTAAGAATTTAAAAATATATTGTATATTTTAATTTTTATACTTTAAAAGTTTCGATTTATCAGCATAAGTAAGACGTTAAGAATTCTTTAAAATTCTGAGACTTGAAAAAGTCTTTTCTTTATTTGTTTTATATTTCTCTCCTTCCACATTGAAAATTTTAAGATAAAAGAGCATATTCTTCAGAGAAAAAACATCGAATTTTTCGTTATTTGTTATTTTTAATTTTATTCATCAAATGAATCAAAGGTTGTACTTGCTTTGTAAGAGATTTCCATATTTAAACAAATCAAAAGTTACGTTGTAGTGTATTATTCGTTGCATTCTAATTTAATTTTATAACTATTTGTGTACAAAGGAAATATTTTTTCATATACTTGGGCTTAAAATTGTCTTGAAAGGATAATATTAAAAAGGTCTGCTTTAAAATACAACTGAACATTATCCATAGATGTGTATTATTATTTTATAAGAAAATTATTTCAGTATTAAATTATTATTATTATTATTATTATTATTATTTAATGAATTGTAATTAAAGTTTCTAAAATCATTTTAGAAAAGATTGAATAAAAAATGGTGATAATATATTCAGGACTTGGTATGATTTTTCTAAAGTAGAAATAGTTATTATTAATTTTAATTAAAAAATAAAATAATAAAATAATAACATTAGGTAAAAATACGGACTAAAGATTGAGAATCTCGATTATTCACTTTTAAATAAGAATTACTGTAAATTTACAGAGACTCTGGATAAATATTTACATTAAATTGACAGAAATTTTTAACAGTGTACTACCGTAGGTAATGGAAGTATTGTATTTGGTCCAAAAATTCGGTATCGAGGTTTTACCTGATTTGCACGTTTTGAGGTCCCCCGAGTCCAAGAACGTCGTTTTTGGCAATTAGTCAGTGTGTGTGTGTGTGTATGTGTGTGTGTATGTGTGTATGTATGTGTGGAATCTTCTGGCTATCATATCTCCGAAACTAATACAGATAGAACTACAAAACTTCAAAATTAAGACAGGTCTGGTGTACAGATGAATTTTCCAAATTTTGGTGAAAATTGAAAAACCGGAAGTGGGGCCGTAAGTCCGTATCTCACAAACGGCTCTAACGATTTTCTTCAAATTTGCTATATAAACACTCTATTAAATGTACTTTCGAATGATATAGTTGGTTAGTTGATAGGCGTCCTGTATAAATAGCTCAATGTCAGGTCTTGCAAGCGCATTCTTTTAAAAACGGCTGTACGGTTTTTTTCAAACTCGCCATATTAATTCAATTTTAAATATCCTTTTGTATGTAATTTTTTTTTCCGGTCAATAACTGATTTTTTGTAGAAGTTGGTATCTCAAAAACGGCTCTAACGATTTTCTTGAAAATTCTTATATAAATCCATTTCTTTCTCGTGTATTACATGGTTATTAGAGGAAAATCAACAGTCTTCTTGCTTAGGTAGGTCATCTTTAAATCTTGGAAGTTTGTGTTCCAAAAAATAACTCTACCATTTTTTTCGCTTATTTGTTACCTCCCTATTTGTAAGCTTCGTTTTATATGTCTTTATAAGTTTTTCTTACCGGAAAAAGTTTAGATTTCTACTTCTTTAGGTCACTTTTATGTTTTCTCATCACATTACCTCTCAAAAGTGCATATAATACGTGTAATAGTGGGTAAAGGAAGTCGTGTGGTTGTTTCACACCAGAATTTTTGTTGTTATTCTGTTAAATTTTGCGCAAGCTCTTTTAGCTTTATCTTATTGTAAGATTATTTAACAAAATAAATTTTATTATTTTTATGGTAAGTATTCTTATTTATGTATACTAACATAAAATAAATAAAATAAGCTTTATTTATTTTATGATAAGTGTTATTATTTATCTATTATTCCGGTTTTGCATTCCAAAATATTTTCTACAATTTTGGGCTTATATGATGACAATGTTTTATTTTTCAACAATAATGCTATGTAAAATATTAAATGCGTCGTAATATCAAACTTTTAGTAAAAATGTCAGTATTTATATAATATTTAATATGCAATTACGTTTATAAATAACGTACTTTTAGAAAATTTCTTATAAATATGCATGAAAGGAAATGTTTTATAAATTAAAAACTAGCAAACAACTTGCTTTGTTTTGAGAATATATGAATACGTAAAAATATCTAATTTTGGATTCTGATGTTAAATTAAAATATACAAAATAATTTAGCATGATTTGTAACGATTTATTCAAAATTACTTAATCTTTTCAAAACCGTAAATTAGATGCGAATTAACACATGTTTTATTTTATGTTTAATGAGATTTAAATTAACGATAGAAATTAATTAAATTGTTACTGGGCTTAAGACATTGTTGTAATTTTTATTATTTTACGGTAGTTAATACCTCTGGCATCTTACTTATACCAAAGGATGAAAATGTAATATTTTCTTTAAAAACTTTTTTAGAGAAAAGTATAATGTGATTTCTAAATTTCTCAATATCAGTAAACGAATACTTCGACTCAAATTAAAAATTACATGTAATTTGTTTAAATTTAAATTGTTTATACACTATATAGCCAAATGTGTTGGTTCCAAACACAATTTATCAAAAGAATTATAAACATATTACCATCTCAAAGTTTTTTTTTTTTTTTTTTTTTTAATACCGAATGAAGCAGAATTCGAATTATTAGATCTATAACGTTAAAGCGTGACATTAAAATCCTTAGTGAGCTGTTAGTATTTTTATTAATTTTCCGATTGCCTTCTCAAAGGCATAATTTTAAGGCCGTTTTCCCTGTATGATTTTTAGAATTAAAATAATAAAGATTATTTTTGAGTTAAACTATTAGAAAATATACCAAAAAAATTAATTTATGCATGCGAATTATATTTGTGCGCTATTTATTCTTAATTATATCATTACTTTCAAATGAGGATGCTGTGCATGATTTTTTTTATATAATTTTATAGTTCAAAGCAAATTTCATGAAAAAACGGAAAACGTTTTTACTCTAAAAAGGCGATTAAACTTATATTCTTATCTATTAAATACATAAAAAGGAAAAAATTGTAGTGTAAAGAATTTTTTATTTAATTTATGAATTATTAGTTAATTTTAATAAAGGGTGAAAATAAATTCATCGATAGAATTAATCAAAATGTTTTGAGAAAATGTCTTTTTTCTGAAATACGCTAATAAATGCTAGAGTCGTGAATTTTAACTATTTACTTTCGTATTACGTACATTTTTTAAATATTACTCTTTTTTTTTCTTTCGCAATGTATTTTTTAGCTTTAAAATTAAAAAAAAAATTTAGTTGAAAAAATGAGTATTTCTTTTAATTATAATATACTTACTACAAATATAGGTGCATAAATGAAGGTATAAAGAACGCAGATTAATATTTTGGTCTTAATTAATGCATAAAGGCATTATTATATTAATGAAAACTCTTTGCTTTGGTGTTGATAAAAAACTGTTCCAGGCCCATAGATAATTAAACAAGATTAATTCATTAGAAGTATAAATTATTAATATTCTACATATATTAATTTATGAGAAATGCATTTTTATACTAAAAAAGAGAGGAATAAAGATCAAATAATAAATGATAGCTTTGAGGAGATTTAATGATTAAAAAAGCCACTTAAATAGTTTGAAAGATAATATTAAAAAGTATAGGCACGTATTTAATATGCTTTCTTCAATAGAATTTCCGATTTTTTTTTTTCACATAGATAATTGAAGCATATTCTTTAATAATTAATTAATAAGTGAGAGACGACTAAAAAAGTTATTTAATAAGGCATACCCATTTTATTAAATATATTTCTCCTTGAAAAAAAAAAAAGTTTTAAAGCTTTAAGAAACTAACAATTCTCTTAAATATAATATAGAAAAAAAAAAGTTTTAAATTTGTAACAAGGAATAAAATAAAATAAAAAACTTGTTAAAAATTATATGTTTAAACAATAATTTTTATGTAATTAATTAAATTTTAAATTGTATATTTCACTATTACTTTCATAAAATCAGATATGAATGCAGTGAACGCAGCCTATCTTAAAATTTAAGTAACATTTTATTTTAGATATTTGTGAGAGATTCACAGTTTTATGTATTATTGTGTTGTGCTATATAGTATTAGTGTTATTTGTCTTATTATAATTAAAATAAATTTTAGTTATGATGATGAAAAATATATTATATTAGCAATTATCATAATGTATCATGTCAAAATGCATATGAGCTATAAAGTTAAACGAAAAAAGCAAATATAATGTTATTTCGTCAATATTTTATTAGAAATATAAATTAAATAGAAGTAAAAATGATATTAATAAAGATTAGTATCATTATGTGAAATTTTAGTGTAGGTTCATTCATCTATATTTTATATAATGGTATTATTGAAAACGTATGGCACAGAACAGTATCAAAACAATTCCAGGATACCCGCACGTAAATAAAGTACATAACTCTAACACTGGAAATACCGACTGGGGTAACATAGTAACAACTTTTAGCCACACGTATCAGGTGACTGCAAGCCTTTTTGACTATTTTTGATTTGTGAGCATTCACCTGTGTAAAACATGTATGTGTGCCATAGTAGTCTAAAAAATTACAAATTAAAATTTTCTTTCAAAGTCAAAAAAATATCCATAGAAATGTTCAAAAATAAAAGTTGATTATAGTGAGGAAAATATGAGTCTGTCGCCAATATTTGGGGGATTTTTGATGTTTAAAGTTTGAAGACACTCGAAAGCAGATAATAAAAGATGATTTAGTCAATGTTTGAATAGATACAATTAAAATGTTGAACTCATGCAAGCTTTGGTGAAGGTGAATAATTATAAAAAGGACTGCATAGTCGTGAAACATTAGTGTAGCATCTATATTTGTGATCGTCATGTAAGAATGCATTGTGTCAGAATGATTTTTTGAAAAGTAAAAATTGGCTTTTTACGACATCGTGTCTTTTCATAAGCTTATCTTTGAACAGAAACTTTTCACTAGAAATCAGGTTTTATTCACTAGAAATCAGGTATTAATATACAATTGAACTATATGAGAATAAAAAGAAACTACAAATCCGTTAGAACTGAAATGTATTACAGTAAAAGAACGCCAGAAATATTTTATACAGACCTGTAAATTCGTTCCAAATATTATTTAAAATATTAAGGAAACTATGGAAAAGCATTTTATTAAATGTAAGTATATATCGCGTCTTATATTACGAGTTCTAAAAAAATTGTTGCATTTGTACTACGTTTGTACAAGTATGATCATTGAACCATTATGTGGTATCAGATGATGTCAGTTTTCAATGCAATTTAGAGGCATTTGGTGTTATATTGAAATTGATAGATTCAAATCCATGAAAGATACATTGTCAACCAAAATTTACTTAGAACTGAACTGTAATTCCACTTTTATAGAAAAAAAAAAAGAAATGTTTTTAATTCCTATCATAAGGTTGCTTGAAAATGCTTACTTTTGTAGATTGAAATATCACGTGGTATATTTTATAAAATGTCTCAAAAATATGAATAAAATTAAATTTTCTATTAAATTTCCGGATTATTTAATAATTAGTCTCGTTATGCGCACTTGTAAAAAATAGCAATTAACAAAATATACCTGTCAAAACTATTAACGTTTTAATTTGGAATGAACATAAAATTAAAGAGAAGATGGATGCATCGAAACATTTTTCTAAGAATTTCGGAAGCGTCATTGAAGGAAACTTTAAAAATTTCGAAACGTTCCATGCTGATAAATGGTTTTTATCTTTATAAAACTGCTGGATTGCCTTTGTAAATATTTTGCCTTTGAAATGAAACTATTTTAACAGTGTCATAATGAAACTAATTCATAATATTATAAACTTTTAACAGATTCTCCAGATTGGATTTATATAAATAACTAATGGATTTCCTGATTAGCAAAGAGTTTTCCAAAGTTAAAAATATTGTTAAAAGATAAATATTACTGTACCAGATTTCTGATCTAAAACTTATTCATCTTACTGACCCGATACAGCATATTTCAAATCTTAACTCTTTTCTTACAGTTACTACTTAAATTTTCTGATAAAATATTTATTCTTCTAAATAATAAAATATGGATGGGTCTCACCTGAAAACTTCTAATCCAAAGGTCCGGATGTGGATGGGGCAACTATGATCCATTAAAGAAACTAAACTCGATGAACGTAGCACTTCTTAGATGAGAAAACATAATTTTAATGCTTTGTTAGCATACATGTAAAAACGAAAACAGAACAAAAACTATTTACAGTTAAATATTAAAGTTTTTCTTAACATTAAAATTGTATGTTCTAATAGTTCAAAATATTAATTCTACTTCTTTAAAAGTCTTAATTGTTCTGTTAAATTTAATAGTTCTGTTTTAGGACCGGGGCGTCTGTAAACACAACGATCTTAACGTAGCCCCATCTCCATTCAAGGTCCTTTTATTCTGTTTCTGATTCTAAAAAAGCACCTTTCCCGAAAAAGAGGCGCCCGTCTGTCTGGAAAGTCATTTTGTTCTCAAAGCAGAAGAATGAGCGGGAATTCCCGACATCCTCCAACCTTGAGTTGCGACTAATCGGAGGAACTCAACAATCCAAGTTGAAGTCGTTGAGGGGGTTTCACCACACGGCCAGTTCGGGAGACCACAGGGGAATTGGAAGTGGGATCATGGGTTCTGGATCTGGTAGGTTCTGGAGGGTCTTTCACAGGTTCCTTTTCTCTGGGGTTGAGTATCGGTTTCTGTGAGAGGGTCTTGTTTTCGGAAGTCGAAGGACTTAAATTTTCTTGAACATATTTTTGTAAAGTGGGGTGATTCTTAAGTTCGGTACTGTCAATTTCTAAAGGAAACAACCTTTGTAATGGACGCAGAAAAAGTCCATTTTTGGTCTTCACCTTAGCTAGGCGTATGACATTATCTTTGCCTGGGTAAAACTCGATCACTCTTGCCAAAGGCCAGTGAACACGTTTCGTGTTGAAATCTTCTAATAGGACAACATCACCGTTTTTCAATTGTTTGAATCTTTTTGTCTTAGATGCATGTTGGCGTAATTGTCCTACATATTCAGCTCTGAATCTGTTTCTTAGGTTTTCTCTGATTATTTGCCTATATCTGGCTCTACGGTTAAGATCTTTAGAATCCAAAGCATCTAGGTCAGGTACTCCTGATGTTGGTAGTTCTCTTAGGAACATCATTGGGGTTAAAGGTAAGGGATCTGTGTTATCTTCGGAAACATAGGTTATAGGCCGTGAGTTAATCACTTGTTCACAGTCACATAGTATGGTGTAAAGTTCTTCGTAATTCAAAGATGCACGACCTAAGTTTCTTTCAGGATTCCTTTAACCATTCCCACAAGCCTCTCCCACCAGCCTCCCCACCACGGTGCTGCAGGAGGGTTGAATTTCCATCTGATTTTCTGGGTGGTAGCTACCTTGCAGATGGTTCCCAATCTACACTCGAGAGAGCATTGCTGGTTCCAAGGAAGTTCTTCCCGTTGTCTGAATAGATGATGTAGGGTCTGCCTCGCCTTGCTATGAACCTTCTCAGAGACTGGATAAAACTTTCTGTAGACAGAGACGTAATGGCTTCAAGATGTATGGCTCGGTAGACAGCGCAAGTAAATAAGGCTATCCACGCTTTCGATCCATCAGCAAGATGAAGAGGACCGGCTAGATCTACGCCTACCACTTCAAAGATGGCTGCTTCTCGTACTCTGTCTTCGGGTGGTACTCCAGGTTCAACATCTATTTTGGAAGTCTGAAGTTTTTTGCAAATCACGCATTTTCTTATTGAATTTCTAATGGATTTTCTAGACTTCATTATCCAGAAATTTTCTCTAAGTAGTGTCATTAGAGTGCTGACTCCAGCGTGCTGATTTTCTAAATGCTTCTCGAATATCAATCTTTGGACGACAGGATGTTTGTAAGGTAAGATCACAGGATATCTGAAGTTTTCACTGTCGTTTCTTTGAATTATATTGGTCTTTACTCTTAAGAGACCAGCTTTATCTTCGACAGGCCTTAAATTTCTTAATTTTGGATCTGTTCTCCCTGAAAAAGATTCTTGTTGTACTAATCGTAGAAGTACATTTTCTGCTTTCGAAAATTCTTCAACTGAAATATCCAATTCGGATATTTTCTTTGTAGTCTTCGAATTATAATAAAATCTATATATCCAGGCAATGGTTCTAACTGTTTTCTTGTAAGAGGAAAAATACTGATAAAATCGATTGAAATTATCTTCTTTTTTATCTAAAAGATTTAGGATTGTCTTCCTTTTTTCGCTGTTTATGAGTTCTTCGTTTGGGTCTTCTTCTATTTGAGGCCATTCATTTTCATGTAAATAAAGCCAACTCGGACCCTCCCACCATCTCGATTTCTGTAGTTGTTCAAAGGAACATCCTCTAGACGGGAGGTCCGCAGGATTCAAATGTGCGGGTGCATGTCTCCAATTGCAAACTTCGGTCAGATTTCGGATTTCTAATACTCTATTGTGTAAAAATGTACCCCATTCTTGTTTTCTTCTTACCCAACCTAAAGCAGTGGTTGAATCTGACCAAAATATGGTATTTACATGTAAATTTAAATCGTTTTGCACATTTTTTGCCAACCTAGCGCCAATAAGACAAGATAACAGTTCAAGGCGGGGTATGGTCAATTCCTTAATAGGTGCAACTCGACTTTTAGCATTGATTAACTGTATCTTGATTCCTTCTGAGGTATCTACTCTTATGAATACGCAAGTGGCATATGCTCGCTTGCTTGCATCAGAAAAAACATGTAATGTTGTTTTCTTTTCTTTCTCTGGGCAAATGTTAAGCCACCGAGGTATTTTAATTTGGGATAAAAAATTTATTCCTTTCAGCCAATTAGAAGATTGTTGTTTTAAAGTTTCAGGGAGCTCTTCGTCCCACTTCACCTTCTGAATCCACGTTTCTTGAAGGATTAGTCTGGGAACTAAACTGACAGGTGCTGTGAATCCTACAGGATCAAAAATTCTTTCGGTAACTGATAAAAGTTTTCTTTTTGTAAGGGGTTCACTTATCTTTAGGGGTTCTTCAATTTTACAAACTAAACTGTCATTTTTCAAATCCCAGAGTAATCCTAACACGGGAGCAAACCTCGGTTCATCTTCAGTTTTGTCGATCATAGCCTGGGGCCAATTCGATCGCCAGCATCTCAAATTGAAATGTGCCGAAGCCAAAATTCCTTGAGATTCTGATATGAATTTGAATCTGTTTCTTGAATTGAATTCAGGCTGTGGAGGGAATTATCTAAATAGAAGGAATCTCTTAAGAGCCTAGCTGTCTCTCGCCATTGTTCGGGAACATTTTCTAAAAGGTGATTTAATGTTGTTGTGGTGTATTTCGTCACTGTATTCCTGATTCAATCTATTGGACTGTTGGTAAGTGACGTCACGTCCAATCAATGATCTGTTCATTCCTTTTTACTTTTATCTCTGCTAGAGCAGATCAGTCTTAAAAATGTAATCGTTTATGTTACTTGTGTATTTCATCTGTAATTGTCTTAGTCATCCATTAAATTCTATGTGTTTAAAATGTATACGCCTCGTCATATTAGAGTTATGGTTAATCATAAATCTTCTCCTGCCTGTAAAATACTATAATGGCGACGAGGATGGGATAAAGAAAAAAGCAAAAAGTTTTGCTCTTATACATTTACAAATAAAAATGAAATCTGCAATTCATAAAAAAAGAGAACGGAATATGTTCTAAAAATCTCACGAAGAAGAAATTGGTTATTGGAAATGAATCATAAAGCAGATCGGATGCGGCAGCTGTGAGTTTTATGTCTACTGTCAGGGCGGAAATGCATAGGCGCCATCGATAATTACTCGTCTACGATTTTTTATTTTTCGAGAAAGAGGGAAAAAGGTATTTTCACATTTATTTTATTTTTTCCTTTCTGTTCTTTTATTTGATTGCATCTTTTTATTATTAGAAGTAGCATATTTTCATTAAAAATATTTCAAAATTTTAAAGAATTCAATGATTCTGTTGAGTCTTTTGACACTTATATTAGAAGATTAGAACAGAACTTTATATTGTTTGATATAAAAGATGAAAAAAAACTTAGTGCTTTAATTACGTTTATAGGACCGAAATTATATAATTCACTTACAAATTTATTGTTCCCAGATCTTCCTGAATCAAAAACTTACACTGAATTAGTAAATGTCTTAACCAAACATCTGTGTAAGATACCTAACAAAATCAGTGAACGCATTAAATTTAGAAAATGTTAAAAGGAGATTCTGAATCAGTTCAAGATTTTAGTGTTCGTTTAAAGAAATTTACAACACATTGCGCGTTTACGGGCGATTCGCTGTCAGAAAATTTGTTAGAACAATTTTTACGCGGATTAAAAAATGAAACAATCCAAAGTAAATTAATGTGTCAGGTTGAAGATTTGACTTTTGAAAAAGCAGTAGAACAAGCCGTAACTATGCAAAGTACTGAAAATGACATGATAGAATTACAAAATAAAAATTTGAATTTGAATAAAGTTTCTGTTAGTGTTAGGAAACCAAAACAAAATTATTCTCAAAATAACTTAAGTAAACAAAACGTGAACAAAACTGCGAGTGCAAATAAAAGTAAAACTCATTGTTATCGGTGTGGAAATAGCTCTCATTTAGCAAATGTTTGTAAATTTATTAATGCAGTTTGCAATTTTTGTAAAAAACGCGGTCATTTGAGTAAGGTGTGTCGGAACGCACAAAACAATGTTACTCAAAAGAAAAATTTAAATGTTCTTGATACTGTATTTTGTCATTACAATCTGAAGGCACTAAACCTATAAAAATTTGGGTTTTGATAGAAAATAGTGCTAAAGCAGAAATGGAGCTTGATACAGGATCGGCGATTTCCGCCGTACCGATAAATCGTTTTCGGAGATTATTTCCAGAACATAAAATGTTTCCTGCTGATGTAAAATTAAAAACAGCCACGGGAGAAATTTTCCAGCCCGAGGGATTTGTTAGAGTAAATGTAACTTACGAAAACAAAACTAGGAATGTTACGTTATATTTAGTAAAAAAAGACAATTTTCCTTTATTGCTAGGTAGGGATTGGATAACTACATTTAATATATTCCCAAACAATTTACAAACTGTTCCGGTAAACAAAGTACAAATCTCGGATAATTGAAATAATTTACTGAATGAATTTCCGGGTTTATTTACAAATAACGTAGGTGAAATTAAAAATGTTAAAGCTGAATTACATTTAGAGAAAGACTTATCACCAATATTTTGTAAATCGCGAACGTATGCATTAAGGAATGCGGTAAATGAAGAATTGGAAAGATTAGAAAATGAAGGGATAATAAAAGCTGTTAGTACTAGTAAATGGGCAACACCTATTGTTCCGGTGGTAAAACCTAATGGGAAAATTCGTTTATGCGGCGATTTTAAAGTCACGGTAAATAAATCTTTCAAGGTTGACAAATACCCGCTACCAAAAATTGAGGATATATTGGCAACTTTAGGGGGTGGATTGCATTTTACAAAGATTGACTTAAATCAAGCATACTTGCATTTACCGGTAGAGGAAAATTCACAAGAATTACTTACTATTAACACTCCTAAAGGCTTATTTCAATTTACGCGATTACCATACGGAATTGCCAGTTCGCCAGCAATATGGCAGAGAACTATAGAACAAATTTTAAAAGGTATAGAGGGTATTTCAGTTTTTATTGACGATATATGTATCTCAGGGGAAACGGATGAAATACATTTAGAGCGATTAAAACAAGTGCTAGAAAGGTTACGTGAATATAATCTTAAAATAAATAAAGAAAAATATTTTTTCATGAATGATGAAATTACATACTGCGGTTACAAAATTGATAAAAAGGGCATACACAAAACGCAAGAAAAAATTTCTGCTATTTTAAATGCTCCAATACCTAAAAACGTAACTCAGGTAAAAGCATTCTTAGGCTTAGTATCTTACTATTCTAGATTTGTTCCTAAATTATCCACGATTGCTTATCCTATAAATGAATTATTACGTAAAAATGTAAATTTTCAGTGGACTAAAAAATGTGAAAATTCATTTAATGCAATTAAACAGGAAATTACTTCCGAAAGGATTCTCACCCACTTTAATCCTAAATTACCCTTAATTTTAGCCACTGATGCTTCTCCTTATGTAATTTCGGCAGTACTTTCGCATACAATGCCAGATAACTCCGAAAAACCCATAGCTTTTGCTTCTAGAACTTTGTCTTCTGCAGAAAAGCGGTATAGGCAGGTAGATAAAGAAGAGTTATCAATAATTTTTGGTGTAAAGAATTTTTTTCAATTTTTATATGGTAGGAGATTTACTCTGCATACAGATAGTAAACCCCTAGTTTCCATATTTTCACCCGTAAAAAGTATTCCGGTACTTTCGGCAGCTAGAATGCAAAGATATGCATTATACTTACAAACAATTAATTATGATATTAAATATAAAAAATCTGCAGAGCACGGAAATGCCGATGCTCTATCACGTCTTCCATTACGTAGTGAAGACTTACTGCTGCCGTCGTCCGATTAGCTACAGCCAAAAAAAAATGTCACCAACTTTGTCACCAAATTTATTTGGCAACCCTGATGAATCCGATTGTTTATTTATTCATCAAATCACTTCGTTACCGTTAACTACAAAAACGTTGTGTGCAAGTTCTAAGCGAGATCCAACATTGAAAGAAATGTACCAGCATTTAATATCAGGCACACAGATGCCAAATTACTTACTTTTTGGACATAAACAAGAAGATTTTTCTATACTAAATAATTGCATACTACAAGGGAATCGTGTTGTAATTCCTACTGTTCATAGACAAAAAGTGTTAGAAGATTTACATTTTGGCCATTTTGGCATAGTTAAAATGAAAGCACTGGCACGTAGTTTTATATGGTGGCCAGGTATTGATAAAGACATTGAAAATTTAGCAAATAACTGTTCTGTTTGTGTTAAAGTAAAACAAAATCCTCCTAAAATGGACAACTATCACTGGGAATGGCCTACAACACCTTGGAACAGAATACATGTAGACTTTTTTGGTCCAATGATGGGGAAAATGTTTTTAATCGTCGTAGATGCCCACAGTAAATGGACAGAAGTGTTCATTGTTCCTAATACTACATATGAGAACACTATAAACTGTCTTTCTTTGCTTTTTGCCAGATATGGCTATCCTGTGTCCCTTGTGTCTGATAATGGGCCACAATTCATTTCAGAACAATTCGAACATTTTCTACAAAGTAAAGGTATAAAACATAGCTTAACTGCACCATATCATATCTCTACAAATGGTCAGGCTGAAAGATATATCCAAATAATTAAAAAAGGATTGAAATCCTTAAGTTCAGAACCCGGAAATCTCCAATTTGAGTTAAACGAATTTCTATTCCAATACCGAATAATGCCTCATATTACAACAGGGGAGAGTCCCGCATCATTATTTCTCAAGAGAAATATCAGATCAAAACTGGATTTACTTGTACCAAATGTTAAAAATTATGTTGAAAACAAACAACATAAAAATGTTTTTAACAAGAAAAAGATAAGAGAATTCCATGTAAATGAAAAAGTTGCAGTACGCAATTATACATCAGGAGATAAATGGAAAATAGGTAAAGTAATTGCCAGACTAGGTAAACTGCATTACAAAATTCAAGTAGGTTCATGTGTATGGAAAAGACACGTTGATCAAATGAAAAGTGTAGGTTCCAGAGTACAACTGGAGGAAACTACAAGTCCTGGTGCAAATATTTCCATGGTTCCCAATAGCAAGAGTCCACACCTGAAAAGCAATGGAGAATCTAAGTCTGGTAGGAGGCCTGCCATTATACCAGATCCAGTGCCAACCGAACCTGCCATTACACCAGATCCAGTGCCAACCGATCTTTCCATTACACCAGATCCAGTGCCAACCGACAGTAGATCAGTGTCTACAAAGCCTGGAGAAATTGACTGTGATAAAAATATCAACAGTACTGTAAATAAAGAACTAAAATCTGAACATTCAAACTTTAAACATACTAACTTATCTTTTTCTGAACAGGTTGTAAGAAGATCATCTAGAGTAAGAAAACCTCCCATCAGGTATGGTATACGGAATTAAGGGGAGGAGAGTTGTGGTGTATTTCGTCATTGTATTCCTGATTCAATCTATTGGACTGTTGGTAAGTGACGTCACGTCCAATCAATGATCTGTTCATTCCTTTTTACTTTTATCTCTGCTAGAACAGATCAGTCTTAAAAATGTAGTCGTTTATGTTACTTGTGTATTTCATCTGTAATTGTCTTAGTCATCCATTAAATTCTATGTGTTTAAAATGTACACGCCTCGTCATATTAGAGTTATGGTTAATCATAAATCTTCTCCTGCCTATAAAATACTATAGTTGCCGTAAGCAAAAAAGGACTTGAAGTTAGGCCGAAAACCACACGACAATGTCCATAAATTTTTAATTTATTTTCGCTAATAAACCAAAAAAATCTCAAAAAGTCGCGATCTTTCTCTGTTATTTTAATTTGCAGGAAGGCTATCTCTATATCGGACGAAATTCCTATCTTGTATGTGCGAAATCTATTCAAAATGCTAGGTATAATTTCTACAAGATTAGGTCCTTTTGTTAAACAATCATTAAGGGAGGGACTGTTTCTAGTGTGTGCTGAGGCATTGAATACTGGACGAATTTTAGTGGTTTCACTAGATTCTTTAACCACAGGTCTGTGTGCTAAATAATGTACCTTGTCCCTTTTCTGGTCCAATACCTCTTCTATAATCTGATTGTTTTCCAAGAAATCAAAAATTTCCCCATATTCCTTTTTCCTATCAGATTTGATTAATTTATTTTCCGTCTTGTACAGGCACTTTTCTGCCAACGAGTAGTTATCTGATAAAATCGAATGGTCAACTGTCCATGGTAAATTGACTTCATATCGTTTAACAGTTTCTAGAAAATGATTTTTGGTTTCTTGTTCTAAATCCTGTTTCGATTTGTTATCTTCATTAGTAATTCCTAGAGTGTCAAGGCGCCATAAATCTGATAAACTTGCGTTTGACACGTGTAATCACAACGATAGACCCGCCAAAGAATGTCCTGCTCACTCTTGTGACCCTCTGTCTTGCCCAAAATGATCCAACCCAATTTAGTTCTAAATGTAGTTAATCCCAATTTTGGAAAATATTTTATGTCATCTGTGAACAGTTTAGCGGACATATCAGCTCCGAAAAGTATATGTACTTCGTCTGGATTTTTCTGGTATAAACAGGATTTATTATTTCTAGGGACATCTGATAAATATACACCTTCCTTTTCTAAGAGTTTTACAAATTTATCATCGCGACATAAATTCACGCCTGTGCATTTTTTTTCTTGATCTAGTGCTTGTATTTTACACTTAAACTTATTATCTAAACTCCCGATCGTAAATTCATAACGATTATGTTCAGCTGGCATTTCCATGCCCCCAAAAAGACTATGTCAGATTGTTTCTTTATTCATTCTTTTTAATTTTAACTTATCAGCTGCAAACTTACTGATGTAACTATTATGAGATCCGGAGTCAATAATTAACCGAATATATGATGATTTACTATCATCCCTGTTAGAAATTGCTACTATTAACGTCTGCAAATAAACATTCGCTTGTAAATTATGATTCGATAACGCCAACTTAGATTGATCATTTCTTTCGTAATTACTTATTTCCGGTTTTAAATCTTTATTTCCATTACACATTATGGCTGAATGTCTACGATTACATAACTTGCATAAAGTTTTTGATACACAGTGTCTAGCTAAATGCGACGGTTGAAGGCATAAATAACACAATCCTTTCTTACGCAATAGATTAACTCTTTCATCAAATGGTAAATTACGAGTTTTGACACATTTGTTACTTAAATGCGATTCTGAGCAAACATTACTCCTATCACTTCTATTCTCATTTAATAAATCACAAGCAGTAGGCAATTTCCGATTCTGAGTATCAAATTTATAAACGCGGGGGGGAAGAACATCTCTACGATTTTGATTATCTAATCTTTGAGCTCGGGGGGAGAAATGACTGGCGCCAGCGCTGTTATCCTCTTGTCTGGTAGTTATTAAGCATTCTCGCGATACGAGTTGTTTATTTAAGAAAGATAATATATCTTTTACGCCAAAATTAACACCATGAAATTCCATATTAAAATGTAATGCTAAATCTCTAGGTAATATTTTTAGTAATATCGGTGACAATAAACTGCCGTATCTATCTAAAGAAACATCTAATGATTCTAAACTTCTAATGTTAGTTTGGATTTCATCGTAAATTTTCCTGAGCGATTTAATATCACTTGAATGTTTTAGTGGGGCAATATTTAATAATTTATTCAAATGTACATTCACTAAGAGGTCTTGTTTGCCATATCTTTCTTTTAAAATATCTACTACTTTTATGTAATTACTCGCTGTAACAGAGAATCCTTCTATACATTTTAAGGGGTCAGGTGCTAAAAATGATTTCAAATAATTAAATTTATCTACAGGATCTAAATTTTCATTATTATGAATAGCCGTTTCGAATGACGACCAAAAAGTCAGCCATTCGGCTGCATTCCCGTTAAATTTAACTGGATCTAGCTGTGGTAATTTGATGTGCATTGTTTCTTTTGAAAGAAGTCTTTCCATTGATGAAACACTTGTTTCACTTTTCTTTAGTTCTTTTAATTTTCTGTTGGCTCGAAATCGCCAAATAAGTATTTTCTCTCGGAATTCATTTGCTGTTTCTAATTGATTTTCTTGAGTTAATGTTTTTATCTCTACATCTTTGCTTTTTAGATCTATAGTAGTTTCATTCAATAATTCAATAGTTTCTTTTAAATCTACAGCATCTGGATCTATATCATCATATAAAGTTTGTAATTTATTTATAAATTTGTTAATACTGTCTCTTATGACAGCTCTCTCTTTTTTAGCGATCACTAAATTCGCCATAATAAATACAAAATTTAAAATTTTATAATATTATCTATTTTTTTTTTTTTTAATAATCAATAATGGATACTAAATAGCTGCCCACATCCCGTGTCTGGGATGCCAGAAAATATGGCTGTACCAGATTTCTGATCTTAAAACTTATTCTTCTTACTGACCCGATACAGCATATTTCAAATCTTAACTCTTTTCTTACAGTTTACAGTTACTACTTAAATTTTCTGATAAAATATTTATTCTTCTAAATAATAAAATATGGATGGGTCTCACCTGAAAACTTCTAATCCAAAGGTCCGGATGTGGATGGGGCAACTATGATCCATTAAAGAAACTAAACTCGATGAACGTAGCACTTCTTAGATGAGAAAACATAATTTTAATGCTTTGTTAGCATACATGTAAAAACGAAAACAGAACAAAAACTATTTACAGTTAAATATTAAAGTTTTTCTTAACATTAAAATTGTATGTTCTAATAGTTAAAAATATTAATTCTACTTCTTTAAAAGTCTTAATTGTTCTGTTAAATTTAATAGTTCTGTTTTAGGACCGGGGCGTCTGTAAACACAACGATCTTAACGTAGCCCCATCTCCATTCAAGGTCCTTTCTGTTCTGTTTCTGATTGTAAAAATGCACCTTTCTCGAAAAAGAGGCGCCCGTCTGTCTGGAAAGTCATTTTGTTCTCAAAGCAGAAGAATGAGCGGGAATTCCCGACAATAAATATAAAATAGTAGAAAAAAGAACTATCATTTTTAACTTTTCGTTTTATTAAAATAAATATATTTGTTTGTTATTCATTAAATAACATTATTAAAAAATATAAGTATAAACATTATAAACATTATATATATTTGGTATAAACATTATTAATATGTAAAAACGAGAAAAAAAAAAAGAAAGAAAGAAAAATCATGCAGTACGCTTTGATTTGTCACACTTTCGAACTGTACGTAATTCTTGTATCGTATAATATTTAATATTCTTTGCCTACGTTATCATACAACAGAGAGAAGGACCGGAAAATATATAGATAGTCTCATTGATTTAAAATCATTCTTAGGTATTTTAGAAAGTGTTAAAAAGGCTTAACGCAAAAGAAAATGCAGCCATAAGATTATAATTACAGCTTTACTATTTATCTGAATATTTTTGTGTAGCCTTGTAAAACTGAAAGTTCATCATATTATATTCTATACAGAACATTATTTTGAATATTAACAATACATGCCAATGTTTTTATGAATTTTACAATAGAAAGTTTTTTTAAATATAACTTTCAAAAATGTCTTTCCTAAAACGTAATGCATTGGCTTTTTATTTATTTATTTTTTTTTTGACCCTGTACACAAACTAGATGTACAGGACCTATTAATGTCATTTTAAATAGGAAACATTCCATAGTGAACTTGATTGTACCATTTTTTTTTAAATTCTCAAAATACTTACGGACGCTAGGAGTCGGAAACAAACAGATAGGAAGATAGACAATCGGACAGAAAAATACACAAATTAAAATCATATTCTCACTTAATGTAAACACTTAATGTAAACAAACGTGCAATTCCAGCAAATTTTTATTAATAGCTCTTAATGCAACTGAATATTTTTGTGTGGCCCTTTAAGTCTAATGTTAATCATACTATATTATATAGAAGGCATTTTTTTGTGCATACAAATAATATATTTCATTTGCATTAAGCTTATTGCAAAGTAAAATTATTAAAATTTAGTTTATAAAAATAACTCTCACACAACGCAATGCTTTGCAATACTTTTAAGTGTCCCTGTACACAAACCATCTACAAAAGTTCTCTATATTAGATAGGAAACAGCCGATAGGAAACTTGAGTAACATATAAAAATTTCATTAAAGTTTCTGTACAGTAAAGGTATTAAAATATGGTTTATAGAAACGCCTCTTATAGAACACAGTGCTTTCGAATACTTCTGGGTGTCCCTGTACACAAACCAATAGCGGTATTTTCTCCCTCTCCTGTAGGGAACATCCTATAGTGAACTTCAACAAAATATATCAGTTTGAAGAAATTCCATAACTGTTTACGGGAATTAGAGCGAAGAAAAACAGACAGGGAGACAGACAGACGAACAGAAGAACAGTCAGACAGATACACAAATTGAAATCAAATTACACTTAAAAAATGTTAGAAAGTGTTAAAATCGCTTAATGTAAACGAAAGAACAATTTTAGCAAATTTTGTTAGTAGTTCTAAAGTAAGCAGTCAAAGCGGCAACGCAAAGCGGCAAGATGCGTTGCCGCTTTGACAGCAGCACTCGTGCTTACTTTATTCGCCTGATGAAGGGTCGTGTGTTTTTTCGACCCGAAACAATTGTTGCGAGTTTATTGCATTTTATGGTGTTTATTCAAAGTTTGTAAGTAATAGCTCTTAATATAACTCAATATTTTTGTGTCACCCTGTAAATCTAATCCTAATCATGCTATATTCCATGGAATGCATTCTTTTGCGCATATAAATAACATATTTCAATTTCATAAATTTTCGTGTAAAGTAAAGCTATTAAAAGTTGGTTTATAGAAATCTCTCTCATAGAACGCAATGCTTTGGAATAGTTTTGAGTGTCCCTGTACACAAACCAGTTGTGGTATTTACTCCATTTTATACAAGAAACATTTGATAATGAACTTGAATAACATATTTCAATTTCATTAAGATTTGTGTACAGTAAGGATATGAAAATGTGGTTTATAGAAATAGCTCTCACTGTATATAATGCTTTGAAATATTTTCAGGTGTTCCTGTACACAAACCAGTAGAGGTATAAACTCCATTTGCAATAGGGAACATTCGATAGTGAACTTGAATAACATATATCAGTTTCATGAAATTCCATAAATATTTACGGGAGTTAGAGCGAGGACAGACAGACAGACAGACGGACGGAAGATAGACAGACAGACAACCCGAAGTCATTAACACTTTTCAACCTTGTTGGAAAGTATTAAAAAAGAAAAGAAAAGAAAGTGGTTTGAAGAATTAGCATCGTTAGGTCATGAGACTTCTTTAAGACAGAAAACAATAACTAAGGAAAACAGCTGTTAAATGGTACTAGTAGGACCGAATTCCATGAAAATATGCAAATGATGTCATTTTATAAGAACTCTAATTCACAACAGTTCACCGTTGTAAATCGTGTATATAAATAAGCGTGGTAGGTGCGATATAGAAGTTTTACTCGTTAAGTTGTTTTACATGAATCGAGAATTAGAGATTATTATTTTCACAAATTCTGAGTTCAGAAGAATGCGATGAGTCCAAAATAGCTTTTATAAAAAAATAAGATTCGTGAAACTCTTTCAGTGATTTAAGGGACGTAAAATGTCGTTCATCGCATGTTGTAGCCAAAATGAAAGAGTTAGTTTCCGAATAAACTGTAAGAACCGTCATTGCAATGCTTATGAAGCTGCCGGATGTTTGGGCTCACCCCAATCCTCGGTATACTGCATTTTTCGAGGAATTCTTGATTTATACGCAAAGAGATTGTAGTCATGCTATAAACATTTAACAGCAAATAATGTACAGATCAGATTATGTAGACATTATCGCATAATAAAGGGAAGAGCAGATAATATAGAATACGCAAGTTTTCTCCCCAAAATTGAACAATATCTTACCTGGATCTTTAACAGTTTGTGAACAGTTGAAACTAATTTTCAATAATGCACGTTTCAAATTCTTTGAATCCTCAGTCTCCAATCTTGACACCGCGAGATTTCTAATTATAGGGATATTTAAAATCGCGGATGTATCGATCCAATCCATCCAGTCTGCCGTATCAGAAAAATGCGACCCATGGATGCACCCTCGTCAACGTCAACATGAGGGCTTCGAAGTACCTGCATTTGTATTTAAAAATATTTTTAGAAGCACCGTAAATTGTAATTAGTTAAAGATTAGTTGTAGTTCAATAAATAATTTCAACGCAGTAACAAAGAGCAGAAATTCATGCCTGCAGAAAAAAATATCTGAAATTCAATTCGCGTTCATGAAAATTATGAGCTGGAAATGTTATAATATTACGAATAAACTGAAACTATTTTTTTTTATAAAAATATTTTATTTTGATATATTGTAAGCTCTGGAATATTTATGGGTTAATCAATTAATGAAAATTAAGCGATATTCATAATTTTAAAACTAAGGTCGATCTGTAATAACGTAAAATTAATTTAAAAAAAAAAATGGAATCTACAGGAAAATAAAAAGTCATTTATTTTACAAAACATTAAAAAATATAAATAATTTTATCTTTATAAGAGGATTATTTTTAGTGTTATTTAACGCCTGTTAATTTTCTTCAACATTAAAAAAAATATATCACGTGTGGCACATTAATTTCATAATTAATATTAAAATAAGTAATTTTAAATGAATTTTTTTCAACTGAAAAAAGAATGATGTTGGTGTTGCTTTTGGAGTAGTTATTAAAGCCGATTGCTTACGCGAGAGACTTGTATAACATTCTCTCCAAGGGGGACTTTCTGAAAAGCACTAGTCTGGATTTACTCTAGTTTCGGAAAAACTACGAAAAACTACGAACGATAAGAATGCGGAGCTTACCAGGATGGATCCTGGCACTTCCCCTCTACCAGTTTCGAACCACTCGTCAACTAGTGCCTCATAGAAAGAAAAGGGGAAATTAGAATTACATATATATTTTTTAATTTTTATTCCTTTTTGTTGTGAAATATATTGACAAATAATTTTAACTGTTAGGGGGAAAAAAAAGAAAAAAAAAAAAAAGAGGAAAAATTTTGTTAAATAAAATTTCTTTTATTACTCCTTCTTTTCTTTTCTTTTCATTTTTTTTTTTTTTTTTTTTTTTCAAATGCTCAGAATGAAAAGAATTCTTTTATTTTCAATATTTTAAAATGCCTCCTTTTGTATTTTCTAACAAAAGAACAAATTATGAAAATTGTGTTCAACAAATGTAAAAATATTAATCAGCGATAAATTAACGTAAAAAAGAAAGGTTTCTTTGTATATTAACAATCAAAATTTAGCTTATATGGAGTTTTATTTGAATACTTTTTGTTCGATAAAGAATAAAGAATGGAATATTAAGAAGATGAAGAATTTTAAACCGTTTATTCGATAAAAGACGATTTAAAATGCGCGCTGGAATTAACTTCTACAAAATTTTAAATGGATTGACTTATATTACGTCAAATGAAGTTTACATATAATAATGTATTTTAGAAAATAAATGGTTATATTATATTAATATATATATATATTTAAATGAAGGTAAACTTTTTGTTTGGCAAAGTGTATTGTAATTTGTTTTAAACAGTTATGTTAGAAGTTACAACAAACAGTAAAATAATTCTGCATATTTACTGAAATTTTTATTCAGTGTGTGTGAAAATTTATTCTGAATTTTTATTTATTTTTATTATTTAGTTTATCAAACAAATAAATAAAGGAATGTTTTTACGTTAAAAAAAAGCATTCTCAGTTACAAATACATCCTCGCAAATACAGTAGAACCTCGATTATCCGAACCTCGATTAACCGAAACTCTCCGTTAACCGAAGTCGGTTTCTTCTTCACTTTTTTTTTCACTTTCTACTATCATCCAAAATTTTCTCTCAACAAACATGTATTTTTAAAGTTTTTTTTTTCCACATTCCTTTTGTATGCAAGCCATCCTTTCCAAACTACGAGTGCTGATAAATATTTTAGATGATTATTGATGAATTCTCGATTATCCGAAAATTTCGATTATCCGAAGTAAGTTCGCTCCCAATTACTTCGGATAATCGAGGTTCTACTGTACTTAATTTATTTAATATTAGTGTAGATAATTAGAGTCTTATACTAGGCGAGTCGTAATAAACCTCGGCGATAGGTTTAATGTCCCAACACTACCCTCTCGTTCCTCCATGTGTTTTTATGATCAATTTTATTTCTACCGGCGCACAGTGGGGTATTTGATGAATCTGGCTGGCCAAAAGTCGATTTCAAAATTACAACGCAGGTGTACAAATATGGGTGTGTGGTAAATATAAATAAATGGGGAATCGTATGATACCACTTTTTTCTCGTATAAACAAACTGGAAATTCTCGGTATCAGTTGAAATTCGAATGTTTCGTTCAGCAGAGTTTTGCTCATTGGTTGCCAACTTCAGCGTTTCCTTTTTGAATGTAGATTATTTTTGTTTGGGAATTGTATGAAATTTAATTGCTATAGAAAGGGACGAGGCAGATAAGTGTGTAAAGGTTTTTATTATTTTAGTTGAGGAAAAAATATATTTTATACTTGTAAAGGAAATTTAAAATAATGCATTTTTTCTCTCTTACTTTTATACTATGTTTTGAAAATTCGAATGATTTAGTTATATTTCCCTGTCTTTCCCTGCAGTGATTTTTCTTCTAGCAATAAATATTGACTTTTATCTTGTTATTTATGTAAAAATTAGTTCCGCATTCTTCCGCTTTTTAAAATAAAGGCTGTTCAAAAAATGTAGGTCTAATTTTTTTTCAATGCATTTCAAGTGGCTAGTTACAAAGCTTCGAAATTTTTACATTATATAAACTTTACTGCAAAACAAATTCTTAGAGATATTAATAAAGTGATCACATGTGTATATTTTTCAGACATTTTTATTTGAATAAAGTAAAGTATTATTTGTTTTAAAGCTAAATTAAATTAATGCATTCATTAAATTTAGATTTTGCTTTTGTGTTTTCCAAAAATTCGGAATAATTAATTGTATTTCTTAAAAAATATTTTTCTATTGAGTAGAGACACCTTTTTTAATGTTTAAACTGGCGCAACTATTAGAAAAAAGAACTACAAAAAAAATTGCCGATCACATAACATTTATGTTTCATTTATTTATTTTTATTTGTACTACGTCTTTATTTTGATCTAGGACTATTAAATGCCAAAATAATTACTTACAGAGAATTATTTAACATTACTGTGTGGTAAAGTGCATCGAATAGAAAGAAAAAATTAAGATATCTTGAAAATTACTTTTTTCAAGTCATTATTTTTTGTGAAGATGAAATAAGAATATCAAAGTTTCTCACGTTCTAAATTTAAAATGAAGAACAGGTGAATTAATGTCCAATATTATGAAGACATATTTATAGAAAAGAATAAGAACTGGATAGGAGATTTGAAATTCCTAGATGTGTAAACCATTCTGAGAAACCAGTAAGAGGCTTCAGTCCTAATGAAGTGAAAGATGTAAACAAGAAAAGCTGAAACCCTACGTAGCTCCACAGATGTTGAAGTGCTCCCACATACTAAACAAACTAAGTCGGAAACTTCTGGAAAAAGATGTGCTGTTTTCATACTAAAAGAAGTTACTTTTACTCCAAAATGAGAAAAAAAAAATATTGTCAAAACACATGTAAAAATGTACACAAACATCACCATTGCAAGCCATATCATTATAGACTAATTTTTCAAGAAACCAATACCATAGATGCCAACTCTCCTATTTTTAAGAGAGAGTTCATACAAGAAAGTTTTTATAAACGTTTTTACATTATGCAATCACCGAAAATATGCTTAAAAGATTCCTTTATAAAAATATTGGTGACAAATCTGATTTAAAAATTAAAACGTTTGGCAGGTATGCAATACAAAATCATAAGAAGTACTCAAAGAAAAAGTCCTTTATGTATCGTGTTGCAGCGTGTGAAAATGGTATGTTATCCTGAAAAGAAAAAGTAATTTATAATAAAAGAAACTTGTGCTGATATTGATATAAAGAATTTACTTCAGTTTACAGCGTCATGATTACTTGAAGTGGCCACAGAGTTCACGTGAAAAAATTTGCCGAATATCCAGAGAAAACAACAGAACTCTGTTAGGAATATCCTTGGTATCTTATCCAATATCACCCACGATGCACAAAATAATACACACCCCACTGTAATTCAGCAAGCTATATTACCAATTAGTCAGTTGTTTGAAGAAAGAGCTGAAGCACGCAATAATTATTTTCGCTTATTTCGAAAAAAACTTTGCACAAAAAATTTTAAGACTTTCTTGTAATCGTGATGTTCTTAGTAGATTACTTTTGGGAGTGTTAACTGGAATGAGATCCACAATACAAGAAAATCAAATTCTTAAAAAAAAAAAAAAAAAGCTCCAGAGAGTTATTACCGATTGAATCTTCTACAAGCATTTATGACATATAGAATTCCAAGTACAAAGAAACAGATGATAGATCTTTAATATGCAGTGATGATGAAACTTTTCCTTACTTATTTATTAATTGTATGAATAATTATTTTTATTATTACCATTTTTATATGAATATTTTTATTTCTTATATGCTCCTATTTATGATATCTTAAATAATATGTACTATTTGATTTTATATTATATTTATTACTTTAGAGTATTTATTGTTTTACAGTAAATAAACACTCCAAAATAATAAAAATATTAATACGCATCAAAAATAATAGTTTCGTGATTAAAGAATTGATTGAAAAAAAAAAAAAATTTGGCCAGCCAGATTCGTCAAATACCCCACTGTGCGGCGTTAGCTTTTTATATATTTAATTAATTTAATTTATTTATTTATTTTTTCACACTTCACATTGTGAGTTTTTTTGTTTTCGTTCCGTGCTTCTTTCTATGGAATTTTGATTCTTTTTCCCGTGTTTCTATGGGTTTTCAGCTTTTATTTCCTCGTTTTTTTACTTTCTAAAATGCTGTGGAAATTAAGTATATTATTAGTTTTATATATAATAGTTTTTTAACATCCCCGGTTTTTTTTTTCTTTATAATTTTATATAAGATTGGAGATAAATGATTAACAGTAGTTTTCAGTTGAAATTGTTAACAGTGCAACTTTTTAAAATATCAAATAAAAATAGGATTATAAATAAATCATTTTTTTTTGTAATGAAATAAAAATTTCAAAAATTTCGATATATAATAATTATTCTTAAATCACAGATTTAATTAAATCTGTTGTGTTATCAAGAGGCGAAATACGCTCTTGCGTAATTTCGATGATGAAAGAAGGCGTCATACATCGTTTTCATCACATTCGGTTTTAGAAAACAAGGTAAGAATTGTAGATTAGCCACCATGGGATGTTAAATTATGTTGTTTGCTTACGTGTTCATAAAAGATACTCTAACTAACTTGTTTCAAATTTTCAAGCAAGTTGGCTGCTATCATCCCAGAGTCTTTTGATATACAGTAACGTAAGCAGGACATCACTTTTATTGTGTAATCTTAAAATATTATGTTCAATAAAAATAAAAATTTTCAATAAAAATATGTTCATTGAAAAGTAGTTTTTTCAATTAAGTGTTCTATGCCTCAGCACACACACACACACACACACACACACACACACACAAGAAAATAGTATGTTTCTATTAATTCGTTCAAATTTTTCTCTTTTTGACCTGAAATGTAGGATAAAGGTTAAAACAAATTCTAAATTTTAAGTAAAGGAAATTTATTAACAGGTAATTTTAACAATCATAAACATGTAAAACATTCAGTTTTCATAATAATAATAATAATAATAATAATAATAATAATGCAGAAAGCATCATTGTAAAATTATTTATCCAACAATTTTAATTTTGTAAAGTTAATTATTTTTTTTCGAAAATATAGATATTTTTCATAAGTAACCTTAAAATAACTGTTAAAAACTAGACAATAACTTTAATTCTAATAAAATTTAATTTTTGAATAGCAAATTAATAATTTCAATGAAATACGATATTTGACAAGTTTTAAATTTTCACACCAGAAAAGAAATTAATTTACATACTAAAAATAACTAACATACTAAAATACCTTGCATATTACTAATAACGTATATATACTAATACAAATAAATGATAGTGATTATTCTTTTATTTTTTTTTATACACTACAGTTAATATAATTAAGTTATATATATATATATATATATATATATATATATATATATATATATATATATATATTATGCTTTGCTATTACTTTTGGGTTTAGCTTAACTGGGCTGAACAGTGAAATGAAAATTTATAACATTAGCAAAATATATGCGCAATGTTTTTTACCCATACGTTTTTGACAATGAATCGATCTGTAAGTGGATGAATAACCTAATTTTTAGTTACAATACATTAAGATGCATAAAATACGATATATTTAAGAATTAAAAGAAATATAACGCATATTTCATTTTTTATAGTCGAAAAATTTCGATTTATTCACACAAGTAAAACGTAAATAATTCTTTAAAATTCCGAGACTTCAAAGAATTTCTTTTTGATTTGCTTTATGTTTCTCTCGTTGCTTATAAAATCAGATAAATTAAAAAAAAGCTGGAAATTTTAAAATAAAAGAGCACCATCTTTAGATAAAAACATCGAGATTTTATATTTCTAATTTTAAATTTTATTCGTCATCTGAATCAAAGATTGTATTTTCTTTGTAAGAGATTTCAATACATAAATAAATAAAAATTACGTTTTAGTGTATTGTTCGATGCATTCTAAATTAGATTTATTATTATTTGTACACAAAGGAAATATCTTATATACTTGGGTATAAAAATTATTTTAAAAGAACAATATTAGAAAAATATTCTTTAAAATATATCTGAATTTTATCTCCAGATGTGTATTACTATTTTATAAAATTTCTGTTCCAACATTTATTTAATGTTTTATTAATTACAAATGAAGTTTCTAAAATCATATTCGATAGGCCAATTTAAATATATATTTTTAAAATATATTTTTAAAATATAATTGAAAAAAGTTTTTTCAAGCTGAAAAATTAAAAAATATTCATAGATGTAGATTTTGAACTCTCCCCTTTTAAACATTATTTATAGGAATTTTAGGTTATTAAATAGTATTAATATCATAAAAAATAAACGTAATCTGCATTTTAATTAAAAAATGTATTTTTTCATATAAAAACTTATAAAGTATGTTTTAAATGTACTAATTAATAAAGAACTGCATGTATCAATAATTACACAGGTTTGCGATAGAAATTTTCTCTTCAATGAGATGTGTTTTTCTGATATATTTCTGGATGCTGATTAAGGGAAAATATAAAAAAAAAATCTCATCACATATAGTTTTGGCAGAAAGAGGGAGATTTTGATAGAAATGTGATTAAAACTTCACATTTTCAACCCTATCTGAGTTATTTCCCGAAAAATGTAGGCGATATGAGCGAAGAACCAGAAGTGCTATTTCATGGAGACATGAAAGAAATGGAAAGGAAGGCGATGCAATATTATCATGTTATCAGATTACTTTCTGATGCTTCATAAAAAGTGCCCTAAAGCCGTACACAAGCGAAAACTTTCTAAACGGAGTTTTGTTGTAAAAAAACAGAGATATTTAAAAGATAATATGTGAATAATAGTCTATATTAACGTACTTTACGCATAAAAGTTTCGATTCTGTTATATCCTTTGTGCAAATTCTTCATATATTCATACTTATTTTGTAAAACACCCTTGTGTGATAGTGAAAAAAACTAGCATTTTTTAATTGAGTATATTGAAACTAGTGTGTTGTGGCCACAATAAGACTTTCTTCTATATTATTTTATTCTACAAATTTACTCTGTACAAATAATTTATTAAAACCAATATTTAATAGAAGTATCTGTCCCTATGAATGCAGACAATTTTCATCTTAGAGTACACTTAGACTAAATTTACAAAGAAAGACAGTTTTATTCTCTATAAATAATATATTAAAAAATGCGCTTTCATAATGGTTATCTCACATATCGAGTTTTGTACAGTTATATACCATAGAAGTTGTGATATAACTTTCCCGTTCTCGAGGAAAATTGTAGTATAGCAGCACCACCTATTGGCCGATATACATCAAAACTGAAACAACATAATGTCTCATAATGTTCATTTCACATGTCAAATGTTGTTTGATTATACGCAATAGAACGTGAGATATACCTTTCCCTTAAATTGTTTAAATCGCTGTATAGCAGCGTCACCTCTTGATTCATTGGCACGAAAAGTTGCTATGCACTAACTTATGTTAAGGTCATCCTCATATAAATTTGTAAGGAATTCTCTTTGGTAATTCCTGAAATACAGTCTTCCCTTAAATTGTTGAATTCACTATATAACAACGCCATTTTTTGAGAGATTGACACCAAATGTTGATATAGACTAACTTATGTGAAGGTGCCTCTATATGTAATTTTATGTGCAGTTCTGTGCAGCAGTTCCACATATACAGCCTTTCTTTAAATTGTAGAATTTGCTGTATAGCAGCGCTACCTGTTTTACAATTGATACCGAAAGTTGACAGGTACTAATTTAGGTCAAGGTGCATCGACGTATAAATTTATATGCAATTCTATATTGTAGTTTATGAGATACAGTCGCCTCAGAATTTTTGTCTCACGCACACACGCAGACAGACAGACATTTTCTAAAAATGGCGAAATCCTATTTTGGACCCCTCAAAAGGTGTAAATCCGTCAAAAATCGTACGTCAAAATTCTTTACGAGTTTAATACTTTCTTCTATTGAATATAGAATAAAGTAAAAACATTAGAAACGCCCAAAGCAATAAAAAAAAAAAAAATAATAATAAAAGTACGAATTTGCCAACCACTGTTATTTTTATATAAATAAATAAATAAATAACATTTACTTGAAGACTTATATAAAATAATTATAATATCTATTAAATTCTGTGTTTTTACAAATTGCAACTTAAATATGATTAATGTTTATTACCGTTTTTCGAAAAGAAAAATAATATACACTACTGGCCATTAAAATTGCTACACCATAAAGGAATGATAATTACGGAATGAAATTTGTTGGACACATACATTACAGCAGGAAGAACAATTGATTAAAATTTCATGAAACTTCGAGTTATATGTACTGAGAAAACAGTACAAAAAGCAACGAACTTTGTGAGCAATAATAGCACTTATTTGCCTAAGCATTGAATCGAACAGCGATTGGATGACATGTACAGTTAGAGCACGTCATGATGTTTTAACACGATGCCACAATTCATCGATCGAAGTTACTGGTGAGTGGTGGGGGGCCAGTCGTTTTTCATCGATTACACAGTCATTTTCTTTGGTGCGAGATCAGGAGAACGCGCTTACCAGAGGAACAGTCGATAAAATTCTGTATCAAAGAAGGTCCGAAAAATACAAACAACTTGCGGTCGTGCATTATCTTGCTTCATTTTTGCTGTATGGAGGCCTCAAATACAGGACAGAGGGGCGGGCCTTAACCCATCAGAAATTTAATGGCCGCTGTTCAGAGTGCCAGGAATACGAACAAGAAGTAATCGAGACGTGTATCCAATGGGAACCCATAACATTATTGGGAATGATGGACAGTATAATGATGTCGAATCCCAGTTGGCAATGTGCGTTATTCATAATGCCGTTAAATACGGATAAGGCAATCTTGATGCTGTAAACAAGATTGTGATTTGTCTGAAAGGTGACTTTACGCCATTCCAGCGTCCAGGTTCATCGTTGATCACACATTAATGGTTCCCATATGAATGATGCAGTTTTGAGGGTAATCAGAATTTTGGTAGCCGCATACTGGGTCACCACCTGGATTAATGGTATGTCATACCATTGGATACACGTCCCGATCACCTCTTGTTTTTATTCTGGCCACTCTAAATACCAGCCCTTACATTTCTGAAGAGTTAAGGCCCATCGCTCTGCCCTATATTCAAGGTCTCGGAAGAGCAACATTAAGCAAGATAAAGCACGACCGCAAGTTGTTTGTGTTGTTCGGACCTTCTTTGACACAGAATGTGATCGATTATTGCTCTGGCAAGCGCGTTCTCCTGATGTCCCACCAATGAAAATGATTGCTTAATCGTTGAAAAGCGACTGGCCCCCACCACTCACCAGTAACTTTGATCGATGAATTGTGGCATCGTATTAAAACATCATGAAGTTCTCTATCCGTACATGTGATTCAATTGCTGCTCGATTCAATGCCTAGGCAAATAAGTGATATTATTTCTCACAGAGGTCGCTGCTTTATGTACTGTTTTCTCGAAATTTCCTGAAATTTTAAACAATTGTTATTTCTGCTATAATGTATGTGTCCAACAAATTTCATTCCGTAATTATCATTCCTTCTAGGTGTAGTAATTTTAATGGCCAGTAGTGTACCTAAAGACGGAGGTAAAAGTTAATGTTTATTATTTTTAAATTCTTACCAATTTACGAATTCATTCTTTAAATTTTCCCCTTAAAAATACAGTAAAAGAATGAAATATGTAAATCAATGTTTACAAATTAATTTTCAAAAAACAATCATACGTTTCAAATAAAAAAATAGTTTAGAATTAATATATCGATTGAACTGCAGTTTATAAAAATTTTTCGTTATTATGGTAATTATGATACGACGTAGAAAAGAATTTCTTATATATATATATATATATATATATATATATATATATATATATATATATATACTAGAAAGCGTTTTTGAAAATTTAGCGCATAATTTAATGCTACTTAAAGACAGTTTTTCCATAAGAAATATCATATCACAAAAATTTTATGAATAAATTATATAAAAGCGATCTTATAGATTTACATATAAACAAAAAACACCAGATTTCGTTTTATTTATTTATTTTTACTCTATTTTCAAAACGTTTCATTTTAATTAATTTTATTTTTCAATGGTATTCCGTCAAAAGATATTAAAATAAATTAAATAAGCATTTAATTAGTCAATATTTCAGTATGTTTCAATATATAAAATTCAGATGCATGGATTTTTTTTTATTTTATCAGACTTCTTACTTTCTCTCTCTCTCTCTCTCACACACACAAAATAAATAAATAAATAAATGGATAAAATGATGAAAATATTATTCAAAATATTGTTTCACATACATTACATGTCAATCATTAAGAGTTTTGCGGCACTAGTGACCGCACTGTTCTGCTCCCGAAGATGAGAGACGAGTTATACCAGAGTCGATTACAAAGTGCAGTCTTCGGCCTAATCGTTCAGAGATTTCTGTTGTTTTCGCCGAAACATAAGCGAATGCCAGCTTGGCAAACTTTGAAGATCCACAACGAAGGCCTCTTCTCAATATATGTCAAGGAAACTAGCACAGACAATTCGCTTTAATGTACACATCAACAGTAACACCAATAGAAAGTTTAGAGTTTCATAAAACAATTTATTTATATACTTTTCAATGTGAAATTGTCTTTGAATATCTGTAAAAGACCTTTGCTTTATTTATAATTGCTTTATTTAATTCTAAATAGTTTATTTTATATTTTAATTTAAGTTTTTTTTTTTTTTTTTTTTTTTTTTTTTTTTTTTTTTTTCAGTTAACACGCAAACAGCATTACACCGAGTTTTGTACGTATCAAGTTTGATTTTGAAATTTTTCCCGGATTTGGAATTCGGTTCGTTAACGAACCGGGGCTTTTGTAATTTACACTAAAGCATGAAAATATAATATTTTCTTTAAAAATTATCAACTAAAAGTATAATGTAATTTCTAAATTTCTCAATAATAATGAACAAAATATTTCCGATTCAACTTTAAATTTGTGATTTATTTAAATTAAAAATTTTCATACACTATATAACCAAATGTGTTGGTTCCAAGCACAACATATGAGTGCCATGTTAGATTTTTTTTTTTTTTTTTTTTTTTTTTTTTTTTTTTTAATGTCGAACAAAATATAGAGTTCGATTAATTATTTCGGTAAAGTTTGATTTTAAAATCGTTAGTCAACTGTTAGTTTCGTTGTTAATACACCACAATCCTTTGAAAAAGGCATCATTTTTTAAATTGCTGTTTTCATTGAACGTTTTTTAGAATTAAAAAAAAATACTGAGTTAAATCATTCGTGTAATACTTAATATTAATTATATCATTAATCTGAAATATGTTTGCAGTATACAACTTTTGAATATATAGTTCAAAGGAAATTATATATATATATATATATATAACTGGAAAGGTTTTTACTATGAAAAAGGATATGAAATTTAATTTCTTATTTATTAAATACCTCAAAAAAAAGAAAAGAAAAGAAAAAAGACAAATTAGAGTATAAAGTTTTTTTTTTTTTTAATTTAAGACTTATTAGCTAATTTTAAAAGTTTTCTTTAAAAAAATTTCATTGATGGAATCAATCAAAATATTTTGATTGCCGGATTCATGAATTTTAATCATTTAATTTGGTATTACGTATTTTTTTTCCACATATTTCCTTCGCAACGTATTTTCTAGCTTTAAATTTAACGAACATTTTAGTTGAAAGAATAAGTATTTTGTACGTTATTATATACTTATTACAAATATAGGTACATAGATGAAAGTACAAAGAACACAGTTTAATACTATTTTGATCTTAATTAATCCATAAAAACATTATTATAATATTAATGAGAGCTCTTTACTTTCGTGTTAATAAAAAAAACTTTTCCAATAACATAGATAATTAAACAAGCTTAATTCGTTAGAAGTGTAAATTACTAATATTATATATATTAGTTTACGAAAAATGCACTTTTTATATTGAAATATAGAGCAATAAAGATCAAATAATAAATGATAGCGTTAAGGAGATTTAATGATTAAAGAAACCACTTAAGTACTTTGAAAGATGGTATAAAAAAAGTATAGGCATGTATTTAATATGCCTTCATCAGTAGAATTTTCGAAAGTTTTTTCACATAGTTAATTGAAGCATATTTTTTAGTAATTAATTAATAAGTGAGAGAAGTAAAAAAAATATTTAAGTATTAAAGCAAACATCTTTTATAATAATAATAATAATAAAAAGTCTTAAAAACTGTCAGAAACTAATACATATATATATTTTTTTAAGTATAAAATACAGAATAAAATTTGTTTCATATTTGTAATAAGGAATAATAATAATAATAATAATAACTTTATAAAACATTATACGCTTAAATAATGATTTTTATGTAAATAATTAAATTTTAATTTCCATAGTTCACAACTACTTTTATAAAATCAGATATGATGGCATTGAACACAGTCTATCTTAGTATTTATTTATACAGAGTTAACAAAAATTTATTTAGAAAGTTGCGAGATTTACAACTCTATTCATTATTCTATTAAACTATAGTATTAATATGTTATGCCTTATTATATTTAACATAAATGTTTACTCTGATGATGAAAAAAATATATTATGTTAGATAACATTCGTCTGGATGATGCCAAAATACATATAATAAGCTGTTAAGTACAACAACTTAAGGAAATCTAAGGTTCTTTCACCAATCTTTTATTTGAAATATAAATAAAATAAAAATATATATTAATACCATTATATAAAACTTTAGTGTAGGTTCATTTACATTTTCTGTAATTGCATTATTACAAGCATATGACACACAATGTATCAAAAAAATTACAGGACTCCCAGAAAAAGTTCACAGGACTCTTAAGGGCCCTCTTCACACCCGCCGCCGGAAGCCCAAGCCAATGTTTTTCTATGGAGAAATTTTCTTTACAAATAACTTATTAACTAATACATATTTTTAAATTCTGTTTTCACATTCTGAAAGTTCCCAGCTGTTAAATTGACGCACCTTTTCTGAAAAAGTATATTTTTATTTTTTTATATTTTATTTTGAAGCTGCAAAATACGAATTTTCAATATGTGAATTTTTTTCATTTTGCAATTTCGAAATAAAATATTAAAAATTAAAAAAATACATTATTAGAAAAGGTCCGTCAATTTAACAGTTGGGAATTTTCTGAATGTGAAAACAGAATTTAAAAATATGTATTAGTTAATAAGTTATTTGTAAAGATAATTTACCCATAGAATAACATTGGCTCGGGCTTCCGTCGACGGTGAGTGAAGAGGGCCGTTAACTCTGCAAATCCCATGTAGATTGTAGCAACAACTTTTAACCATAGGTATAACATTTAGCATTTTTGACAAGCATTTTTGACTAGTTCTGATTTATCAGCATTCAACTGTGTAAAACATGTATTTATGCCATTATTATATATTTAAAAAAAAAATGAAAGTACAGAGGTACTAATTAAAATTTTGTTTTAAATAACGAATATTATTTACAGACATGTACCAAAATTAAGTTTGTTTATACTGATAAAAATATGAGTCAATGATGAAAATATGAAAATATGAGAGGGATTTTTGAAGCTAAAAGGCTTGAAGACACTCGAAAGTAGACGATAAGACACGATAATAAGTATAAAACTTTGAATAAATACTATAAAATGCACTAGCCTCGCAACAATTGTTTCGTGTCGAAAGAACACATGATTCTTCGTTAGGCGAACAAAGTAAGCACGACTGCTGCAATCAAAACAGCAACGCAGCACTTGTGTTTACTTTGTTCGCCTGACGAAGAGTCGTGAGTTTTCTTTTTTACCCGAAACAATTGTTACGAGTTTGTTGCATTTTATGGTGTTTATTCAAAGTTTTGTACTTATTCCTTTAAAACCCCAGTCTGTGGTGTTTTCTTATTAGATAAGAGATGATGTCATCCATGTTCGACTCTCTATAATTGAAATGCTGATCGCGTGCAAGAATTGCTAAAAGCGAATAATTATAGAAATGATTGCACAGTCGTGAAACATTAGAATCTGTGTTTGCGATCGTCATATAGTAATGCGAAATGTGAGGTTCAATTCTTTGAAAAATAAGAATCAGCGCACGTTATAAGACGATGCATCTTCTCATGAGTGCATTTTTAAGAAAAAAAAAAAAAAATCTTTAAATGATAAGTCAGGTTTTGTCCGTCGACCCCTTGATCCCCTGATATGCCCTTTGGGCTATATTTCACATCACAAATTGAAAAGGAAGATGAAGGGGCAGTGGTAGAAGTCGATAGTCTCATCGGAAAAAATATGCAACGGAACTGTATCAGAATACAAAGAACATACATATACATTGAAACTGAAATTTGTTGGAGTTGAGGAGTTTCAAAAAGCGTTCACGGACCTGTATATTCGTCCCGAAAATTATATAAAATGTAAGGAGACTATTTAAAAGCATTTTATTAAATGTAAGTATATACCGTGTGTTGTATGACCAGTTACAAAAAGTTTAGTTGTACTTATATTCCGATTGTAGAATTATGATCATTGAATCTTTATGTCGCATCAGAGGATGTCGGCTTTCAATACAATTTAGAGACATTTGGTGCTATATTGAAATTATTAGATTAAAATTCATGAAAGATATAATGTCAACCAAAGTTTACTTAATATTAAACTGTAATTAAACATTCATAAGAAAAAAAAATCATATTCTGAAGTTGTTTAAAAAAGTTTACTTTTGTAAAATGAAATATCAAATGGCATCTTTTATAAAACGTTTAAAAAATATGAATAAAGATATTTTTTTTTATTAAACTTCCACATTATTTAATAATTACTTTCTTTAGGCACACATGTCAAAACTAGCAATTAATAAAACATACTTGTCAAAATTATTAAACTTTTCGTTTTGAATGAACATAAAAGTGATGAGAAGATAAATGTACTAAAATCTTTTTAAGAATTTCTGAATCACCATTGAAGGAAACTTTAAAAATTTCAGAACAATGCATGCCGATAAATGGTTTCTAGGTATATAATTCTACTTGACTACCGTTGTAAATATTTCTCTTTTAGAAATGAAACGCTTTTAACAGTGTTAGAATGATAATAATTTATCATATCATAAACTTTTAAAAGTTTCATCAGATTTCAGTTATATAAATGACTAACGGATTTCCTGATTAGCAACAGAGTTTTTCAATAGTAAAACATATGGTTAAAAAAAAAAAAAAAAAAAAAAAAAAAAAAAAGATAAAATAACAACAACAACAAAAAAAAAAATATATATATATATATATATATATATATATATATATATATTATTTTTAAAATATTTTATTTTTAAATTAAAATTTGGGAATTATTTTAGCAGAGTAAATTTAAAAAGAAGCACTAGGTAAACAGAAAGCTAGTATACACTTAAAAAAATAAAAATAAAACTAAAATAAAAACCGGAAAATAACCGAAATAAAAAATAGTTTGCAGTATTGGCATTGCTAGGTCATGTTTTTTTTTTTTTTTTTTTTTTAACAGAAGACAACAACAGAATAAAACAGCCGTTAGATGGTACTCTTAGGACCAAATTCGATAAAAACACAACAATCCACAACAGTTCACCATTGTAAACCATGTATGTAAATAAGCATGGTGATGAGACAAAAAAAAAAAAAAAAAAAAAAAAAAAAATGGCCCTCTGTGGCCGAGTGGTTTTGTCACCACACTGAATCGCCTTCGAGCGTAGGAGAGCGATATGGTTTCCCGCGCTGGCTCAAGGTGTGTTTCCATTTCTTCGTATTGTGATTCTGTCATGTCTTATCTGTAATTATCTGACGAAGATTTACAAGCAGACTACAAGTCAAGCATACAAATACGATGTACAGTCGGTAACAAAAGTGTCCGAACACAAGAAAAACTACTATGTAATAAAAGTGCACTTCATACGGTTTTATTAAATAAATCCTTATCGAATCATGTTCTTACACTAACTAAGAACAGGATTCGACAAGAATTTGTTTAACAAAACCGTATGAAATGTACTTATTTTAAATAGGAATTATCGCTAGTGTTCGGACACTTTTGTTACCGACTGTATATGTTATCAATAAAACAAAGACAAAATTTTGCTGGTCAAGTCATTTTTCGTGAACTAGGTATAAGCGATTGTTATTTTCGGGAATTCTGAGTTCTGAAGAATGTGAGGATTGCAAAATGGCCTTCAATATTAAAAAGGCTCGTAAAACTTGTTCAGCGCTTTAAGGGACATAAAATGTTGGAGGATCGTGTAAGAGCCGGACGACACCACTTTTAAGGAAGGTAGGATCATTTGCGTGTTTCAGCCAAAATGGAAGCGTTAGCTTCCGAATAATCAACTGTAAGAATCTGGAATTCTCACAAAGCTGCCGGACGTTTGGGCTTACCACCATCCTTCGTATGCAGTATTCTTCATGGAATTCTTGATATGTACGCATGCAGCTTAAAGCGTCCTATAAACATTTAACAGCAGATAATCGTTGCATTTGTAATATTTTTTTTTTCAAAATATAATATTATCTCATCTAGGTCTTTAACCCTCTAAGCGTGTGAGGGGTTCGTCTGAGGTGAAAAGTTCCAAAGTTGTTATCACTCTAAGTTTTTGATTATGTACAAAAACAATAAATTTTTTACTATGCATTTAAAGCCTCATAACTATTATATGACCTCATGACTATAACCTCATGACTATTATATGACCTTTCATACGTAATGAAATAAATCTATAATTATGCACATTTTAAATATCTGTTATTTGGGGACAAACAATGACAAAAACACGTTCACGACTGACACAGTTTTCGTTGCAAATCTCATGGAATCCTTCGTCTCCGGATTTGCCAAAAATAAATTTCTAATTACTTGTTTCTAGTTAAAATCGCAGATACATCGATTCAATCCATCCAGTCTGCCGGAACTGAAAAATGTGACTCGTTAGACGTACAATTGGCAGCAAAAGCATCCGAGCACTAGCAAAAATTCCTATATAAAAAAAAGTACATTTTATACTCTTTTGTTGAATAAATCCTTGTCGAATCGTGTTCTTAGACTGACTAAGAACAGGATTCGACAAGGATTTATTTAAAAAAACTGTATTAAGTGTACCTTTTTTACATAGGAATTTTTGCTAATGCTCGTATACTTTTGCTGTCAACAGTACTATGAATTTCCTATGTTACCCTGAAAGGCTCTATTCTACCGTTGCTGGATTTATGACTCGCCTGCAACATATTATATATTACGGTGATGGGATTTGCGGTACAAACTGCTGTAATGAGCGAATTTCAGTATTCCGTTTGCTATGTACTTACATTTTCCATGCCTTTTGTGCATCAGCGCTACATATAGGCTGTTTTTGAGTTATTATTTTCCCTGTTTTAAAATAAATTTCGAGATTTATCGATGTTAACCCTCATTTTGTTTTTATTTGGTTATTTTTTCGGTTTTCTATGAATTTTGAAACTTTACGCTGACTTTTTGCCCATTCGGTAATTTTAATGACTAAATTGTGTGCATCTATTTTGCAGTTTCAAAAATTAAAAATAACTGGGAATATGCATTGTTATTTCTTGGTAAGTCGACATTTGGTGACAATTTTACATGACGAAACCATACGATAATGCTATCTGTGGATATAATTATTTTGGTTATTCTTCTCTCCCGCGGTATAAAAAACATTCCTTGATTTTTTAAAATAAAATTTACTTAATTATTGAAAGTAGAATTATTTTAACTACTTTAAGCGCACTACACGCATTTTTGTCTTCGGTTTAAATTTATAGGCTTACCTATTATTATTATTATTATTATTATTATTATTATTATATATATAAGCAGAAATAAGTTTATTTTAAGGTGAATAATTAACTGAATAAAACTTTGTCACAAATTTCACTTGTACATTCGAAATACGTCTGTTAAAGCCCATGTCACGTGCTTTTTCTAATATTTTTCAATTGTTAGTACTGTTAAAATTTATGCTACAACAAGAGAAAGTTTTCAGTTATTTTATATAAGTTTTTCATTTAGTATAAAGCGGCGTACATATAACCACGGGTTAATCAATCTTAGGCTTATAGATCAACTAACAATCTGAATTTGGAAGAAATAGTTATCATATTTGATTGTTTGCACCTTTCTTTTTTACATTTAGCTTTCAGAAACGAAGTAAAATACGAAGCAGTCATAGTATTAAAAGATAAAGAAATTGTTTTCGTTTCCCTATCTCATAGATTACTCTTCTGAAAATTCGAAGATCTACCATTGTTGTATTAACTCTTTGAGGCGCAAGGTAATTCGGATCATTTAAATTACACTGCCACCAGAATTCACGAACAAAATTAAAAGAAAAGAAATTGACGACGTTTTCTGCTATATTATAATAGTAAAATTTTGCTAAAAAATTTCCGGGATGAGTTTTTGCAGTTGAAAATTAAAATTAGGTGATGCTGTAGTGGCATCACCACCCCTGAAAGGGTTAAGAAGTGAATCTCACAGTTTTTGGTAAGGAAGTAAGTTTTACACGGTTATTAATGTAACATCAGATTTGTTTTATATCTTAAACTATTTCGCTTGTTACCAGTTGTTAATCACGTGTAACCAGAGTATTTACACTTGATTCAAGCCCCTCAATTGCATAAGTTATAATGAAACTTTTTATAATTCAAACGATATCTATTTTATTAATTATTTTGTTTTATTTATTTTATTGCATTTTTCAGCAAATACAATGATACCATGTATTAAAATTACGTTGAATTTTACGTAATTATTGCCTTCTAAACTCTTACGAACTAATTTGAAATTTTGTTGGTTATTTAAGAATGTAAAAATGGGAAAGTGTATACGTTTATCATAGAAATGCTAGATAAAAACTTCCATTGTAGAAAAAATAAAATAAATAAATACATAATTAAAATAAAATAAAATAAACTACAGTGTTCCGTTTCGGAAACGGCAACTTATTGCCTTTTCTGAAACGGATTTATTTGTTTAAATTGCAAAAAGATTCATTTCAGATATGTAACGAAACTAAGATTTTTGATAATGAAAGATTTTACAAACAACGTCTTTCATCACGAAGAAAGTGGGTTTCTTTGCAAATCTGAAATTAATCGTGTCTCAGATTAAAAATTCCTTTACCAAAACGTTATCGATTCGTTTCACAAAAGGCAATTGGTTTCGAAACTGGACGTAATATAACAATTTTACAGTGCATAACTTTTTGCATAAATTAAATAAAAAGTTTGAAATTAAAGAAACGTGTTTGGGGCTTTCTCGTAGATCTTTCGTTAGTGCAAGGAAGCGTGAGAAAATAGCGTGAGAAAGCCTTTAAACTGCTCAAAATTCTTGATACATTTCATTTTTCTTCCGTCCATATTATTCAACATTCCCCCTCTAGCTTTGATTTAGGTTTCTGAGAATCATATTATAAAGAATACTTCAACTTTAGTTAAAAATCTCTCTAGCACATTCTCCTATTCGACAGCTTAGACGACCAATTATCATCGGTAGTTAATTTTTCGCCAACATATATTTTTTTCTAAAGATGGCGCTTTCTTACTTCTTGTAGTTATTCATTCACTCATTCTGAACTGACGAAGGGTCTCCAAAATAGACCCTAAAAAGATTCCTACACTTTTTAATATTTTATTTTATTTTTGCAACAAATTCGTTAGCCTTTCTCTTGTTTTTTTTACTTTCAAAGGAGCTTAAATAAATTGGTCTTCCGCACGTAAAGTTTAACAATCAACATAAAACAATATATTAAAATTAAATACTTACAATTCAAAAAACACGTTGTATAAATTGCAACATAACAATGTAATTAAATTTGCAATTACATTTTCGCTTACAATCAATGAATTTAATCAGTGTTTCTCTTTTCACGGCTAATGGTTTTATGATGAAATAAAATAATCCAAATTAATTATTCCAATATATTTAATGGAGAGGCAAACATTAATTACACAGATAAAAACATTTAAAAGTAATTAATATATTTTTCTTTAAAAAAATAAAATAAAATAAAATAAAATAATAATAATAATGATAATAATACGATTACGATCCAAATGACAGGACTATAAAAATTAATTCGATAAACATGAAAAGAATTTTTGACAAAATTCTTTCTCAAAGATTTGTTGTTCAGTCAAAGATTTCCGCTTTCTCAAAGAATTAATGAATTCACACGATTTCAAATAATGGTGCTCTGGAATGATCAGAAAAATCCTTGAAGAAAGCGTCTTTTGAAGTAAGTTCCAAATTTGTATTACTAAAAGAGTTTATTTTGTTTGTGCAGTCAACTTATGGAAATTTAATTAATGGAATATTTGATTTTGAAAAGAAATTTGTGTTCGTCTTTAAAAGAAAAAATTGCATAGAACGTATAACGTAATATTATTAATCTCAGATAAGAATGGATACACTAAATTTTTGGATAAAATGATATTTTAAAGCAATTAAAGTTGAAAGTTTTCATTTGTAATTTTCTTAGTTTAATGATAATACAGTAATGAATAATGAATATAAAATATTTAAAACAAAAAACATTAGTAAATATTTTTTATTATGTAAATAGTCTTTATCGCATAAAAACCGAAACTAAAGAGGGAATACATTTTATATAATAACATAACAGCTTTTATTTTTTCTGTAATAAAGCAAAATTTATTATCTAAAAAAATATCTAGCAAAAGTTATTATTTATTTATTTAATACATATATATAAAAGATTTGAAATCAATTTAAAAGTAACTATTTCCGAAAATTTTCTAGATTTTGATGATTCTTTTTTTACTTTAATTTTGTCTGTAAATTTGTCAGACTAAAAAAAAAAAAAAAAAAAAATAATAAAAAAAATAAAAAAAAATTGCGATATCTTCACGTTTCACACACCATGAAAGCCAAAAATGACTCCAGAAAATTTTTGTACGTGTGTGTGTGTCATCATGTCTGAATGTCTGTAACGTTATTATTGTCCGGGTATCACGTGAGATTCGCTAGACGAAATTCAACGGCGCTTGGCATTAATTTAGGTCCTTACACAACTTAAAAGTATATCTAGCACCTTTTCCGAAATTCCCCCTCCCCCTGCCGTTACCCTCTGGGGGGCAAAATTCAAGAACATGTTTGTAAGCATAACTCGGCTCCAAATTACTTCACAGTAAAGAAATTGCACATGGGAAGAGAAGACAAGAGTAAAAGTAAAACATTATCTGCGATTTAAGAATTTTCGATTTTTAAGGGGAGAGAGGAGGGAAATTGTGCAAATTCTGGAATTATCAGTAGAACTCTACCAAAAATGGAACAAACGTTGAAAAAGGCTATGCGACTTCCTTAGGATATTTTTAAAAACGTAATTTTGTTTTTTTGTTATTTGAGATTATTTATGAAGGGGGGTGTTCCAAGGCGAAAAAATCGAGACATCTCTTTTAGCGCTAAATTTGTCCTAGGAAATCTACGGAGCTTCGGTCACGAATTTTGGTGCTTGGATTGCATATATCTATCTGACACGTAAAGTAATGGTATTTATCAAAAATCGATTTTCAGCGGGAAATTTTTTAAATTCCAGATAATTGAGCAGAACTCTACCAAAAATGGAACAAAGATGTTCAAAACAGCAATGCGTCTTCTTTAGAATATTTCCAAACACATTTTTGATTTTTTGTGATCTGCCATTTTTTTTTTTCTTTTGGTGGAGGGAGGGGAGTACGTGTCACGAAGGACACATTCGAGAAGCATTTTTAAATGCTAAATTTGTCCTGAGAAATTTATGAGAGCTGCGGTCACAAAGATTGGTGCTTGGATTGTTTATATGTAGGGGAGAGCGGAGCACAGTGGACCACTTTTACGCTTTTAATTTTTTTTTCAGTAAAAATAAAAAAATTAAGGTACTTTTAAAAAAATAGCAAACATTTTTTAAGTCTTTCTTGACATTTTCTATTTTTTTTATAACAATACTTCTAATACATTACGAATAAAAAAATAAATTATGTACACTCATAAAGTGGACCACTGTGCCCCATCACCGGGGCACCGTGGTCCATAACCGGGGTACAGTGTACCAACCACTGTTGTTCATGTTCAATTAATATAAATTACTCATTTTTTTTTTTTCTAAAATTAGTTTCTTATGCAATTCTAGTCTAAATAACATAATTCGAACATTTTCATGAAATAAAATTACCTAACTTTAAAGGAAATAAAAATAAATAAGAAACCAAATTAGAGGAAGAATCTTATATTAAATTTCCTTTGTCTTTTACATTCCATCACTAAAAACAATAAGATATATTTTTAATTGTTTATTAATGTTATATAGTTTTAAAAATTATGAAATATATAATTAAACGTGTTATTACTATTCAAACATTTTTCGAGATATTAATACATTACATTGTATTTGTGAGATAAGATTATCTAAAATTATTCTACTTTTATCTTTTACATGTTATTTCTAAAAACAACAACAGTAAATTTATATAACCTATTTTTTATTATAGCACATAATCATTTTATTTACTTTTTTTAATATTAGACAATTCAAATAGTTGTTAAATTTAGATATTCATAATTATTATACTACTATTCAACTATTTTCCCTTTTCAGAAATTTACTTTATTATAACATTAAGATTATTATTCTTTTTATTAATTATTTTGAGTAACGTTGTATTTGTATATGTAAATTTAACTAAAACAAATAAGGTATTGAATATAATTTGGACTCTTAGGCACATTAGAAGGCAGTCTACTGTGCCCCATGTCCAGACAAAACAAATAATAATAATAAAATTATATATAGACTATAAATATGCTATTAATTTTTATAAATTTAAAAACTACAATATCTTACCTATTCTTAACAAACATCCAATACTTGTAGTCAATAGTTTAGTCCTGATAAAATAAAAAAAAAAAACGTCAAACTTGAAAAATTACTTTGAGCAGCTCAAAACATAAAAATTGTATAAAATGGCTACCTTAGCATTTACCATGTGGTTTTTTGGATGTATACAAGTAGCATCATGCTGCCGCCATATATGAGTCTCAATATAAATTAAAGAGTTAAATATTAAGAGATTTAAATAGGATTTTCGAGTAGAGCTCTACTGAAAATGGTACAACGGTATTGAAATCAGTCAGGTGTCTTCTTTAGGATATTTCCAAAAAAAAAAAAAAAAAAACATTTCCTTTTTTTTTTTGGGGGGGGGGAGGGGGGAGCAGCGTTACGAAGGAGCAAATTCGAGACCCCCTGTGAAGTCGTTCCTTCACATATATTAATTTTAATTACAGCTTTAAATAAAGGCAATAAATAATTATTATATTTTCAATAAATTAAATAGCTAATAAAAATAGATAACGAAATTCTAAATTACTTTTATTTATTCGCTTTTGTCTATAACAAATATCTTAATTCTAATAATACTTTATCCCTTATGCTATTAATAAATCGTCTGAGAAAAAAACATATTCCTTTTAAATGACATTTATAAGCTCTTCTAAATCATTTAATAAATAAAATATAAAAATAATATTATTTCCAGTCATAAGCCGTTGGATACATAATTACATTTTCATTCTTTTAAATTGCGTATGTTTATTTATTCGAAGCTAAATTAAGCAATACATTTCCGTTCTAATATCATTCAAGAGTAATTTATATTTTTTTTATCACGGGATGTGCAATAAATCCTAGTCTGAGTGTATCCCTTAAATAACGGCCTTCTGGCGATAAAGTTTGGCATTGAGGATTGGCGTTAGTTCTTTAACGGTCGTGCTAAGTTCAAAATATTTACATTAAATTATTCTACAAACAAAGGAATATCTTTGGCTATAAATTTGGCACTTTTTCAAAATTCTTGGCGTAATTCAACAGTCTGATCTGAGTGGCAATAGAATCAACTTCAAGAATTCGCTCTACAATCTAGACGTAAGAACACGTAATCGCAAAGCCCTCTCTCTCTCTCATCTAACCCTCTGTATGTCTATTAGACTTAATAATAGATTTTTTAAAATACCTTTCATAAACAAACTTGTTTGATTTCCATGCTGCTTAATAAAGATGTTTGCTGCAAAATTAATAGTTTTTCTTCGTCACGGTCTACAGTTTATTTTTCCTTTAGTTATTGCGACTGCTTATTATACCTGGAGTTTGTTGCGGTCCCTTTTCCTATAGCTCAAATCTTCTTCGGAATCTGCTTTATAAACTTTGGTGCCAGACCTCTTCAGAGTGGTTACGAGATAAAAAGAGAGAGAGGGGCACTTGTTTAGATAAATTTACTAGCTAAAGAAACTATTTTATTTCTGTTGTTTCAAAGTTATACGAACTGACTTTCTTAAAAAAAATAAATCGGCCCCTTGGAGACAGATGTGTAGTTCACCTTATAGTGGATATTTAGCGGTCTGCTTAAAGTTCTACCTTATGCATGTACTATTTGATGTATGAAATATTTCTTCAACGACAGCGGGATATCCAAGTATTCAATGAATGATCTTCACATCGTGTTTTTGGTTTTGACGCAATGGTTACCCCGAACTCTTGGGAATTTTTTTCGCTGCACGCTGGATCTCGTTTTCTAGAGCACGGGCTGGTGTTTCTCCTTCGTCCTCTCATATTATATGCTATGGAGACTCACACCCTCAATGTTGCAAACTCGTGTTCATGTGGAGTGACGGAGTGACTTCATGTTCTATTGTTCGTCTTTTCGACATTTTTCAAGTTATTAAAGGATTTGTGTTTACGGAACTGCTTTATATGCAATACACTCCGCGTCTTCTTCTTCTACTGTGGGCTATGGAGGCTCACTGTGTGTTTTTTAAACCACATTTAGGTAATGTCTTCATTTTTTTTAATTCGAATTTTTCAAGGTTTTTTTTTTTTGGCAAGTTGTGTTTACATTCATGCTGAGACATTCCTGCATTCATACAGGGAAAATGCCGCATCTGTTTATGGACAGGATTTTGCGACTTAAGTATACGTTTTATTTCGGTACCTTCATAAACTCAAATTTTTGTTTATTCATACTGGACATGAAGCTAAAATGAAGGACTGGAAGTCTACAAACTTAGGAAGTTTTTAATTTTCCACGAACGTTCATTAAAAGAAATAATAATGGAAAATAATTATTTATTGATAATGAAAGATAATAAAAGAAATAAAACAAATAAATATATTTTTTTTTTCACACCTATCTTTTATAGACTGACAGGTATGTCCAAACTATGGTAAGTGTTTTCCATATTTTTACTCTAAGTGTCCTTGTTAATACATAATTTCTCTTGGCACATTATTAATTAAAATTTTTAGATAATACAAACGACAAGGATACTTAGATATTTTCAAATCTCTGTACATAGTTTTCTGTTTGTATACATATGCTAATTTTTCAATCTTAAAGATAATGATTAAGAAAAAGAAATGTTTCATATATTTTTTTGCTAAATTCAAATGTTGTTTTGCTGGTAATTTTTATTAAATAGGTTTGGAATAAATTAATTTTGTATATCGTGTAAAAATAATTTTTCATTGATAATTTTGGTAATAATAATTATGAAATGGATCAATTAATATTCTAGAAGAAAACTAGGATATTCACATTTAGTGCAAATTTATTTTGAGATTTATGACATGAAGCACATATTATTTTCACAACTTAAATTTAATATTGAATTTGTTTGTTTATCACAGTGAATATACATGTGTTAAAATAATAATAATAATAATAATAATAATAATAATAAATAAATAAATAAATAAAAGGGAATTAAGTAATTACATAAAATGATGTAATGTTTACAAAATTTTAGCGAATCTTTATTTTTTTAATTCATTAACATCGCAATATTTATTATGTTTGAGGTGTTGAATTTTCCATGAGGTAAATTTCTTATCTTTTAATCAAATGCTTAATAAAATTCGTTATTGATTATTAATTGTATGTTTTTTATATATATTTTATTGCAAAATAATTATCACTGTTTATTAATTGAATTTAATTAATATTTTTAATTTAAGAACTAAACTTGAAGTTATTTCATATGTTGGTGTTTTTCAGGCAGGTGGAAAATACACATACCTTTTTTTTAGATACCTTTTCGAGATGTGTCGGCGAAAATTCGTTTTTGATATCAGTCGATATCTAGACACTTATTTCTCATCTTTTTACACACATATATTTTTTTTTTGTTCACTTATTTTAGCCTGCTTGGAACTGCCATTGCATAACAAATTAATAAATAAATAGAATAAATAGAGTGATAATTTCAGGTATTCCCATACTTTTGTTCCATAAACTTATGTTTTCATTACTTTTTAAGGTACTATTTAAAAAAAATTTTAGAAAATTTCATTGATTTTTGTTCTTTTCTCACATTTTTTTTAATGTTTTACAATTTATAATTTTCACACCTTTTGCATTGCATTATTGATATTCATGTTTTTTTAATTGTAAGGATAATGGGTTTATTATTTTTATCATGGTTATATTAAATCAAGGATAGTTATAGTTAGTTTCTTAAAATAAAGGTCTGTGTAATTTTGTGCATCACTGTGTTTTGGATGCTAGCTCCAATGCACAAGTGACTGGTTCGATGTTCAGCACCATGTTCCTTCATCTTGAATTCTTGGCCAAATTTTTTCTTGATGAGGGGGCCTGTGTTGTATGCCTTACCTTGCACGATTTTGCATTGAGTTACATAATATTTTGTGGTTACAATAATTCATTTACATAATATTTTTTACTATTTAAATTTTACATAAATTTAATATTATTTTACAGAATCGAATAGAATGGCTTGTAATTAGGGTATTTTTTCTCATTCTTTACTAATATTGTTTCTATAAAAAAATCTTTCTCACAACGCATAGGTACATACTCACGCACACAATGACAGAAGAAATAAATAAAATAAAATATTGAATAAGATATTAATTAATTGATTGTATCTCCAACAATTTTCCTTTTTAACACTATATGTATTCAGGACAATATGTAAATCCAGTACATAATATATATTATATGAATCTATACTGGCTGTATCTTGTTGCATGCAAGTGTCCTAAATAAATTTAACACACAATTTTCCAAATTTACATATTTCTTTTCTCATTTTTTCGGATATTATGTACATTGACTTTCATGTAAACCTAACAAATTTGTTAGTCTTGAACATAAGGTTCAATGTTTTATTTATTATACTTACCAGGCATTCTTAAATAATCATGTACAATCACTTATATAGAAAGGGAATTGGTTGTATATCTTAGATACCTAAGCACATAAACATAATTTTATTCTAATATTATTTTTGGTTGTCGTATATTTTTCAAGTTTCAATTTTTTATAATAACATAACACAGTATTTTCTTTGCCCATTTTAACTACAATGTTACATTTTGACACAAATGTTTTAATTATTATTTTTTCTAATTTCATAAACGTTGAGAAATTTTATAACACATTATATATTTTTGTCAGTTAGATGTTATCGCTTAAATCCATGTACTCTTATGCTGGTCGCGAAATTTGACATCTAATGTAATTTTTCATTTCACACATTTTTTTTTTCTTCTCCACATTCATTCAGTTCTGTTAGATGAAACCTATCATTATTTTCTAAAATTTTAACCCTTAATTACCTTTCATACGAAATTTATTTTATGTGCATAATAGTTTTATTTCGTTCATTTACGTAAAAAAAAAAAAAAAAGAGAAACGGAAGACTGCTTAATTTTTTTTGAAACCGAAATAAACACCTCGCCGTTTTCGCCTGAGTTTGTTTACGTTCAAATAATAATAGTGTTTTTTTTGTTCCTCATTCAGTTCAAATACGTTGATTGCAGAGAAATTTTTTATTTTTACTGTACATAGGATATATTTTTATCGCATTTATTCGCTATTTCATGTTTGTTTATTGATGTTTATGTTCAATATATATATATATCATATACATATAGGAATGTTTTTCTACTATTGCTAGCTAATAATTATGACAATACATATATGGTAAGCTTACTTTAACATCGAATTGGGCCCACTGCTGAATAATTACAGTATATTTTTTTTTAAGATAAAAAAAAGATAAAAACATCTTTTGCACATGTGTGAACAGATTTATTTTACTGTTCCTTTTATCAGCTGATTTGGTGAAATTCTTTTTATTCACCTTTTTGAAGTGAGATTACACTTCTTGTACTCGAGTCTTTTTATTATTTTACTGAGCAATTTATAGCCTTTAAAGCTATTTATATATCTACTTTATGCGCATTTTTAATTTTTGAGGCCTCATCTGAGCTCACCTGTGCTCAGTTCAGTTCAGCTCAGCTCATTTCAGCTCTGCTCAGTTCAGTAGATAATACTGTTGTTTTAGTCATGACTTTTTACTTTTACTTTGTGTTTATAATTTTCTGTGCACGTTAAATTTGCAATGTTTGCGCTTTCATCTGCGGCTATGGAAATTTATTTTGTGGCATTTTTAAATTTTTTTTTTTAAATTTAATATTTGTTGGAACACTTACAGACATATACTAATTTTTTAATAATGTAAATTACTTCACTTGATATTCATTTTTACAATATTACTTAAATATTTTGACATATCACCCATTTAGTTATATTTTTAATTTTCACATATACACATTTACCCTCTAAGCACAATTGTGTTGCTCTGGTTGTCAATATATTAATGACTTCTATAATCTACGGATTTTGACCATTATATTGGTTTCAACACTTGTAATTGTGTAAGGGATTTCACACTTTCACAACAATTTTTTAAGGTTATGTTTTATTGGCTTTCATATACACTTATAATTCATTAACACATGTTCTATAAATACTTCGGGTGACAAAAATAAATAATTAAAATAATGAAAATAATAATAAATAAAAAAGATATTGATATAAGATTACTTAATAGATTTTAAATAAATAACATGAGGATGTATGTAACTTTTGGAAATATTTGGATTGTATAATTTCCTAATTATATTTTCATTGGTTGTCAAAGATTCTTTGCGTGAACACATCGCCTCTTTCACAAGATTCATTTTTAACAAATTCACACTATATTTTTATCTCATTTGAATAACATGATCAGTTATTTTAACGTTTGCAAACACTTTATAATTAATAATTCTCACACACACACACACCAAAAAGAATATATTTTTTTTCTCCCTATGTTTCTACATGTGTTCCTGTATATGTTTTCTTTTGGGTCAGAAATTTATTGTATTATTGGCTGGTTTCTCAGTTTGTCAGTCATAATGCAAATTTATCCAATAGTATTCCATTATCTTTCACATGTATGGTTTTCCATGCTTTTCTACGTCATTCTCAAACTTGGCCTCACAACCCAATGTTTGACACACATACACACTCTCACAAAATTTTATCTGACCTATTTAGTTGCTATTTAATTGGTTCACATGTGGAGATAATTACATTTTCTTTTATTAAATTTTCACGCGATTTTTTTTTTACAAAAGACTAATTACAATAATAATACACACATACACAAAAGTAAATAAATTTTTGTCAACTTGCAATAAACTCTGTCATGTTTTTTTTTGAGCCTATTTGTTTTTCAAAGAAATACATAAAAAGTGAAATTTCTGTACATAGTCTGTACGTTTTAAAATTTTGTTTTTATCAAAATTTTTTTTCTTGTCTAAAGAGTAAAACCCTTGCAGAAAGTTTTCTTTCAGCTTAAATTAAATATTTAATTATTTAAAATTTCTTAATTAAAATAATTCCTTTTTGGAAGGTTTGCACCACAGATGTATTTTATATGGCCGTGAAATCATCTGTGCGTTGTAAGAAGAAGTAGTCTGTGCAGAAGTATGTGGCTGGTTCACTCTTCCTTTTTTTTTTTTTTTTTAAAGACTATTTCTTACTGAGCAGTATTATGGAATAATCTGTGTAACATACAGTATACCTTTTAAAAAAGATATTGAATATTAATTGGGCTCGATAAAATAATAGTTCAACTGTAATTATAAAAACAATAGTGTATTTAGATTTTTTTTTGCTGTTTTCGACAATTTTTATGAGTTATATTCTTATCACCTATTTCAGGTCTACTCAGATTTTATGCATTAAAGTTAAAATTTTATTGAGATCATTTTTTTTGAGAAATTCAAATGCTAATTCATTTATTAAAAATTTTGTTCAGGAAAAGGAAATTATTTCATACGAGTAAATTTTAATTTTTTTTTTTGACCAACACAAGCTATTGAAATAAAGTTGGTTCATAATTTGATGCAAAACAAAATAAATTAGGAGGCATAAAATAAATAAGAGTTAAAATAAAATAAAATAAAATAAAACAATTTTCTTGAACTCTTACATGTGCGCTTTTATTCTGACATAGGGCTAGATTTTTTTTTACACATTTTTACACATACAAGGGACATTTCATTATGTCACTTTGCAGAATGCTGGTTGTCATTTTTGCACAACATGAAGCCTCTTCTGCTTTTCACATATTGTTCAGTACGCTATGTTCAGTTAGGCATCACAAAATCATCATCTCTGTCATAGCTATTGTTCTATTATACACTCTCTGGCTCACTTTGTTAGAATTTAATTTTTCACGTGTACGATAATGTTTTTTTCAGTCAAAAATGATTGATTTTTTTTTTTTTTCATATTAATGCAATATGAAATTTTTTTTGAAAATTAACAAAATAAAAAAAATAATTTGTTTTTCATACTTCTTATTACTGATTTCCTTTTCCTTAGTATCAACCATACATACATTGTAATGAATAATTATTTTTAATATTTTACACATTTTATATATCATATTTATATAAATTATTGATTATGTGATTTGTTTCAGAATATCACTCTAGCATCACGATGATTGAATATGTCTCATTGTTCCATAACTGTCATTATTATTATTGATTTTCCAAATTTATTGTTATATGCCACAATTTTTTTTTATTGTTTAACAAAAGGTTACTTTACATTTCTCACAATTGGATGCAGATTTTTTTTGGAATTGTATTATGCTGTTGTGAAGGTGAGAGAGAGCGTTCCATATTTTTACAATTTTCGTCCATTTTGACGATTCATTTTTTTTTCCTCGTCGCTGGGGAGAAATATGTGAAGTCGTTCCTTCACATATATTAATTTTAATTACAGCTTTAAATAAAGGCAATAAATAATTATTATATTTTCAATAAATTAAATAGCTAATAAAAATAGATAACAAAATTCTAAATTACTTTTATTTATTCGCTTTTGTCTATAACAAATATCTTAATTCTAATAATACTTTATCCCTTATGCTATTAATAAATCGTCTGAGAAAAAAAACATATTCCTTTTAAATGACATTTATAAGCTCTTCTAAATCATTTAATAAATAAAATATAAAAATAATATTATTTCCAGTCATAAGCCGTTGGATACATAATTACATTTTCATTCTTTTAAATTGCGTATGTTTATTTATTCGAAGCTAAATTAAGCAATACATTTCCGTTCTAATATCATTAAAGAGTAATTTATATTTTTTTTATCACGGGATGTGCAATAAATCCTAGTCTGAGTGTCTCCCTTAAATAACGGCCTTCTGGCGATAAAGTTTGGCATTGAGGATTGGCGTTAGTTCTTTAACGGTCGTGCTAAGTTCAAAATATTTACATTAAATTATTCTACAAACAAAGGAATATCTTTGGCTATAAATTTGGCACTTTTTCAAAATTCTTGGCGTAATTCAACAGTCTGATCTGAGTGGCAATAGAATCAACTTCAAGAATTCGCTCTACAATCTAGACGTAAGAACACGTAATCGCAAAGCCCTCTCTCTCTCTCATCTAACCCTCTGTATGTCTATTAGACTTAATAATATATTTTTTAAAATACCTTTCATAAACAAACTTGTTTGATTTCCATGCTGCTTAATAAAGATGTTTGCTGCAAAATTAATAGTTTTTCTTCGTCACGGTCTACAGTTTATTTTTCCTTTAGTTATTGCGACTGCTTATTATACCTGGAGTTTGTTGCGGTCCCTTTTCCTATAGCTCAAATCTTCTTCGGAATCTGCTTTATAGGAACCTTAGTAGATCTCTATAAAAGCATAGGTAAAGGTTTTCAAGTAGAAATTTATTTCACACTCTGATTGATTGCATAATTATTAGATTATTATTATTATTATTAATATTATTATTAAGTTGAAAGTTTAAAAAGAAATGTTCGATAATAAAATGCTTACGTAATACATAATTATTGTCTAAGCGTAAGCAAGCACTTATACACTGCACTATAACACTGGTCTCTTTTACAGCTATGATGAATATTAAACTCGTTCGGCCACAAAAAGTTTAATTTTAATTAGACTTTTCTTTCGT